>JASCZW010002121.1:0-112372 GCA_034211315.2 Aedes japonicus
TTCATAGATTTACAATTGAATGTATTGTTACCATACCATAGAATCTATAGTATGTACAATTAATCTTATTGTTCACAACTATAAGATGACAATAGGAGTTATTGTTACCAAAATAGAATCTAATGTAAACTGAGACATCGACAACAGAAAAGGGGGGTTGTTATGTATCTTAACTATAGAAAAAATCATTATTTTCCGAACAAATTTGAACCAATAACAAAAATATTGTTTCGCAATTGTTGAAAACCCAAGCATATGGAATGAATTGTAGATCTATTGTAATGACAATATGCATTTTTCTTTATCTGATTCATGAACAATAAGATTCATGGTCGGAAATAGATTTTAATGTTAATTATATTAATGTATTGTAATTGTATGGTTATTTTTATCCGGGAAGTGCCGAAAGGTTAATTTCGTTATAATTACTTATCGTTTGATAAATGATAGATGATAGACGATACGCGTATATCATGTACTACACTGAAAATTAATTTTAGTATGTTTTATGAAGCTACCTTCATAGGTAATGCCACACGCGCAACTGTCAAAAGCACGAAGCATTTGTTGACACAGAAAAATTTTCGTGCATTTCATACAATATACGAGACATTTGTTCTAAAAAGCTTAGTGACGTTTAACGCATGCGTACTACAGCGCCATTTAGGTCAAAGTAGTGCAAGTAAGAAGGAAAATTATTTGAAGAAAAACTACCCATCATTCCTCTGCATGTACTAGAAAAGCAAAGGGACATTAAACGTCAAAAGCCTAATGTACAAAATCCATGTTTACGAAACGAGTCTTTCACTTCGGGTCTTCTTTACCCGCGTATCCACTAGCATTTTCTGTCTTACATTTGTGTCACTGTCAAAAAATAAGGCAAGTGGAGTTAGATGTTAAGACGGTTCTGTTTAAACATATTTTTAGACATATTTTTAGACTTTTAAGCAGACATATTTTTCAAATAAACATGATTAAATCGACAAAAATGCTGCAAAAATTGTCAATTGATCAAACTTGTTTTGAGAGACTCCATCTTTGGTCTAAACGCAGAAAAATTGAGATCGCGCACTCAAATTGTTTGAATTTGATAAAAATGTCTTAACAAATCTGATTGAGCTAAGCCCCTGCATCGAAAAAAATGTCAGGTTGTTTGCCATTTGTTAAGACAGATCTGCTAAGACACAAAATGCTAGTGGAGACACCGGGTTACGAAAACAAATGTTCAGTGTACATGCAAACTTTTGCAAGGCTTCCACACTCAGACACCTGAAACATTGATTTCCTAAGACTGTTTTCCAGATTTCTGAACCCTTTACAGCTCTTTGTAAGATTGCGTACATGCGTACGAAAAACTAAAGCCCCTCTGTCCATAAACCCTTGCATAATTATTGCATGGCCCCACTTATTGTAGTGTCTTACAGCGTTGCCAGGTATACCGATTTATCGGTATTTATACCGGTTTTTATTCTCCAATACCGATATACCGACAAGGGCTCTGAAAATACCGATTTTCAACTTGTTATACCGATAAATACCGATTTTTTATGAAAGTTATTTCAACATTATATTTGGTTGATTTTTATCAGCGTTTTTTTAGATTTCTCAACCCTAATTAATTATTTTTCAGAAAATATTTTCTTAAATCTCAAAACTGCACCAGAATAAATAAAAAAACAAAATAAAGGAATAAAAAAGCTTTAAACGAAAAAAAGCAGGTAACAATGATATCCAGTTCATTTAGTCACACATATCATTTCATTAGTGTTAAATTTCTTTAGCCAATGGCATCTTTTTCGTATCAATTAATAAAACCACAGATAGCCACACAATACATTTAACATTTCTTATACGTCAAACGCAAGGGAATTAAATGCCAACTATCAAACGTCGCTGTGAGTTTCATACGGAGGTAATTTTATTGATCAATTCCTCTTAGTCGATTTTTGGCTAATATCTTAGTCAAAGCAAGTTTCAGTATTTAACCTGAAAGACGAAGTTATCCTTTATCGCAACGGATATGCCAACTCGTTTACCTGTAGTTATCAATTATTTTCGGATCAAAGAAGAGAAATCGCTATATGCAGTTCGGCCGTTCGAAACTTCACGCGAGAAATATTTGAATAAGTCTTAAATGCACGTACGATGAACAAATTTTGAGTCACTTTCACTTTGTTTAAACACTATTTAAAAAAAACTTTTTTGAGCGTATTAGTAGAATGATTGTGATTGGGAAACTAGGAGAATTTTAAAATTAACACTTCATTTGATCATGAAAAGTGATCAAATGAAGTACTAACTTTAAATTCTCCTAGTTTCCTAATTTGGAGTGTTATGGTTGTAGATCTATGATAAAACTATCGAGTTTAATTATGATATTAAATGCGTTATCAAATGAAGACAGGTTGTAATTTTAAGCAAAATAAACTCATCAGTCATATATTAACAAGCAACAATACTTTATACATTTATGCTTTTTAATATGGGATTTTCAAAAGAAATTATCAGTTTATTGATAGGGTAGGGCGCTACTTCATCGTAGTCGCCTATTTTCGTTCTATGAAGCAAAAAAAATCAAAAATATCAAATACACTATGCGCTCAAGAAGCAGTGTTGAATAATCGATCATATCTTAGCTTTTTGTGACTAACAAATCCAGTGGTATGTATGGAAAAGTGTATAAAATTGGAAGCGGTATAAGTGTGTATTCTAAAAATATATATTGTAATGTATATTTTTTCAAAGTATACATATTCAACCTCGAGATGGTAAAAATAAAAATATGGCTAATGCATTTTATTTTTTATGTTTACGTCAAACTTTGTTCATATAAAATTTGAAAATAGAAGAAAAATGATTGCCAAAATATATTGTAATCTTATATCAAAACTAAACTATAGTTCACTTGAAAACAATCTGAATTTTACTTTATACCGATAAATACCGATATTTTTTAATAAGCAATACCGATATTGTATAAATCCAACGCTGGCAACGCTGGTGTCTTAGTACGAGGCACTGAGAAATTCTGCAAGTAGTACACGAAATGCGCAATTATAACGGAACTAAATGAAAATAACTCAATCCACCGAAAAGCTCTTTCATATTCAACCAAAATTAAAATATTTCTCTTTATTGTTTTTGATTTTTCGCAGACGAACAGCTGCCCCTTGTGTCGACATGAACTCCTGACGGATGACGAGAACTACGAAGCGCAGAAGAAGTTTCAGGAACGAGCCGCTCGTAGGGAGCAGGAAATTGAAGACTTGCATAGCTCTATGTATGGTTAAAATATCCACAGTGGTTGGTTCATTAATCAGAGCATATAAAAATACATTACAATATTGGGTTAAGGTTGGGTGCAGTATGTGTCAACATATGGATACGGTGGAATATATTTGAATAAAATTATATAGTATATTTTTGTCCGAAATTTCATTAAACTAACATAATCCGAAAGTCCGTTTCCGTTATTTCACCGCGTCTTCTGATCTTACTGTTGCGCCTCTAGTTGTCGCAGCGAGAAACAAATGACAGCGCTTTGATCCGGAAATATTGTTTATTCAGTGGTAATAATTTATATACATATCCAAAAATTATCGAAGATGCATAGCATTTCTGCACGAGCACGTTGAAAACCCAACGTGGTCAGGAGAAATGATCTCACCAGTTCTCAAATATCAAATCAACTGTTAATACCGTGCTTAAACATCACCGGGAAACACCAACGCTGGATCGAGCAAAACAAACGAAGCGTAGAAGTGGAACATACGGAAACTACGAGCGCAGTTCAAATATGTCTTAACCGATAAATTTGCTCGCAATTTGATTATTTGGCTAGGTATCTGCAGCTGTGAAGAAAAACAAAGATTTTCATCACTGGAGCGACTATGTATGGACAAGTTAACAAAGAAAAAGTGTCTTCAGAGAAATTTTTTGCCATTCATTCCCATTCTGAAAATTCCAATTTTCTTGCATGATAAACATATTTTTCTAACACCGCTTGGATTAAAAATGGTGTCAAACTTCAATTTTCAGCTGCTACGAATTGTTCTTGCGCTGAAAATAACCAGGTTTTGTAATATTTGGTCCACTTCTTAGAACCAGTGGCCGCCATTTTGAAATCTAAAATGCCGTTTTAATTCTTTAATTCTGAAGTATGGAGCTCCTGTCTGAGTAACGGCGTTGAAAAGAATTAAAAAAAATGTATAAATTCCACTTGGTAATATTGAACAAAATTATTGATCTGCATGGAACGGAATGTCACCTTCACTTGCGGAATTATCGAGCGGAATATTTTTCCAAAAGTAAAAGTGACAGCTCCCATTAGTTTGCGTGGAAACCTTACAAATTCCAATTTTATTTTTCGATCTTTTAGGCCAGTATCGACCTAAAAAGTAAAGAGGTTACGGAATATTGTTCAATATTACCAAGCGGAATTTTGACAGTTGATCTGCATGGAACGAAATGTCACCTTCACTTACGGAATAATCAAGCGGAATATTTTTCCCAAAGTAAAAGTGACAGCTCCCATTAGTTTGCGTGGAAACCTTACAAATTCCAATTTTATTTTTCGTTCTTTTCAGGTGGATACTGCTGCAGAAATTTCTTTTCGATTTTTTACTTTTCCGTTTCAGTAAACGGAATTTAACATGGGTTTGGGATAGAAAAAGAAATTTCTTTCGAACACGATACTGACCTTTTCAGGTGGATACTGCTGAAGAAATTTCATCTCGAATTCAGTAAACGGAATTCAACAGGATAGAAAAAGTCATTTCTTTCGAACTCGATACCGACCTTTATTGACAAAATTAAAGGCTCGAACGCTCGAACGGGATGACGTAAGCGGAACGGCAACGGCAGCGGAAGAGCCCAATCTGACTAGACCTGCTTGTTGGATAGAATACTGATTAGATCAAAGTTGATTCCAATTGGATATATCGACGTCAATTTCGACAGCTGTCAGACGTGCCGTTTCCGTTCCGTTTACGTCCACTTTACGTTTGGACCAGCCGACTTTACAATATTTAGAAAATACAATGATTAAGGTGGCACACTTGCGATAAACATTCAACAACAGTTTCAGCCATGTCGATCTGCCAAATTAAAAACTAGATTTTATTGTGATCTCTGAAGTCGTGAAGTAAAATAATTAGTAAGACACCGAAGATAGGAAAATTTACACGTCGTTTCATGTCACCTTAAGGGGGATGTACAGTTAGAACGAGAAAAAAACTCATTTTTAAAAACAAAAATTCAAGGGGAAGTTTAACTCAAACCAATCGAATTTTTTTACAATTATAAGTGTATCCATGTAGTAAGCAAAAAGATTTTTTCATTTTTTTTCAACAAAATGGCGGCCGTTAGAGTGCGTTGAAAAAGTCGATGTATTTTGCTTGTGCCGCCTCTCCTGGTCACAGTTTTGATCTGAAACCTGCTAACCCAAAAAAATTACATTAATTACATTGACATTTAGTCAATAAACATAAAAATATATAATAACAATAAATTAATAAATTAAGTTTCTCGAGTAATTCATGTTAAGGGCCTAAAAGCCATTTGTAAACAAATGGCTTGTAAATGTCGATTTCTCTTAAGTTTTCCATCACTCTCTTGAAATGAAAGCAGCATCTGGTAGAAGAATGTTAGTTCTATCATATTGAGTAGCTGGATACAGTAAGATTCTCGTGATTCTTGAGAGATTAACGTTTAAAGTCATTGTTTACAAATGGCTTTTTGGCCCTAATCATGAATTACTTGAGATTTGCACTTTTGGCGTAACTTTTTTGAAAAAATCCACATTTTTTCCGCCATTTTGTCACATTTTTCCATATATAATAATAAAATATTACAATTATTTTGAATTTATCTAGAAGGTAATACTATAATAAAAAAATTCTAAAAGTTTCATCTTAATCGAATAATTAGTTTTCGAGTTATCACCGGCATAAACTCCGAAAATGTTGTTTTGAGAAAAACGCGTTGAAAGTTTTAATTATCGGTCTGTGCGCGAAGAAGGCGTCTTCGAAAAACGATGAAACCAAAACACTCGGAGTTCGAATTTCGAAAAAAGGGTTTCAGGAGCGTATTCTACGGGAAATTTACTAACTTTTCATGCAATAAAAAAAATGATTTTTTCGGTCATTCTAACTGTATATCCCCCTTAACATCATTATTGGCAACGGCGTTATAGCTTATAGCTGAGCCGGGAAACTGTACAACAACCTCGTGGAACAACCTTCATGGAAAAGGCGGAATTTCGTGCTCTTTTACTTGCTCACATTAGGACCTACGGAATCAAGTCCCTATCACTTCGAAGTTTTCTCAGCACAAACCTCAAATACTGTTAGAACTTCTGGAAATTTTCAAGAATCGTTTACTCACTAAAGCATCCATTGGTTAAGGCCCAAACGCAATGTGGACGGAAACGACCGGTTTGACAGTTGTCGTAAATGACGTCGATATGTCAAATTGGAATCAAATTGAATCTAACCAGTTTTCTATCCGACAAGTAGGTTTAGTTAGATTGGGCAATTCCGCTGCCGTCACCGTTCCGCTTCCGTTATCACTTCGTTTGAGCCTTTAGCCATTTAAGTGTTACATGTGTTGTTTTGTATGTGATTTTTAGTCTCAGAAATCGTGAAGTGGTAATTAACCTAATCTATAAATCATATGGATAAAGGACTTCCTCCAGTTTTACCTTAAACAGCAAACATAACCAGCAGGATCCATTACCGCCAAAATAAACATAAATATTACGGTTGATTTTTTGTTGTTGCGCGCCTTTCTTGAGAAGATTGAAAATCGATCAAAATCATAATCCAAGTCGCAGTAAGAGAGATGTGAGCCGGGCCTCTATCGACTAACAAATCTTTCAGCCTTGCTCTCGGTGAGCGAATTGTGGAAGTGCTGCCAAATGTAGAAGGTTTAAATGGTTTAAATACAGCAACAAGTTTTTCATTACGAATGAGATAAAAGTTCCAAACATCGCACACATATCCAAACTAGTAACTAAACCATTCTTGATGAATCTTGCCTTTGCATTTGAAATCGGGAAACATTGGATAAACTGACTGAAAGTGTGATATTTAATTCCAGTTCTGTTCAAACATTTAAACTTTCAATCTGGTAAACAAACTTGCACACTTGGAAAATAAAACCAAACTCGGTTGAATTTCAACCGAGTTTTCATCTGCTGAACGCTCGGTTGTCTGTTCGGTTCAAATTGGAGCAACCGAGTTCTCGTTAAATTTTCATTTTCTAGCAAACTGTCAAATTTACCGAAAAACTCGGTTGACAAAAATAAATCCAATCAGCAATAAACGATCATCGGTTTACTCAAATGCTACCGAACACTGTCAAACAAACCGACTTTTCTGTTGCATTCACGGAATTCGGTTCTTTATGGCAGAGCTGGAATTTTGGGTTGAAATAGTTTCGAATTTTAATAATAAAACCAGTTTTGTCAGTTAGGTACATTGTTTATTGAGCCTCATCCTCATAATCCTCATGCATTACTCAACGACGTGCATTTCCCTGCTTTTTTTTATTTTAACCTGAAAAAAACGACACAGTAGGGAGAATTTTAGCTAAACACATTTCACGCGCACACGGGAGATAAAATGGCTGACGATTTTTCAGGTCTTATCAAGTCAGCTAAAATAACCGAGCTTTTCGGTAGACAAAACTGTCGCGGAATTGACTCAAAGAGAAGTTTTTGATGTTAAAGAATATTCAGCGAAGGCTCGGTTCAGTTTACGGAATTTTCTCGGTTCTCGTGTACCGCACTCTGGAATATCCTTACTGTACCGTACTGTTCGGTTCATCTTTCATTTTTATCTGTCAAATATATTATATAGTAACCGAAACTCGGGTTTGGTTTTAAAACAAATCACCCGAAAACAGTATATATAAACGATTTATTCGGTTTCTTGTTGGTAACTGATGTGGTTCGGTAGAAAATTGAACCGAGTTCGGTGTTATTTTCTAAGTATGTGAACAATCGCAAAAGAATTATTTCTGGTTAGCTGATGTTTTAGGTTCTGCTTTGCTCTCTTGGAAATAGTTGCGTGGTTGGTAAAGAGGGAATTGAAGTCCTAACTTCAGAAATAAATCAAGCTGAACAATGCATTAGGTCCTATGTAACATTGAGAGATTCTCTTCGTCGATTTTCTCTTTGGTTAATATCTTGTCTATTAAACGATTTTCTGATGTTTTCAACGTATTGGATCGCTAATCACACTTTATACGACCGTACTGTATGTTGAATATAGTTGAACATGTTTTTACACAACCGTAGGAACGCAAAGAGAAAGTCGACAAAGAGAGTCTCTTAATGTTACTTAGGACCTTATGCATTGTTTTGCTTGAAATGTTCAGTGTGTTGGCTTCGTCAACATCTCATAGCTAACACCAAACATTTAGGCTGTGTACCAATTCGCGAATTAATTTCAATTTTACTTAAACTTGACAGATGGGAAATAATCGATTAATCTAATAAAATTCCTTTGTAGAATAACATTAAAATCTATTTTCGACCATAAATCTTACTGTTCATGAAGCAGATAAATGAAAAATGCATATTGTCATAACAATAGATATACAATTCTCTCTTAAAGCTAGGATATTCAACAATTGTGAAACAATACAATTAATATTAATCGACTAACATTTGTTCGGAAAATAATGATTTTTTCCACAGTTAACCCATTTTCGCCGTTTTCCACAAAACATTTTTTTCGACGATATCGTATCAAAATATAAGTCTTGTGGATGCATTAATGAAATTTAGCATTTTTAGAGGTTTTTTTTGACGCTTAGGAATACCGTGACAGCATGTTGCGTATACGCAACACTGGCGCATTACTCGACAAATAGAATGCAACATACATTTTAAGCTCAAATGGTACACACTCAGCCACACCTTAATGGATGGTTAACTAGCTACAAATAATATTTAGCCTTTTGTGAACATATTTCCATTGTGAAACGACAAAAAATATAACCAGTAACTTCTAGTTTATGATTGAAATTGTGTCCATAAGACATGTACCAACTCATACAATGCAATTTGTGGTTTTTTTTTTCTATTGGTGTGTGTGTACACAGTCAGCAAGACAGCCAAAGGATATACCTTTCAAACAAACTAATTTGTTTTGATCGTATTCAACGTACATGCATACACGAATTTTTCAAAACCACTGTTGCGTATACGCAATAGCGGACGGAAATGGGTTAAGATACAAAACAACCCCTCTTTTTTATTGGTGATGACTCAATTTACATTAGATTCTATTGTGGTAACAATAACTCCTATTGTCATCTTATCGTTGTGAACAATACTATTAATTGAACATACCATAGATTCTATCGTATGGTTATAATATATTCAGTTGCAAATCTATGAATTTTTTTTATTCAGGCAGCTTTACTTTCCATCCTTCAAGTTTAATAGCTTGCAATAGCAAAACATAGCTATAGTTTTGACCTTTTGTTAGTGTCAGAAGTAACATAGAAAAATAAATGTTGAAACCTGCTAAGTGGAAATTTTGTTCATTAATTAAATAAAACTATAAGCTTTTCATTTGTGTTTCCGTTCGATTTTCACGCTAATTTATGGCACAACGCATAATATAATAATGAAAAATTCAAGAAAAGATATCTCTTTCGAAAATGAATTCATAACAACGCTCGCGAAAGCTGGCAACGCTGGAACGACGCACATTTTCATCGATAACAACTTTGTGCAATTTTGGTTGCGTGCTAGAAGAACTTCCGCGCGAACTATCGTACTAATGTCAGCTTGTAGTTGTGCCCCTTAGGCCAACATCACTCAAACATCGACTAGCGTATAAAAACATTGCTGACTAATGCTTCGCAACTAAAACACATGCCACCAAATGAAAACAACGACTCGTCCTCTCATGCTGCCGGCCCCGGCTCCAAGCTTTCCGCTCCTAAATCGATTGTACACAGTTTAACCGGTGACCTTCGTTCGAGTTGTGCGATTTCGGTGGATTGTTGACGAAAGTTTAATATTGTTTCTAGAGCCATTGTTCTTAACGGTGAGACTACGGTGGACGTTCGGATAATTTCGTTGTATTTCGCTATTTAGTTATTGATTAGACGGGTTTAGAGGTTAGAGACGTGAACTTAAGCGGACCAGTTTCCGTATCGGTTGTGAGTGATAAACAATTTCGGATTGAAGGAAGCTGCCGTTGGGTGTTATAACCATGTCCTCCGACAACGTGGAGAATTTGGTTCATTCGAACCGAGTCCTGACCTGGCGTCCGGCACCCAAGTGTCCGAAGTGCCACCAGGCCTTCACTTCGAGCTATGGTAAGGATAACATTGTTTTCCGATTGATAAATTACTAACGCAATGTTATTTCCACAGTCAAGCAAAACGTTTCCCGGCGAGCATTCATACTGGGATGTGATCATCTTATGTGCGAAAAATGCATTATGGATCAAATGTACACTCCGAATAGAGCGGTCGTCTGTCGGATCTGCGACATTCGTACACCGCTGGATCCGAAGCGTCGTGTTTACGAACAGCTCCATTACAGTTACCAAATGCTGGGGTTGATCTATCAGCGCCAGCACGAGGTTTCTCGGCTGGCAACGGTAGTCGCTAGTCCCTCGGCTCCGGGAGTAACTGTTCCCGTTGAGGAAGAAGAGGACATGGAGTGCTACGAATGTAATATAACGCGTACGCGCCACTACTGCCAGGAGTGTGATGCTGCATTGTGTAAGGATTGTTTCGGAAAGATTCATCGCGTCGGGAAGATTCTTGCCAAGCATAAGCTTTGCTCGATTACGGCACGAAAGTGGATGCAGAACGACGTTAGCATCTGTGAGCAGCATAAGCTGACGACGGTGCTTTTCTGCACCAACTGTGAAGTGCGTGTTTGTAACACCTGTCGGGATGAAAGCCATTCGTCGCATTACTGTGCCGATTTGCTGGACATAAACCGGGAGGCCCAGCCTCGTCTGGACCAGCTGCTCAAGGATATGGAAAAGGCGTACGCAATGAACGAACAAGGAAGAAAGGTGAGTGATGTTTTTATTGATACCGATGGACATTTTTCCAAGCAGGAATTGAGTGTGTTGTGATAGTTGCCTACCACCAGGAGGTATAACCTAAAATATGCCATAACAGGCGGTGGTTTGAAACTAGGTGTGGAATTGTTCACTGTGGAAAGGAACACTAAGGGGGAGATGTGCGTTTCGGTGGACAAAATATTATCTCAGTGTCAACGAATTTCAGTTGAATTTCGTTAGTTTATGGTCCGTTCCGAATTGTCTTAAGTAATTGGTAAACAAATTGCGCATATATATTTTGCAATCTAATCAATAAACTTAGCCTAACAATCGATAACGCCATGATTGCTGCTCTGAATAATTGTTCAACCGTGGCAAGTAAATTAGACACTAAAAGATTGGTAAATTTTCAATTAATTCACTGCTGTAGGTTAGCGGTTACCGGGATTTAATTATATCTGTACTATAAAGATACAATATGTCCTTTTTTATATCACACAGGTCGGGATCACCGGGTTTTGCAAAACTTAACTTTCATTAATATTCAAGAAAAACAACATGATAACATTCAAAAACAATTTTTGTTCATTTAAAAAAAAATACTATTCCGATTATAAGGACAAAATGCTATGTGACATAGTTATTTTCAATGCAATAATTGTATGTTTCTCGCGTAATATTTGTAAAGGGCCTAGCTTGGGGGACTACCCCGTATGGCATAAAGTCGTTTGGCATAAGCTGTTGGATAATCAATGGTCATTTGGCATAAAGGTCGTTTGGCATAATGACTATTTGGCATGGAACAAAATTTAAAAATATAGGAATAAATATAGAAAAATGAAAGCTGCTTCAGGTTCATAGGACATATTTATAATTTGGCATAACTTAGACATTCAAAATTCAATTGGTATGAAGGTCTTTTGGCATTGGCACCCAACAGTTTGAGAAAGATTATTTGCATTGAAAATCTGTAAATGAACTTTTCATCCGAAACATTATGATATATTCAAATTCAAAACAAATATTAAGTTAATGGTGTCTCATTAGACTATGCACTAAAATACACTTGTTCAAATCAGCCGATAATATTACATAACGAACCATACTTTCTTAAAAGAAGAAGTGGGAATTCCACGTTATAATTCTCTCATTTCAAGGCATTATGTTTGTAAGGTGTGTGAATGTGGTCTGCTTCATTTTCCGGGATTTTTTTTTTCTGTAAAACGATTGAAAAATCAAGGAATTTCTTTCTACATTTGAGACGACATCATGAATAATAACAAAGAGTAAAGTACATACAATATTTTGAAATATTTGTCTAGGAGTTGGGAGAAATATGAGATGTTTATGAACATCGCCAATGTGCTTTCCAGTTTTGGAGAATTGCAAAAAAACATCAATGCCGTGCTTTTTATACAAAAATGTCTCTAATTTAGGGAGAGGTCTTCTCACATTTCTTAGAAAAACTTATGATATTGTAAAATCCAATTACGTTCATTCGACAATCGAAGCTATTATTTTATAATTGAAGTTCATCATGACCGACAGTTTTGAGATCGGAGTGTGCCATGCTCGCGAGTGAACGTGTTTGTTTTTATTTGCTGTCAATTTTGTCTTTAAATGCATTTAAATTTGCGGAATATTTGGAGTTCATAAAGTTCAAGATGATTAGATTTCACGAGTAGTGCTCCGTTTCCATTCTAATTTCATAATGATAATGATTTCACGAAAGTCTTCCTTAAAAGTGCTGGTAGTGGTCTTGTAACGGGTATCACTTAGCGGTGAAAACCGTGACGCGTGAAAATAAAATGGGAATCGCTGTCTTTATTATGGGTATCACGTTTGAACTGAAAACCGTAATAAGCCCCGTATCTTTAATGGACAGTCTGAAATTCAGTGGTCTAAACTTGTGATGATACATTTGATCCCCACACCTCGGTCCAGCTTTGAGGACTCCTTTAATGACTATTGGTCTTCGTCGGATCATTCATGGTCTATCCGCCATCCAGATATCGTTTTTGGAAAAACTCAATAGTGCTCTGAAATGGTCGCAACGCCGTACTTTCACAACCAGATGCTTTTAGAGTCCTAATGAATAAGATTGATTTGGATGATCTCTTGGATTAGTGTTGTTATCGTCCTTTCATTTGAAACTGCCTGTAATGTCGGTGTTGCTATGTTTCGTTCAACACGTTTCTTTTTTAACCACATTTTCTGCACACATCGGAGCTGTCTAGTGACTGGAACCCTTGAATAACATCTCAATTAGCTTGTCAATTCGATAGATGAGCTTCAGTGAGCAGTCTGACCATTCAACAACCTTACCTGTCTACAGTAGTTTATTCACTGTTTCTGTCATCATCTTTGTGCGTGGCACCTACCCTTTCCATATTAGACCTGCATTAGGGCGAGGCTGGCCCCGATATTGCCTTAATTTACCAACACCAGTGCTTAGACATTGGAGACGAATGTTAGTCCCAAGGATCACATTTTGATGATCTGTGTAATAACAGCTGAGCTGGCAATAACGCAGTAGCTCATTCTCACGAGCATGATCATACTCTTGTAAAACTTATTAGTACATGTTTTCAATTTGGTTTAGATAAGAACATAAGCAACCAATGTGCTGGCTCGATAGTAGAAATTGGCCACCCTATACAATTTACCTGCAGTCACAAACAATCCCGTTTCCAATAACTTTTTGTAAACATTCTCTGTTACACACATCACACACAAGCAATAGCCAGGAACTCACTCTCCCTACGGCCAAATAAATTTTCCCAACTAAAGAGTATGTTCGTTTGAACTTTTTCGTGGGTTCATCGAAATAGTATTCACATATAAATCCCGATTTGCCATTTAACACTAGCAAATACATTGGACATTCAACAAACGAAATATGTGACCCTCCGCTCTCCCCCACACCAAAAGCTTTTTATTGTGCCCCCTGCTAGTGGACACTCAGAACTCAGCTTTGAATGAAATAAGAACAAAACTAGAATAAAATAGCTGAGCATGTATTCACATGGAACTAGAACTGAGAGACTAACACTAACAGAACGACTTTGTGCTTCTAGGGGATAATGTATACTTTTAAAGAAAGCACAATTGTAAAACAAACGATCAAATTAATTAAATCTTCTACTGCGTACGACAAGAAAAATATAATTGTATATTTACAACACAAAGAGAGAAGTTTATATTATAAGTGCGGGTATTTAGCTTCGTAAATACCGTTTAATTCTTGACTTGAATGTTATACGATTGGTTATCATCTGTATATCGCTTGGCAGAATGTTGTATTTGGCGGGACCAACAAAACTGAACAGTCTCTGACCAAAGTTCGAATACGCACGAGGCCGTGAGAGCTTATAGTTAAATTGCTGATACTTGCTGTATTATGTAGCATATTGTGTATTAGGAGTAATGTTTGCTTGTCACAGACTAGTATAGGTAACATTTTTTTAAGTTCTACATACAAACCAGCTGTTGGAAACAGACATGGTAGGTTATAGATTATTTTGATGCATTGATTTCGTATTTGAAGTTTTTTAAGCTTAGATTTGCAAGTTCTTTCCCATGCAATAATCAAATAACAAGTAAAGCTCAAAACATAAGTGAAGCTTTTCGATTAAGAATACAGCTCACACTTTTCAAAATTCCACGCAATGAAGAAACATTCTTCGCAATACCTTAAAGATTTAGAAACATAATTACTTTCTCCACGGGTTACCTCCCACATTTAAGTTGGGAATGCTAGGAAGGACTTTTCGTGGTGATCTAAAAATCCTATATTTGGTTTTGTGCAAGTTTAGTGAGAGTAAGTTATCACGAAAATAATCCTGGAGAATTCGATGATCTTTTCCATAATAGTTATTGTTGAACCTGGATTTACATAAGGATAAAATAGAGCTGTATCATCGGTAAGAAGTCTGGAAATGCCAATAAGAGAAGTATTACTTTGGTCATTTATGTAAATCAGGAATAATAGGGGACCAATATTACTCCCTTGGGGTACCCCAGTTGTTATTGGTCTTAAGGAACTATTAACTGTAAGTAGCTTCGAATTATATCATTTGCAATGCCCCTGATTTCATAATGATCTAATTTACATAGCAATATATCGTGATTCAATGTATTGAACGCTTTCTTTAAGTCCAGAAAGAATGCTCCTACTTAACACAATTTTTTCAAGAATTTGAACAACAAGTTCAGTTATAGCAACAGTTGTGCTACTTCCGTGACGAAATCCATACTGCATTTTATAAATAATCTTATGCCTACCTAAAAATCGAAGTATGCAAGTAATCAACATTTTTTCGACTATCTGATTGAAAACTGAAAGAGGTCGATAGTTATCCGGTTTGGTGGCATCTCCTAACTTAAAAACAGTAGCTACTATCGCAGTTTGAATGCAGTCGGGTTAAACACCTCTTTCAATAATTAAATTGAAACACTCATATTAAATCTTAGAGAAAGTAACAACGATATTTTTTATTATATGTGCTGGTATAAGATCAAGACCAGGACTCTTGTTTGTTTGTTAATTATTGGTCAACAACACAACTTCATTAACACATGATGGTTGCAAAAAAATTGAGCTTGGAATCGATTCTGCAACCAACTTTTGTAAAGTGGTCGTTAAACGCTTCACATATTGTTTTACTGTCAGTTGTATGGATGCCATTAATTTCCAAGGATAACTTTTTGATGTTTCTGTGATTTTCCTAAAATGGCATTGATATTTTTCCACAATTTATAGTGTGAAATATTACTCAACAGACTTTCAAAATATATTTTTTTGCTGTTTCTTTGTCAATCCAATTTTTTGACACATGTTTCAATAATCCGGCTAGATGATAAATGTTGGGGTCTTGGCGAGATTGTTTGAGATATTAATTTTTCATTTTTATGAGCATCCATAAATCAAGGGCCATCCACGGCCATTGTGTACCTTAAAGATGTCGTATTTACAGTACAATTCTGCAATATTACTAGTTGATTTCTAGTCTATCAAGATTTTTTTTAGATAGCTCTATTTGATCAGTTCCAAATTGCATTTTGTACTCTGGCAATACAATGCAATAATCAATCAGTTCGCTAAAAATAGTATGAATACGATTCGAGTCAGCCACATTGCATATAACGTGGTCTCGTAACAAATATATTTGAACATATAAATCTTAAAACTGTTGAAGATTTTTGTATTTTTGAGCAACATTATTATTCACCAGATGCACTGGGACATTCTCATTAAACAATGGCGTTTGTAACTGCTTTTATTGAGACAATTTTCTAATCGATCGTGAAAGATATTTAAATTGTACGATGGAGGACGATATATGACGTGTACGTTAAATACTCCTCCAACTTTTTAAAAACCAACGTTAATATGATAAAAGCCATCGTGGCAGACGTTTTCAACAGTATTAAATTTAATATTATCCTTAACGTACATTAGCAACCCTCCAAATGAGTTATCTCTACTCGAAAAAAAAATACTGTTGTAACCCTTTATCTGATACAGCATAGTATTTCCGGGTTTATTCCAGGTTTCACCGATGATAATCACTCCAATTGGAACCAACATGTGATCAAGTAACATAAGGATATCATTAAATTTGTGTAAGTCATTTAAACCCCGGACATTCCATCGTAAGATACGCAAATGTTTCGGACAAACCATTCCATAAGACGTGTTAAAATCATCGATGAGGTCATGAAAACTATTTAATGACAGCGCCATATTGACAAACATTTAAAATCCAAAAAATCATAAGGTAATGAAATTAAAAAATAACAAAACCTATTAAAACGTACATGTATATAAATATAAACAAATAAAACTATTTTTTTCATTCTTTTTACGCTTTGGCGACGGAGTTTGCTTGGATGACACAGAATAGCGACAAATCACATTTTGGAGATCCTCCCTGATTTTTATGAGGTCTGGTTTTTAAACCAAGATTCCCGCTCTTCTAGCTGGCCAAACTAATTTAGTTTTGAGTGGATCTTGGTATTCTTGCATTTTGTGAAGAAGTTTAATGGAAAATTCGGTTAATTCATCAATCCACTCTTACATTCACGAGAAAACTGTGATCAATATTGGTTGAAAGGAGGATTCCTATTTCTGTTTTGCGAGAGAGTACCATTTCCTTACTAATCCTATCTCTAAACACAATTTGAATGGGGATTGCCACGTATGCTTTGTTGCTAACATACAATCTCTTAGCCGATAAGATCGAATTCAGTGGTAGACGGACAAATGTTTCGTTTTCGGAAATTTCATCAAACTTCGCTGAGAGAAGGTTAGGTTCGTGGTAGTTCCTACTTGTACATAGTGGTTTAGTTGCAGAGAGTAGATCAGGTTAGTTGCTGGAGGTGGTAACAAAACTACAACTGGTTATGCAGTCAGTTGACCCAGCCAGTGGAGAATGCTTAGCGAGTTATGTTTCATTTTTGAAACTTTTCTATGGACTTTTGCTTGGTTTGCACTCCTTATTTTAAATTTTCGTGGATAACTAAAACTTAAGCCACACACACTAATGGCATAGGGTTTGATTCTTTAGACTGACATAACTCTCCTTTTCGTTTTTATTTCAATTATTTTTTTTTATGAATTCTAAATTACTGAAACCTAATCTAAAGAAAGAAAATTAAACTAATAAACTATTGGAAATATCTTATTTCTGCATTTTATTACCTGCTTTACTAAAATGACGTCCGTTCAATTTAAAATCACGGTTAATTTTGACCATTTCTTTCGAGCTGAATAATAACATAGTTACTATATTTTTTTCTTTTTATTTCGTTTCAGTAATGTTTTTATTTGTTTACAAATGGTAGTTCTTCTTGTTTAATTTCGCTGCTTAATCTACATATGTTGCATATGGCGTTCACTCGTCTTATTCCAGTCATTTTTTATACCGCATTTTCGCATACGTTCTATCGCCATACATTAAGACCTTTGATTAACCTAAGACTGCAGTCACTCATGCATTCGCAATCAAAAACCACCACACTTATTTGCACTCACATTCCCTCCCGAACTCCCAAGTCCCTAGTGCAATAATTGATGATTTTTCTAACAAACACATGAAATCTGTTGTTCTTGTTTTCACCGCACTCACCGCTCTCTTATTTGCTACTGTCCTACAGATAATGGGGTAACTAACTCGACACCTATTCGTTCGACGCTCTGCATCACGATTCTACACCGCTTCTTCGCTCGGCCGATAAAGCAGAAGCAACAAGTGCTAAAAGCGATCAAAACAAACCGCTTCCGCTCTCGCCCCTTCTCTCTCGCTTTAGCAGCTGCATGCGGAACAGCTGACGGCGTAGAATATTAACCAACAAAATAACACGGGTAGAAGAAGATGGATGATGATGATGAGAGGGATGGAACTTTTAACCTATGCGTTTTTAGGAAGGAGTTGATGCGTTTTTTAATTGATAATTCGCGCCTTCACGGGAATAGGAGAAAATTTTCCTACAAACTGGGTAGCAAACCATCAAGTAAAAACGCACCGCCAAATAGCGTACCTATACACTTAATTGTGTTGTAAAGCGAGATAAATTAACGTCGATGTCTGCTTATTCTTCGCGAAGCAAATTTATACGAAATGAAACATTAGAGGGTATAAATTAGATTCTAAGGAATGCACTAGTTGCTCGAAGAATGCAGTACGCGGGTTCACGGTTAACTACTTACCTATGAACTACGCGTTTTCACAGTCTCTGGATAATATGCGAAAATTCTCGAACGTGGAGAATCTTCCAGAAATTGCTGGCATTAACATCTGATACGTATAATTAGGATAGATAAGCTTAAGCAGAAAACTATTCACAGAAATTGCATTCAGAAGTAATGCGGTTATCAACCTAGTTTACTTTCGTCTTTTTTCCCCGTAGTGGTGGTGGCTCGGCGTAAGATGGCCACTGGTTCCATCGTTCTTCACTTCGATCCTAACCTCGCGCAAGGTTTGCATCACACCCGGTGGGGGCCGAACCGAAGTGGGATTTTTCGACCCGTACCGTGGTGGTGGAACGGATTCCGCTATCACCGTGACCGGGTCCACCGGATCACTTTCTTCCGCCTCTGTAGAACTCGCCGGAGCGCTCGGAGCCGATACCACGATGGGAGCACTTTGAGGTACGATCCCACTGGCGCCAGGACCGGTGTCCGCTGTTCCCGCCCGGTCATACTCGGCATTGATGTCCTCGAGGGTGATCGGTGTCGTGGCGGATGCACCGACTGCGCTCGGGGCCGTCACTTCGATGGAATTCTCCGTTACGTACTGCACCGGGTAGGGTTGATTCTGGTTGTACCGGTTGTCGTTGTCTTCCAGCTTGTTGCCATTCAGCTCGTCGTTTTCGTTCTCCGGGCTTGGTTTGACCACGGCCTTGCCCTTGGATCGCTGCTTCTTCATCTTTTCCTCCATCTCTTGGAACTTGATGGCGAGGTATCTGCCGGGGGAAAATGGAATGAAAGGGTTTGTGAGCGGGACGTTGTACTGGTGGGTTATATACGAATAATTTTAGCGAATGATTTTGTAATTTTAAAATGTTGTTGGAATACACTGAATTTCGAAGAAATTTTTACATTCAAAGATTCGATTAATTATTACATTGAAGGAGTAATTTTATAACGAAAAAAAGATATTGTTTTCAGCTCATTTTTTAAACTAAATCACTTTAAGGACATACGGGATCAAGTAGCCTATAACTTCGAAGTTTTCTGAGCACAAACCTCAAATACTGTTAGGTCCTTAGGCGTGAAATTTTCAAAAATCGTTTGCTCCACTGGAGCATCCATGGGTCAGCAATTAGAGCGTTCTTTGTTTTGTGTTGTTTGTGTGATATTTAGTCTCAAAAATCGAGAAATCATAATTAACCTAACCCACAAGTCATATGGAAAAAGGACTCCCTCCAGTTTCACATTAAATAATTGTTCTAAAGGCACCCTTCTTAATTCATGTTAGTTCTAAGCATTAAACTGCATTAACCATTAACTTTGTGTAACATAAGATAAGGTTTTGAATACGAGGATTGCTTCTCTCAAAACTGTAACAAGACAATTTTTGTATCTGCAGTCAACCGAATATATCACAATATGAATAAAAAGTTGAATTTCCTTTTTGAAACTTGTATGAACTTTTCATAATTAATTGAAACGCGATAGAACTCTCTCTTGGATGATATTAGTTCAATGATCGTTAAAAATATCTATAAGCCTCTACCGAATTATTCTGTTTCTGCATTTAAGAGCATGTTCCAAATCTTTTACGTAGTTCCCTGGACTTCTACAACAATTTCTACGATTTTGATTATTATATTCGTCTGACCGTAGCCTTTATGAAATTATTGTATGCTAGATTGTATCAGTCTTGATGCAGTTATTCTATTTTTTAAATATCTAGAAGATTCTCCAAAGTCGAAGAGGTCGTCAACCAACGAAAAGGTGCGAACACGAGATGTCAGTGGCTCACTAAAGCCGTAAGAAGTCCGATGGAATCTGATCAGCAGTAGAGATGACGTTGTCTTCCCACTCGAAAGTCAATGCAAGACTGAAGCTGCAGGTGCGTCGATTTCACCCGTCCACTATCTTTGGATAAGGGTAGCTTCCTAAATATTTCGGCGACGGTGCAGCGTGTCGAGGCCTAGAAACCGGCATCGTTCGGGATACTGAGGAAGATCTTGAGGATTACGCCTGAATAGCAATGGTAGCAATTCTGACTACACGTTCAATTCTGAGGTCACATGACAGTTGATACGGAATCCAAAGCCTTCCGTGGCTTGATCGTCCATATGATGACAAAGAGGAGGAATGATGCAGCCTAACTGAGCGCCTGTTCTCCATATTAGGAACGGTTTACAACGGCGTGTGTTCTCCATATTAGGAGCGGTTGATCATCGTCCTTGTGCCAGCGTGGTACTCGTACACGATGGACTTGTAGCGAGACAGAGGGTTGATACAGGCCCCCACAAGCCAGCCGTAAAAATCAATAACAACAATAATTACCACAGCATTTTCAAGAACCGGTCGAACAAGTGCACAGTTGAGTGCTTTGAGGCAGTTAGGATCGGTAAAATCGCGGGAGATTTTAGTGGTGATCCAAAATTCTCATGAAGCTTTCTTGATGATGGAGCTGATGTGCTGATTAAATGTAAATTTTATGAGCAATGTCACAGCAATGTGTTAACGGTGATTTTATTTATTTATTTGTTCATGTTTTGTAAAAATATAACGCACGAAATTGACTTAATAACTATCTCTTATCGTTAATTTAAAAGTATTCTTGCGTACATTAAAATCATACAAATGGTACACATCATTGAACAATGCACAACAAACATCAAGAGGGTTATTCTGCCCGTACTGTGTACGATGAGCAGAGCGTCGAAGAAATTGTGTTCTCCGAATAGCTCTTGAAGTAGCGTTGGAATTGAGCTTTGCCAAGAGTTCGGAGCAGTCAATGTTATTTCCAAGCACGTCAAACATGAAAAGTTGTTGCAGATTTATCCGCCGGCTTCGTAGAGAGATTCGTCTAAGTTTTTCCGCTGCCAGATTATGCGGGACTCTGTCAAGTGCTTTCGAAAAGTCTATGTACACCGCATCGATCTGCTGAAATTGTTCAATTATGTCGATTAGCTTTGAATCATAGCTCATTAAATTCTGACAAATCCATGCTGGTCAGCAGTGATAATATGCTGGATTGCAGGGTAAAAAACATCTAGCAGCATTCTCTCAAAAACCTTCGGAAAGCAGCTCAGAATGGAAATTCCTCTGTAATTTTTGACATCGTGCACGTTGCCCGATTTGTAGATTGGCGTTATCATAGGCTCTTTCAATTTCACAGAGAACACACTTTCAGCAATGGAATGATTTAAGAGCAGAGCAGCGGGTTGAGCCAATGAAGCAGAGCACTTCTTAAAAAAATCTTCTAAAATCGGCTGGAGTCCGTCTGATCCTGGTCCCTTAGAACTGTCGATACCACGCAGTTTTGTGTACACGTCATGTTGCGTAAATGAATTCGTAAGAAGATTTAGTCCAAACGAATGCAGACTACTCAAGTGCGATTCTGACAATGGTGCTGGGTTATTGCTTAGCACACTTTGAAAGAATGAAGAGAAAAGATGTGCAGAGTTAATCGGTGTTGTTGAGGTGTTATCTTCGTAGCTAACAAGCGGGGGAATTCCTCGATATATCGTTCGATTACGCAGAAAAGTCCAGAACGGCTTTGGGTCGTCCATCATGTTGCTCTCAAGTTGGTAAATGTATGACTGCAAACATGACATGTTTAGTGCGAGGAATTGGGATTCCAGACCCCGCACTACAGCTTTATGTTCTTCAGTTTTAATCCGAAAATACCGTCTACGATGGGACGCATTGATCGATGGAACGTGATAGCAACACGTTTAGTAATACTTATCACGAGTTTATTCGTCTTACAACAGGTGAAAAACATGTCTAGAAGCTCCTAAACCAGGAGCAGCCCTCCATAGTCCTCACCACCAAGTAGATTTTCAAATCGTCTGAAGAACAGCTCAAAAAGCCTTGTGGTACGCCTGCATTATTTGAATATGTAATGGAAACAGCTGAATCAAGCTTTACGCTCAGAACACGGCCCGTCAAGAAGTAGCTTTCCAGCCATACCACAAGTCGTTCTGATGCACCTACACGGGATAGTTTGCACAGAAGTATTCTGTGATCAATGACGCCAAAAGCGACCTTCAAGTCCGTATATACGGCATCCAATTGATGTTTAGCTTCAATCTGCGTAATACAGGTACTAGTGAAGTCCAGAAGGATCGTTGTTACAGAGCGGCCTGGCATAAATCCATGTTGATTGTCTGAAATGTATTGTTTGGTACAGCCAAGAATGACATTACTAACGACTATTTCGAATAGCTTCGTGGCCAAGAGAAGTCGCTAAAAAAGCAGCACAGCCATAAAAGATAACATCTGGTACACCATCAGGCCCGGGCGAATACGAGCTTCTCAGTTTCCTAGAAGCAGCAATGGTCATGTCCGAAGTGATTAAAAAAGGTTTCCAGGTCAAATACATCAGCAGGTAAATTAGAAGCTGCCTGCTGCAGCTTCTTGTTGAGAGGTGAGGCAGGCAGAGAACACAGACGTTAAATGCTTGACAAACAGTTGGTTATTCAGCTGAAGATGATTCTGATTCGTATAGAAATACATTTGACGGGATGGAACAGCATTTCCTCTTAGAACTACAAAAACTTTTTGGATCTCAACGCAAGCCAAATTGTACACGCATACAGACTAGCATGCGTCACTTGCAAGTTTGAAAGCGTTGATAACATTATCAGAAGGAAATTACACCAGGCCAAGCACTCTATTAAGATAGTTGCTATTTTGATTGGCTTGAGACATGTTTTGAAAATCGAAACCATCGACCAGGCTAGCAGCTGCGGCAGGCAGTGGAGAAAAGGTGTCATAGCGAAGCCCATCATCTCCTCTCGTCCAATATAGTCGTGGCTGATTGTAATCTCCACAAACCAGAACCAAATCATTAGAGAATCCTTTGTTACAATGCTCTTGAGCGGAAGCGACAATGATTGGTACATCCTAGCTACAGTCTAGTGGAATGTAAACAGCCAGTAACAACAGTAGTTGGCCCTTGATAATACACGATACGCAAACTTGCTCAGAAATTTCGTCCATTCGTCAATTCAATCATCGAGCTAGGGTGGGTAACAGCAACGAGAACACCCAAGTCTTATTACTATTCTTTTCACTACGGTCACAACGGTACACATTGTAAGAGGTACCAAAAACCTGGAGAGAGTCGATGAAGAGTCGATGCAGTCGTTGGTGGCGAGAAACAGTTCATTAATTTGTGTTTTGTTGGAAGCGTACAAGTACATTCTGGTAAAAAAATCCAGATTTCTACGACCTCACTTGAATTCGTTCGATTCCGACCGGCGCACGAAGAACTGGAAGCGGCAATTACATCAGCGTCTATACAAAGCCAGCAAGCAGTCAAACCGAACACTGAAACTATATGCCTGTATAGATAGGATCTCACGATGTCCCTAACACCTATAAAATTGGTTTTGCTGATAAGTTCGTTAGAAAATTTCAATGGGTAAGGGGGGAATACAGGATGCCAGACGACGTGTAGGATGGATGAGGGATTCGTGACACTGACCCAAGTCATGGATGATCACTGCAGAAGATGGAAGCGGCTATCCGAAGCATGAAATCCAATAACTCCCGGGGTCTCTCGAATATCAGCATAGATGTTAAAGCTGATTCCATGGTATCCACCCAAATGTTGCATCAACTATTCTGTAATATTTGGGACACCGCCGGGACATCTGTGCCTAAAGATCTCGCTGATGATGTTGCTCTGTTAGCGCAACGGTGTTCTGATATGCAGTGTAAGGTCAACGACCTAGCCCAAAGTTCACCAACAATGTCAACAAGACTAAATCGTTGGAAGTCACCACAAACAACCCTTCCAACTTTTCGGTACCGGGGCAAACAGAGGAGAAAACTGATAGGTTCCAATATCTTGGCTGTCAGATCCTACCAGGTTGCCACTAAGGCTAGGGTTGCTTTTGGAAAATTCAGACTCTAGTATTACTACCAAAGATAGGGAAGCCACCAGAGGATCCATCGGCATATAGACCTATATGTCTGTTGGACACAGCGGGTAAGGTGCTCGAGAGGGTAATCCTGAACAGACTGACAAAATACACGGAGGGTATAGGCGGTCTGTCTAAAAATCAGTTTGGCTTCCGTAAAGGGAAGTCGACGATGGATGCCATCCTGTACGTCACCAAGAAGGCTGAAGTGGCAATCCACACAAAAGGCGAGGACTGTACTGTGCAGTGGTCACCCTTGACGTGAGAAATGCGTTCAATAGCGCCAGTTGGGTGGCCATAGCCGACTCGCTCCAACACCTCCATGCTCCTGGGTACCTGTACAAGATTCTAAGAAGTTATTTACAAAATCGTGTGCCAGTGTATAATATAGAAATAGGCCAGAAACGTGTTGAAATCCCTACAGGTGTCCCACAAGGTTCGATCCTGAGTCCGGTGCTATGGAACACGATGTACGATGAGGTACTACGACTTTACTTCCCGAACGGGGTGTAGATCGTCGGGTTTGCAGACGACATCACCCTAGAGGTATGCGGTGAATCGATTGAAGGGGTGGAGCTAACGGCCTTGTATTCCATTGGCATTGTGGAGAGATGGATGAAACTGGAGCTAGCCCACCATAAGAATAAGGTCACGGTTGTTAACAACCGAAAGTCGGAGCAACATGTGATGATTAGTGCAGGTAACTGCACAATCGAATCGAAGAGGTCTTTGAGGTACTTAGGGGTCATGATCGACGATAAGCTGTCATTTACCAGCCACGTCGATTACGCCTGCAAGAAAGCCTCCATGGCTATATCGGCATGATCCCGGATGATGTCGAATAGCTCAGCGGTATAGGGGAGCAAGCGTAGGCTCCTGGCCAGCGTCGCTTTGTCTATAAGTAGGTACGTTGGGCCGACATGGGCTACCGCCCTGAGTACTAAGAGCTACCTTGGCAAGCTCTGAAATACCCACAGGCTAATGTGTCTGAGAGTGGTCTGCGCATTCCGCACAGTGTCACGTGACGCGGTATGCGTTTTAGCGGGGATGATCGGCATCATCATAGAAGAGGACACAGAGTGCTCCGAGCAAAAGGGCACAAGAGGCACATCCGCCAGACCACCAGAGTTACATGGTCAGGTGGCAGAGGGAGTGGAGCAATTCCTCCAAAGGTCGGTGGACTCACCGACTGATACCGGAAATATCTGGAAGGGTCGATTGGTGACATGGGGAAGTTACCTTCCACTTGACACAGATACTGTCAGGCCACGGCTGCTTCAGACAGTATCGGCAAAAGTACGGGCACGCTGAGTCCTCCGCATGTCCAGTATGCGCGAAGCGGATGAAACTGCAGTACATGTGTTCTTCGTGTGACCCGCTTCAACGACGCGAGTTCGGCATGATGGCCGTAAGCGGGCGGGACATGACCCCGGATAATGTTGTCCAATGTGTCAAGAACAGGACACCGGAGAAAGGTGCAGTTAAAACGGCAGCCTCTCAGGCTAGAGGGATAAACTAACTACTAAAGCCTAATGTAGTTAGACATAAGCGGGTGTCTAACACACAATACCCCCTCCCTAAAGTAATTAGTCTCCGGGTGGGTTTTTAGTGGGTCGAGGAGTTGGCACCCTCATCCCCACACTCTGAGTTCTTCAAGAGTTTGGATGCAGATTTTCCATTTGTATCAGCGTAGAACACTCAAAAGCTGCAGGTCTTCATCAACCGATGCTTGCGATATATAATTCGTGTCTGGTGACCTCACAACTGGATCTCGAAAGCTGAGTTCCTCGTCGATGTCAACAGAAATTTGATAATAAAAGTGAAGGTGGGTCGGCACCTGCAAACATGCGCTGGATTAGAACCCAGCAGGCGATCGTATTAGAGACTTGTAGCGTTGGAGCATCAACAGGGAATTGAAGAAAGCCGATAGCCATCTAACCTGGGCACAGGTCAAGGCTAAAGCTTTCAACTTTACCCTATAAAATCCCTACGGAAAGGAGACATAGTAAGTAAGGCCGAGCAGTACGTGGACAATATTGGCCTGAGAATGTAGAAAGCGATAAGGAACTTCAGGGCGTGCTCTCAGTTTTTTGATTAAGTCGCAATTTTCTGCTAGCAAAACCCCGAACTACGAAGGTCTACGTTAGTTTGTTCATGCCTTTGTAAATCCGTGTCTGGATTTATTCTAATACATCGTATTCTTCTAGGGTCGAGGGTCTACGTGGGTCTGTTCTTCTTTTCTCGGGGTACAAACTCACTGTGACCATTTATTGACCTATTGTTGTAACAGACTACGAGGGTCGAAAACAATTAACTCTGACAACGTCATTCATTGCCGGGTCAAACCCTGCATGCAATTCGGTGCATGTTTTTCCAAAAACCTTATGACGCAGAAAACATTATGTTTTTGTGCCCAGATCGTTCAGATCGCGAATGAATCCATGCTTCCGAGCTATTTGGGAGGTCGGTTTGAAACAATGTGAACATCATCTCAAGCGAATTACCAGCCAACAGAAGCAAACCTACCAAGGACACCACACTCTCGTTCCCTTGCGCCTGACCCGAATGACTCAAGCGATTACACAGCTAAGTTACGAGTTGTTGTCTTTTTGATCTGCTTCGAGAGTACAGGATGACCAAGGATGCATTCTAAACATTGACCTATGAACCATCTAGGTTATGAACCGTATCTGTAAGTTACTAATAGTTCGTTCGTTGGCCTTGTGGATCTAGAACCCCATGCTCCGCTTGTAGATCATCGTAATTATATACCTCGGAGCTCTAGAATGGCATAGAACATCTGTTCATCTCAATACATCTTTCGGCTTTGATCGATGAACCTTGAGGAATAGGTTTGTTTATTTTTACCCAACATGGTGCCCAAGATTTTGGAAATTGTTTGAGTATCCTGCGCATCACAAAGTCACTTGTTCCCCATCTAAAGTCACTTGTTGAGCATCTGATTGAAATATGTGCCAAATCGATCGAATTGCTACACACTTCCAAAGCTGACTGAAGTTTAAGTCAAAATCAAGTCCTGAGATTCAGTCAGTCATCACTTCAATAAACTGCTTATAACTTTTTTGAGTTATTGCAATCTTATAATTTCCTTTCAGAATCTTTGATTTGACGACACTTACAACGCCACCTAGTGGCAAAAACCAAAACGGTGTGTTTTACATACTTTGTGGTGACATTTTCCCGACAAACTTCGATCCATTGTGAATATGTCTGGATATGTTGGCCGATTTGGTCCAAAATTTGGACCAGAGACTCAGGGTGACTTGGTGAACAAGTGGCTCCATGAGGCGGGGCGCATTGTTTTGGTCACTCTAACACACTACAAAATAAAGCTTTGGTTGCACTTGTAAACGTGACTTCTGTTCTAGGGGTGTTTTGACCAAGAATACCCATTGAAATTCATACTTTACATACATACATACATACATACATACAACCTAGGTCTTCACACCCAGGATTATGAACCCCTTATAGATCGTTTGGTGTATTTGATTTATTTCTATCTGAAGTCTTAGCCGACCTGAACAATTATTGTGACTGCAAATCGACTTGTATAAAATGAGATTTGTATAAACTAGTTCTAATCCGACTCATCTAAGTTCTGTCCAAACATTCCATTCCATTGACTTCCAATAAACTACCAACACCTCCCTCGAATCGTTAAAAATACGTCCCAAACAATAATAGTAGTATTCAAAAACAAGCAACACTCACTTATCAACCAGTGGTCCACTGTAGTCTTCCGGGAACTTCGGCGTAAACGGCAGGATGTATTTGTACAGTCGTTCATTTAGAACGTACAGCTGCGCCGTCGTAGAGCACTTGACGTTGAACCACCAATCACAGGTTAGGGCCACCTAATTAACAGAGAAAACATTAAACAAAACATTGAAAATCCCCGCCATTTCCTCACAACCCCCCACTCACCTGACTGAAAATGGTTCCGTTCGGGCAAAGGAAAGAAGCCTTACCGCCGTTCAGGTCACAGTAGTGCCAAACCTGGCAGTTGGTTTCCGGATCACCGAAGAAGCCCTTGTACCGTTGTTCCTTGCAGCTGAAGCTGGTTTCCGGAATTTCGGAATAGTTCGGATAGTCGACACCGGGCCGGCCGGAGTTCGGTCCCGGCGGAGTCGTTCCCAGCTCCGGATGGTGTGGCATATAGGGACCGGAATCGGCTTGGTCGTCGTCGTCGTCGTCGCTGTGAGTGGCTGGTTTTTTCGTGGGTTTCGGCGGCTTCAACGGCGCAACCGGCTGCTGGTCGTAATCTTCGGTGGTGAACTCCTGCTCCGGTTGCTGGTGGACTTGCTGGGACGCTTTGAGGTTGTTCAAGATCTTGACCAGTGTTCGAATGGAGTTGTCGATGTTGTCCGGGGTCAGGGTTTTCGGTAGGTGGTTGCTGTCTTGGAGTTTCTTGAGAAGATCGGCGAGGGATGTAGAGCCGGATGAACTAGCACTGTCTATGATTTGCGTGGGACTGGCGGGGTGTAGTTGGAGGTATGGATTGGAGGGGGTGTTGTGTTGATACACGGGACGGGGCTTCTCGTCGTGCTGGGCTTGTAATAGTTTAGTTGCTTTGGCGGGTTTCGTGAGTGGAATGTAGCCCCCTTGGGTGTAGTAATTTTGTTTGACTTGAGTTTTGTAGTTGGCATGCTGATCGAAGTAGTTTGGATTTGGGGATCGGATATCGCTGGGGTTGAGGTTTTCGGTGAGGTGTTGACGGACGGGAGGTGGTTTGGTTGAAGCGTGGTGGGGTTTGTATTGCTGAGGCTTCTGGCGGGCGGAATACTTTGGTCGATGGGTTGTTGGGATTGATGGTGGAGGAGCGGGAGTATTACCGGAAATGGGAATGTATGGTGAGTAGTTCTCTTTGAGCAGAGAAGCTGGATGGGGACGTGGAGTTGAGTACTCGATGCGCTGTGGAATGTTTCGTGGAGTTGAGTATTCAATGGCTACGGGAATTGGGACGGGTATTGGCTTTGGGGCTGGTCGGTATAGGTCGGGGTCATCGAGATAACTCGGCTTGTGAACGGAGTTTGGCCTTGGAGCTGTCTTGTAGATGATGTGCTCATCCAGGAAGCCCGGCTTTGACACGGTAATGGGCTTCGGTATGGTCTTGTAGACTTCGAGTTCGTGGTCGTAGCTTGGTTTAGAAACGGGTTTCGGTTTGTAGATCACGTCCTGGTCTTCGTGGTAGGTCGGTTTCTCTTTGTAGGAAACGTAGGGGCCGGAATCGGATGCAGGCCTTGCCGGTTTTTCGTGATAGTACAGTTGATTCGGTTCGGGTGAGGGTTTGACCAGTACGTAGGTAGTTTGGAGCTTTACGTTGCTGTAAGTTGACGAGGCAGTTGGTTGAGGCAAAGGTTTGAGGTTTACGTCTTCCTCGTCTTCGTCACTGATGTCGTTCACAATGTGCTGTCCGTTGGATGATGAGCCACCGTTGTTGTAGGTCAGCGGGGTAAAACCACCCGGCAGCTTGTTGGAAGGCAGGAACGGATTGATCTGGTACTTTTTGTATACGGCGGCAGGTTGGTACTGTGAAGCGGAACAAAGAAATTTTGAAAAACCCAAGGCACTGCCAATTTTTGACCAAAATGTGTGAAGTTAAATGACGTACGTGGATAAGATAAAACTATGGTCTAATCGAATCTAATCAACGTAAACTTTTCAGGATTTTTGAACACTTTTAGCAGTTTCTGTTTTTCAAGGAAGTCGACAAAGAGAAATTGTCATTCTAATTTAAGACTTCTTGCAATTGAATTGTTCTGTTTATACTGAGCAACATAACCGCCAAAACTCATTATTGATCTTTTATTTCTTGTAGGAAAATTATATGCAAAGAATTGACTATTCAAAATTTGCTGTTAAATAAGTCGGAGTCGGAGCAAATACGCACGTGCACATTTTTAGCAATTACCTTAATCGGACTTCTTGTCGCTATGGCCGGTGGAGCTGGTGTGGCGGTCAGCAGATTTAAACCAGGTTCTGCACCGCTGTTACTGCTACTACTGCTGCTGCCGCTGCTAAATCCATTTGGCAGAATCGATGGTTGCGGTTTCGGAATGGACGCGCCCGGTGGCTGAATTTCAATAGCATATAACTTCGAGGGTGGAGACTGCTGCTGCTGTTGCTGCTGCTGATAGGATTGATGCTGATGCTGTTGTTGTAACCGGGTGTTGTACAGAAAAGGTAGATTTGGGTCACGGCCTCCGCCTGATCCGGAATGGCTACTACTGCCGCTGTTGCCACTGCTGCCAGGGGACGAAGAGGATGGGGACGGGGCTAATTGATGGCGGTGTGAGTATTCATACTTGATTGGAGAGTTGTTTATCAGAATGGTCTTGAATGAGCTTCCTTGAGAGGATCCTGATGAAGAAGATGATGCTGACGAAGAGGACTGATAGCGAGATGATTGATGGATCTGCGGCTGATAGGATTGATACACGAGAGGCAGTTCCCCTCCGAGGCCACTCTGCTGCTGCGGGTGACGCTGGTATTGTTGAAGTGACAAAATTTGCTGCTTGCCACCATGCTGGCCGTTGTGAAGGTGTGACTGTTGCTGTTCCTGAGGCCGTTGCGAACGCTGAAAATATTGCAAAACAGAATCCGGTTTTATATTGAATTATTATTATCTCTCAGTCGCCACAACCCCCTAATTTAGACTTCATTGTTTTAACATCCCATCGAGAAGCTAATTTAGAATGAAGGTTCCTCGCAGCTGCCCAGTCACATTATCAGCAGCAAGTAAAGGCATATTGCGTTAGGCAAGGGCGTGTGTTTAATCCCCCGACATAGTCTACAAAGGCAGACAACAGAAGGGTGTAGATCGAAAACCAATTAGAGGCCCCGTGACGTTAATTAGACAGCCGGGTGTAAATTACAACCACCCGCACAAAAGCTCGACCTGGAAAGCACTCTCACTTTTGGCTACAGTTGTTATAGGTCCATTGTCCAAACTCAATTTCACTGGTTCGTTTTATTGGTCCGCCTATCAGACGACCATGGCGATCCATTCAACTCAATCACGCACTCATTCGAAAGCACCACCAAAGTGAAGTGGAGAGCCCTCAACAACGGTGGCAAATGTGACAGATCGAAATCAAATCCACGTCACGATAAGAGAATCAAATGGGTCATCAGATGGATTAGATTGAATGCTTCGTCCTCACGACTAGTGCGGGGGCTGTGTGAGGATTCCGGATCTGTTTACGGGGTGCTATGCACAAATCATAACAAATTCTCCATCTGATGGCTCATCTTCAGCTGCCTTTGCATTTGATAGATAATGGTAGGGATGTTACGTTGTTACAAGATTACAATTTTGTTCAGAAATTAGTTAAGTATTTGGCTTCAGTTTGGTAATCCAAATTATCAACGAGTCATTCTTTAAAAGTTATAATTTCTTAATTTTGAGGTTCAAAGGAAATTTAAAGCTACGTACAATTCTCTAGTTTATATGCTTTGTTTATAAAAACAAATGCGATCCCTTGCAAAAGGTTCCGAGAAGTTATGTATTCTGTTTAGTTCGAGGTTTCTTATTTTCAAAGCTAAGCAGTCTGATTTGAGGAGAGAATGTCGCTAGAACACAAAAATGGCTTCCATTATGGCTGATTTGCTTCGCCTTTTCGATTTTCCAAAGTCACAAATCTAAGAAACTAACGAAGATTTCATATGCCAAATTCTAGTATAATTCATGTTGCTTTGCAGCAAACGAGCCACTAAGGTTGCGAAAGTGAAATCTTTACACTTCCTTAGATAAGCACTGTGGAGATGCCCTTGAAGAAGCGCACATCCCTGTTAATATTGTCAGTGTACACAACCCTGTTGAAATATCGTACGAATGTCATTCTTGTCTCCGCGCTTTGACCAATAGTCGAAATAAAAGACTACTGTAGTTATAAGCCGTATAATCGCGTTTCTATTCGTCGAAAACGCATTTTATTTGAGACGCAAATCGCCGCCATTGCTAAAAAAAAGCTTGACGCAACCTAGCGCTGCTGCTACAACCACCGCCTCGGTTGCGGTAAGCTTCCAGACTTCTGGAAAAATGATCCTGCGATGTCTGGTTTGCCCAGCCGGACGCTCAGTGCGCGCTTGCGCTAATAGCACCGTCATCTGCCATATTGCCGAATTGATACAAAACCCACGGACAGAAGAGAAGTAGGACAAGGTAAAGCCGCGGTTAATTTCCCGTTTTGAAATCTCTGCACAGGGCAAACTGTAATGTTTGTTGAACGCCTGTGACCTTGGCGACATGCGGCCAACTCACCTTTTGGTACGTATGCAGGAACTAGCTGCTGGATTAAGTATCTACGAGGACGTCATGAAGGTTTTGTTTTCTTTAGCGAATGCCAAAAATTTTGTCGATTAGCGATGGAACACTTGTGAAGCTAGTGGAAATGGCGGATAAGAGGCTTCTTCTCACAGGGTGGCATCTACATCAACTGCATCCGAAATGGACATGAGCAGCTTACAGGATCAAATTGTCAGTCTGACGGCTGAGAAACAGCTGATCCGAGAAGCCGCTCAACGTTGCGATCCCGTTGGAGCTTCGATCCAAACACAAATGTCTGTTGGTACCATCCACATAGAGCAATTTACCGGAGTTGAGTCCTTCGCACATATCGTTTATAAAGATGATGAATATAAGAGGGTCAAAATGGCTGCCCTGCGGTCATCAGAAGGAATATCAAATACGTCCGATCTAGCGTCGTGCACTTTGACCAAATCTTTACGTGAAAATGAATACGACTTGAGCCACTGAATGATCGAAGTGGACAGTCCAAAGCGGTTCAGTTTTTCAATGGCCAGTTACCTTGTCGAACACTTTTAAAAAGACAACGTAAATCGACCTTGCATCGCTTCTCCAGTAAGTCATGAGGTTCGACTTCGTTGATCGCTCTTTGGCGAAACCATGTTGATGCTCTGAAATCACTGACAGCACATCAGGGTATATCATAACATGTAACAGAGTAATTGATGCCAGCATCCATGCGTCCTTCGGCCAAGAATCGATTGAAGATCGTAGCAACGAGACAAGACAGCGGCTGAGCACACTGTTTGATAAAGACAGGCGGAATGAGATCAGGATCGGGGCCTTTCGATGCATCGAATGCGCGGGGGGCCTCGAGAATATCTTCATAATTGGAAGTGACTAAAGGAAGCCGAAGATTATACGACGAAAGGCTTTTCAAGTATTGCTGGGGCAGCAGAGGTGAGTTGTCGTCGTGTACGTAACGGAAAAACTCAGCAAAGATATTCACCGATCTGCGCAAGAGCTAACATCAACGGGGCCCTGGCCAAACCCTCTCGTTTGTTGATATAGGCCCAGAAGGGTTAAGTGTCTCCTTCAGCAAACTTCAGACCTCTCATGTTCGTAGGAGCTTTGTTGCGAAAGATACGTTTCCTGAACATTCGTAAACGATTACGACGGTTACGGAGTTGTGGTGTCCACCAAGGTTGGTTGAACTGCCTTGTAGGTCGGTACGCTTTAACGGGAACAGTTTATCCTATTATGTGATCAATACTAGTGTAGCAAGCCGACACGGAAACATGAATAGAATATAGGTTCAGTAACTCATTCCAGTCCTGTGAAGGGATTCTTGCATTTACGGCTTGATAATCACAGCGGATGAAATCCTAGTTGTTTCGTGTCATGGGTGTTGCTCGGGATTCTTCCTCACGAGCGTCGCGTCACGGGCGTCCATAATTACAATATACGGCTTATTGTGAGCGTCAGTTTTCAGTAGAACAGATGGCGACTTGGAAAGATCTGTGATGCATGAATCACTTACGAACACCAAGTCAAGTAATGTACCGTTCGCGTTTCGAAGATCATTCACTTTATGGATACCAGCTGACAGCAAATATTCAACGCGTTAAATGGCAAGTATTCCAGAAGCTCCTAATCAAATTTCCAGATTAAATTCGGCAGATTGTAGTCTCCAAAGCATACGATAACATCATGGGGATAAGCAAGACGTTGAATATGGTTGACTGATTCTACGTGCCTTGTCTAACTACTATGTGGCCGAATGTAAATGCAGCAGACATAAAGGGAATATCAGCTGCAGAACAATCAGTACTATCCACAAGATTCACAGCTTCGCAGCTGAGCTCCGAGCTTTGGGGCTATTCATAAACCACTTAGACTTTTATATGGGGAGGGGGGTGTTGGCTCCATACAAAATTTCAAAAAAATGTATGAACAAAAGTCTACGAGGAGGAGGGGATTTTCAAAAATGATTCTACGCGGTTTATGAACAGGTCCTTTGTAATACTAGCAATACGCCGACGGTAGAATAGCCAATGCACAATTGGCCTAAATTAACCAGAGGCACACTTAGTTCCTCCCACTGGAGCAGACCACCGGAAGTTTACCTTTTTGCCCCTTTCTACTATTTGTCTTGTTGAATATGAGATAACTAGCCTTTATCTGCAACTGTTAGTAAGCTACAGTCATCAAGTATACTGCCGTGCAGCGCATATCAGTCCCATATGAATTGGAAATCAACCAATGATGGGACTGATATGCGTTCCACGGAAGTTTAGTGAAGTTAAAGGCGATGCAGGCTTAAACATGTTATCATTGCTGCGAACACAAAATATACGAAAGAGGGAAATTTACGAGGAGATAATGAAAGCCTACCATTCCGAGATCAACGAGTTGAACCGTCATCTCGAAGGAGTTCCATAAATTTTTGGTTAAAAATTTCAAAATTTCCATAAAAACTACAAAATATTTTTAAAGAAGTCTAATTTCTTCGAATAGTTGAAGTTGATGAACCCATCCCACTGAAGAAATGAATGTTCAAAATTCAATACGGATTTTTTCTACACCATATTTTAACATAATTTATAGTCTACATGCTTGAAAGAGTGATAAAAATTATTGAAACGATAACATTGGCGAAGAAATATTTTTTCTAAGTTGTGTAAGACCTTCCAAACACTCATTGCGTTCAGATCTTAAATTTCTACATGATTAATAAGGAGATTTACGATGTCACGACCGTACTTATTAGTTGGAAAAGCTCCTCGGAACTTCATAGCACTGCAATAGACATATTACAGTATTGCTAGAATACCTACGGTGCTCCAAACTATCCTTGAGTTCAGATCTTGATGTTCTACAAGGCTATTTACGATGTCTCCATCGTACTTATTGGTTGAAATAGCCCCACGGGACAACCTAAGACTGTTATAGACATGCTATAGTATTTCTAAAATAAATAAGGTATTCCAAACTACATAGGATCTTAATGCTCTACATAGCCAACAAGACCATTTAAAATGTCTTCACCGTACTTATGAGTAGTAATAGCTTGTTCGGTTGACTGTTTAAAATTAGGCTAGCCCTTTACCCTCTCTCTGTATAACAGTTAATAGTATATTTTCTCGTCTCTCCACCACCCGATCATGTGCGAGCGCCACAACAAGCACATAGATAGGAATGATAGCAGAAGAAATAAATCAGTACTGATCACACTACGCTCAATACACACCGTTCAGTTGCACCCCGTAGAAGTAAGTTTTTTTTTTAAACCAAGTGTCCGAACAAGTGATTACAACAAATTGAACGTCGATGACCTTTAAAATAGTGGACTTGCCATTAATCTACATAGTCCACTAAAGTGTTGTATGGCAGTCAGGAACAGACATGTTACAGTATTTCTAGAATACCAAAGGGCACTCCAAACTATCCTTTAATACAGATCTTGATAATCTACATGATCAACAAGGCTATTTACGATGTCGCCACCGTACTTATGAGTTAAATAGAACCACAGGGCATCACAACACTGTAATAAACATGTTACAGTATTTCTAGGATACCTAAGGTACTCCAAACTATCCATGAGTTCAAATGTTGATGTGCCACATGATCAGCAAGGCGGTTTACGATATCTCCACTGTAGGTATGGGTGCGAAAAGCTTCATGAGATATCATTACAACTCTTTAGACATATGTCATTATTCTCAAAATTTCTACGGCACTCAAAACTATTCTTGAATTCAGATCGTAATATTCTACAATATTATTACGGATATTTACGATGTTTCGACCGTATACATGAATTGTAAAGCTTCATGGAATATCATAACACCGTTGTAGCCGTATTTCATTGTTGCCAGAATATCTACGTCACTCCACACTCTCCTTGAGCTCTGCGGTGTTGAATTGCAGATGTTTTTATTATATGTTTATCATCTCAATTTGAAGATGAAGAGTTAGATAGAAGATAATAATTGTACATCAATAGAAGATTAAAATTGCATTTTTTTTAAATTTATGAACGTTTGATAATACTCACTTCATGAACTGTCGAAAAAATTGTTTAAAAAATTCCCGGTTCTGCCAACAAGTCATCCTTCATTTTTCAAAACGCGATTTCAAACAGCATATTTAAATTCACTAATTCACTTGATCGTACCATCAAGCGAGTACTGTGAATGGCTAAGGAGTCGATCATGAGTGACTCATAACATGCAGAATAGCTCGTCACCAAGCAAACCCGAAGCTAACGTGCCAACAGAGGTTCTCGCACCCAGTATCAGTCAGGATTGCAGAAAAAAAGGTTTTTTTTTATGTTTTCCTATTTTAATTTTTTTCCTGTATTCTCCGTGTCACGGAGCGTCATCGAGATTTTGGAAGCTAGAATAAAGATTGTTTGTTCGGAACTCACCGTTGCATCCATATAAACAAAGTTTAAGTATCCTAAACTTCCATGGATAAATACAGAAACATATATTTAATTACGAAACAGCAAATAGCGGGTTGATTCTCTAGAACATTAAAATACGAACACTATAACGATTTGGCGTACCCATGATATTTTAGTAAGAATCGCCTTTTCGATCATGCAAAACACCATGAGACATGGAGCTTTACCTACCCATAAGTACGATGGAGGCCTCATAAATTGCATTGTTGATCATGCATAATATCAAGATCTAAACTCAAGAATAGTTTGGAATGCCGAAGATTTTATGAAGAATACTGTAAGATGACAATAATTGTGCAATGATGTCCCATGGAACTTAACCAACTCCTAGGTACGGTGGAGTGCTCGCAAATCGTATTATTGATCATGCAAAACAACAAGATTGAAACTAAAGAAAAGTTTGGAGTCCCGTAGATATTCTGAGAATACTGTAATATGTCTGCAACAATGTTATGATTTTCCTTGTAGCTTTTACATCTAAGAAGTACGGTCAAAACACTCTAAACCTTCTTGTCGATCATGTACAATATCGAGATTTGAACTCACGGACAGTTTGGATGATCTAGATCATCATTGTGTCCGTAACCAGACCTTTTCAATATTTCTTCCTAGTTAAAAAAGTTAGTTTTGAGCAAGTTTGCAGAACGAAGTTCCTCTGTTACTTCAAAAAGCCGACTTTTAACAGCAAAATTTTAATCTTGGGTCATATATGACAGGCTAACATTTTGTAACGATCTGTAATTTTGTGAAAATTGTACATAATTTATTAGCTTTAATCCATTTCAATTCAGTTTTTTATGGTGGGCTGTGCGAGAACATCAGCATTTTTGCTGTCCCTATCCTATCTTATCCATCAATAGATCTGTCTTAGGAAAGAGTACTACAAAAATGCTAATACTTTCGCTTAACCTACTCTAATGAACTGAATTCAAATTGTTTGAAGTTAATAAATTTTGTACAAATTACACAAAACTAGAGCTCGTTGCAAAATGTTAGCCTCCCATCCCGAGTTCAGCCCAACGGTGATAAAATCGAGGTGGCATGCAAATTTGTGTATCTTGGCCTATTTGGTGACCGCTGACAACGACACCAGCAGAAAGGTACACAAACGCGTTATGGCTAAAAATCTAGTTTGTACTCCGAAGGACGCTACAGTTGAACAGAGTTAATTGCACAACGATGTATGACCGGCAGTCCTCTACGGCCTCGAAACATGGATTATGATCATAGAGGATAAAATGTGCCTCTACTGTTTATCATCGACAGTTAGGCTCAACTTTTGATTGTAAGTAATGACTACAAAAATGTTATGTCAATTTCTGTGCCCTTAGATCGACACATGCAGGCGTGCCTTAGCACCTTAGAATGAGTTGAAAGAGATTAGAAAATAAATTCAATCAAACATATCCCTCGTCAAATTTCTTATGTGTCAGTTTAAATTTATAAGTGTGTAGCTTGCCAAGGTTGTTTGTTTCACGCGTGACAAACATTTCTGGTTATCGATTGCAATTGCTGACAATTTTCAGGTAAGTAGATAAGTTAAATTTTGCATCCCTGAGCAATAATGCTAAAAAGGAACGAATCTCTCAAATGCCAAAAAAGGAGAAAGAATCACTGTCTTTAATTTTTGAAAAAAATCTCATTGTTAGTTGAATTGAAATGTATTAATGGGTGTTTCGATCAAAATTTAGTCGACTTAAACGTGACGCATTTCCTTTCATCGTGCATTAAACAATTTAGCACCCCCTTCATTTTGAAAATGTGTGCCTCTATTTTGATTTTGAGACTAGCACTTAAGTTATCAAAATGTCGCCAAAGGAAAAGAAGCAACGCATCAAAATTTTGCACGTGCATGGCGAAAATCCAAACTACTCTCACAAGTTGGCGAAATTGTTGACTGTGGCTAAATCAACGTATTAAAAGTGATCGGTGAACGTTTGTCGACAGCCAGGAAAGCTGGATCGATCGAAGAAGGGTGGGGGGGGGGGGGTTGCAATCGAAAGCCGGAGGCCGCAGCGACGACAAAAAGAGTTACCCGCTTTTTCGAGCGGAACCCCAACCTCTCCGCCCAAGATGTCGCAAAGAAGCTGGGAGTGGCGCCTTCAACCATGGATAGAGCTAAAAAACGAGCTGGACTGTCGACTTACAAAAAAATGATAACTCCAAATCACGACAATAAACAAAGCACGATCGCGAAAGTTGTACATGACGATGCTGACGAAGTTTGATTGAGTGGTACAGGACGATGAAACTTGTGTCAAGGCAAACAGCTTCCTGGACAGGAATGTAATACGGCAACCGGACGGGGAAATTTTCAAGCACATTAAACTGTCAAAGTTCGCGAAGAAATATCTGGTGTGACCGCCATCTGTACCTGTGGCTTGTAGAGCAACGTTTACATTGCGATCGGAACCGTCAACCAGGAAATTTATCTGAGCGAGTGCCTATAAAAGCGTCTACTGCCGTTCCTGAAGCGACACAATTGTTCCGTTCTATTTTGGCCGGATTTGGCATCTTGCCGTTATGGAAAAAAGACCATGGAGTGGTATGCTGCCAACAACGTTCTAGTGGTGCCCAAGGAGAAGAACCCTCCCAGCACACCAGAGCTTCGCTCAATCGAACAATATTGGGCCATCGTCAAGCGGAACCTCAAGAAGGCTCAAAAAGCTGTTGTGAGCGAGACACAGTTCAAGGCAAATTGGCGTTCTGCGGCGAATAAAGTGGACAATGAGACTGTTCAAAATGTTATGGCAGGTGTTAAACGAAAGACCCGGCAATTCGCATTCGGTTAAAAGGAAGCTTAGCTGAATATCTCCCCTGTATGCTGTATTAACTGAAATAGAAAAAGTAAAACAATTTGACTTATTAATAAAAACTTTAATCGACTCACACACATTCTTTGACCAAATTTTGATCGGAACACCCTCTAATTAATGATAAATTTTCTCCATATATTCAATATATTCAGGGGATATATTTAAAAAAAAAATTTACATTATATTTAACGAGCAGTGTTTACAGTTTAAAAGAATCTTGAGCAGAACTGAAGAAGCGTACTTTCTTGCAAATTAACCGAAAAAATCGGTTAAAATTCGTTTGAGCGAACTGAATTATATATGAATAAGTCTAATGAAAACTGCAGCATAGACCTCTGCTGCTTGGCCAAATTATAAAGAAAATCTAGAAATCTGACAGAAATTTTGAGGCTGTTCTGAGGCTCCAACAACTTTTTTGAAACATAATCGGAGAAATGTTAGTAATTTCAAGGCAATTTCAGAAATCAAAATCAAAATCAAAATCCAGTAGATCAATGACCACCCCGATTCTAAAACATGAGAATTTACCAAGCTTCAAAAGCTGAGTTGATCTACAGTTTAAATCCGATAATGAGCAATTGTGCATCCCTAGTTGACAATTTCCATTCAAATTCCGAAAGCCGACCAAAGTTTAAAAAAAATCCTACCCACATTCATAACCGTTAACAACCAAACCACGACATCCCCACACAACAGCCCCCTAATCCGTGTGACACACGCAACAAACAATCTGTCCAGTTTTGAGAGGCTACTTACAATGGGCATATAATTATACGCCTGATTGATTGGCAGACTGAAGTCGCCATTAGATGATGGGATGTAGAACGTCATGTACGGAATCAATCGCCTGTTTCGGTCCAGAGTTTGATTGTTGAGGGGCATCAGATTATCCGCCCGGGACATGAGCCGCGGAGGTGGGGGTCGTCCTTTGGTGGCGGCATACCGTTGCAATGGGTAATTACTTCCTCCATAGTGATGGTGGATATTCTCCGGCGACAGGGATGCTGCTCCAGCCAATGCAAACACTGCGGTCAAACCTGCGGAAAATAGTGAAGAAATTTTCTAATTAGAACTGATATTTCCATACCAAATACATAACTTCTTTAAATTCCCATTCCTCCCCGGAATTGACAAGGAAAAACAAATACGGAAAAAGTTTAATGTTGTTAACAGGCGTGTAAAAGCAAACTACTCGTGACTTGGGATTTGAATTCATTCCTCTGTTTGGCAAACCAAACTTTGTCTTGGAAGTGGCTTTTGTGGATCGACCAGACAGACATGGGACCGATTTCCATATTCACAACTCTCTTAGTAGCTCCTTCTCCCTGACATTGTGCAACAAGACGAAGTAGTTTGGTTTCCTCAACGCAGCCAGCAGCACTGTGGTCCCATGTTTTGCTTCAGTCACATTATTCGGATTGAAATTGATTTCATGCATGTTTTATTTCCAGAAGTCCAATGAGACCATCTCTTCCCCTTCGCCCATTCAGCTCGAGCTGGCTTGGAGAAGTTTGTGGTAAAACAAACTGAGAAACCAAAAACGTCTAGGGTAATATCGTGGGACAGCCGAGTGCATGTCTACCACCCGCTGCTGCTGCTGCTTCTAGGGCGGTCTCTTACTATTGGCCATACCGAAAGAGGTGTCACAATTTGAATGGTGCAGTTGTTCGGAGGATAAAGAGAGTTTTCAGAACCCCAGTGCTTGCCATGTCACTACTTACGGGATTATTTGGTTGTTGTACATACTTATTATCGTCTCTGGAAGATGTGGTTGTCGTGTTGTATGTGGCCTATTGCCCACATGACGTGTTTGAATGTGCTGAAAACTATATGTTTGTTACGAAGTCGATTTTCGGGCGCATATTTAACAGTTAGTTAATGTTAGACTTGCTGGGTTTCGGAGGTAATTATTTGATCTACAGTTAGAATTGAGGAAAGATGTAGCGCAAATTATACAAAGCTCAAGCTGATTCTGAGATTGAAAAGTAAGTTTGAATTAAAAGTAAACGGCTTCACAGACTTTTAAAGTGGTGAATGAAACGTTATATATTTAATGCAGATATAAATTCTGGTTATTTCTAGACTACAGCCGAGATTTCAGCTCGCCACTACATTGATCAATTCTTATGATTCATTATTTATGACAATGGTCATATATTATATATTATATCGACGAATATCATGGGAATTAAATCATGCATCATAGTGTTCATATTGCTGCACCTAGTTAAAACAAAATTAACAATGATGAGTGTCATATGACGTTAACAGGCTCTATGCTTGGTTTTAATAGAGCTACAATAACACTGAATGTCGCATCATGTCATTATGAAGGGCAAAAAGCGGCTTGGGTGGTTCAATATGTATATCGCCTATCCATATCTACGGATTAGGGCTATTCATAAACCGCAGATTTTACTGGGAACGGAGTTAGTTCTGATCAAGTCTAGATCAAAAGAGAAAATGCCTCAAGGGGGTGAGCCTTCGAGGGAGAAGAGGCTCGAGGCTTTCATCCAATCAATACGTGTTTAGCGATACCTGAGAAGATTCTGGTACCCAGAAATGGATGTCCAAACACTTCGGTCATAGTTAGTGGTGTAGTAACTTGAATTGTGACTCTAGCAAGTCATATTATTATGTTAACTAAACTGAATGGCAATAAGTGTGCTACTAGGGAATTCCCACGCTTCCCATCCCTTTCACTTCAATCGGGTGCCCTGATGGTCCTCCCATATCCCGATTATATGTATTTATATGTAAAAGAATATAATATATTTTTGTACAAAATACATCTGACATCCACTGGTTTGTTAGTTAGAAGAAGTTTTTTCTATGTATCATATAATTTTTAATTTATACACACCATGTGTCTTGACGTGCTGGATAACACATAATTTCAGCCCTTCGCCGAACATTTCCAATCGTGTTTGCTTCTCCGATTTCGACAATTCGATTCATTTTGATTTATCCATGAAGCAGGAGCTTCGTGGAATCCCAGAGCATCATCGTCCTATGATTGCTTCGGTGATATTTGCTGCAAAGTTTGGCCAAGTTGATCCCACCAAATCGTTCTTCACTGACGGATCTTCGATAGAGGAATCAGCAGGCTTATTTGATGAAATTTATAGCGCCAACCGTAAACTTCAAGCTCCTTGTTCCGTATATGTCGCTGAATTAGCGGCAATACACTTTACGCTAGAAATTGTTGCCTCATTAACACCGGATCAGTACTTCATTTTCACGGATAGTCTCAGTTCTATAGAGGTTATTCGCTCATCGAGGCCGGTAAAGCACTCCTCGTATTTTCTCATGAAAATACAGGAGCTTCTAATTGCTTTATCTTCGCGTTATTTTATCATCACCTTTTTATGGGTCCCATCTCATTGTTCAATTCCGGGCAATGAGAAAGCGGACTCGCTTGCAAAGGTGGGCGCTATGGAAGGCGATATTTGTGATAGGCAAATCGCCTTCAACGAATTTTTTGCTATTTTTCGTCAACAGTCACTCGTCAGCTGGCAATATAAATGGAGTAAAGGAGATTTGGGGCGATGGCAACATTCTATCATCCCAAAGGTGTCGAAGAAATCTTGGTTTAGGGGGATGGATGTGGGTCGAGAATTCATTCGTGTCATGTCTTGCCTCATATCCAATCATTATTCTTTGAACGCTCATTTATACCGGGTTGGGCTGAGCGACAGCAATCTCTGTGAATGTGGACAAGGCTATCAGGACGCAGATCACGTTATTTGGTCTTGTGCTGAACATTGTGGAGTCAGATCTGAGCTGACACCCCAATGTGCCAATTCGAGATATTTTGGCTGTACGTGATTTAGAGTACATGAAACTCACTTTTGTGTTTTTGACTAACATTAGCATTAGATTGTAGTTAGTTTAACCTGTATGTTTACTATAATTTTTTATTTTTTAATATGTGTATGTGTGTGTGTTTCTTTTTCTTTTTCAAAAAATGTTCAAGTCAAAAGAAAACCATAAATTGTATAGTTATAAGTGTTAAGATAATTTAGAATTTAAATTTAATGTGTTATGTAAACCATACTTTAAATCCCACCCTCTTTCCCATCCGTAATTTGTAATTCTTATTAACCTCGAGACGGCCGCGAGTAATCGGTTTTATCCTCCTAACTTTAGTTTTAAGATAAATGATGTATAAAAATATGAAATTTGGCTCTGTAAAGTTAATTCGATTGAGCCTGTACAAATAAATGATTATTAAACAAAAATACATAATTATGTATCGTCTTCGAAAGGCTGAAATCAAAGTAGATCTTGCAAATTACCATAATGAAATTTATCAGAAGCAGGTAATTTCTCATCTACATGAGAGGCTCTAGGAGTGGGCAGTAATTTAATGCTAGAACGAATAGAAATGAAGAGAAAGTATTGATAGTTCCGTATAGGGTAACTTCAGGCTTTGAAATTTGAAAGTTTGAAAACCAGCGGAGGCGGTAGTATCCGATCACATAATCTTTTACCAAGTTTATAGTTATTCTGATGAATCAACACCGTCGTGATAGCTGAGGCTTATGATTCCACACGCATGATATACGGATCTCTCGAGGTTTTTTTTTCAAATTCAAGTGAAGCTCCGACTAAAACTTGTGTGACAACAAATGACAATCATAAAAGCATCAGTTACGTTTGTAATGTTTGTAACGCCGATGTAGTCCAAACCACTCGATGGAACCAGTTCAAATTTTCCCATTATCCTCCATTATTTTCTGGATATGGTGAAATTTAAATATGTTATCTAGATTTTCATGAATTACGGATTTTGAAATTGATATGTCCAAAAATGATATGTTCTGAAAACTTCAAATTTATAAACTTGATCAACATAATATTTTGGCTTCTTAGGGTCTATATATTGTTTATGGTGGTGTAAAATTTTCAGCCAAAAATATTTATAATTGACTGTTACAGTAAGTTGAACAAGGTATTTTTTGGCAGCAAAATTTTGCTCGACTCTTTTTTGCTACTGAGTGTATATTTATAATCAGATAGATCTCACCAAAGGTCGCCTCCGAAAAAGCACTAGCTTGTTGGGTCAAAAACATTAGAAAAATCGAAGTTGATTCGTAATTAATGTCATGCACCACATTAAATTAACGTTGCTGAAGAATTAATCTTATTGATGGTAAGGAATGGATTTTTTTTTCTCACTTTCGTTACATTAGCCGAAGGTTCTTAGTTCTAGTATCTCTTCAAGCAACCATATGCCGATCGTCCAATCAGAGGAAATTAAAAATGTCAAAACAACTACCAATATGTACCGTTGAATACGGCACTGGAATGTTATAGCTGTGTGTTGGCTTAAGCCGAAGTTAGGGAATAGGAACATATTAGCAAAGCGGAGTTCTGTAAAATTGGATGCCATCGAACCGGAGACTGGTTCGAAAAATTATGCAACAGTGGATCGCTTGTTGAATCGACACTTCGATGCGTGGTAACACAAGTATTCATGGTAGGTTGCTACACTTCTGAGATATTGAAATGTTTAAGCAATTAGCTGTTAAATGATATTACCCATTTAGGTTATGCCTTGAATGGAAATATGCGTAAACGCATCCAACTTATACATGGGAATGTTTACTTAGTGGTCAACTCTTATTTCAAATGAACATCAAATCTAAAGGGTGATACGGTCAAAATTTGGTCAAGGGAAAACGCGTGTAAATCGGTGAAATCGTTTATTTAAAAAATCAAATTAAATTTCTTTTTCAAGTTCAATTAGTATAAAATTCAGGAAAATATTCAGTTAGGCTTCCGCTTTTCCAAATCCGAATTGCCGGGCCTTACGCTTGACCCCTGCCATCAGATTTTGTACAGCCACCTTGTCCACCTTCTTCGCCGCAGAAAGCCAGTTTGCCTTGAACTGCTGCTCGTCCTTAGCAGTTTTTTTGGTCTTCTTTAGGTTCCGCTTGACGATGGCCCAATATTGTTCGATTGGGCGGAGCTCTGGCGTGTTGGGAGGGTTCTTGTCCTTGGGAACCACCTGCACGTTGTTGGCGGCGTACCACTCCATGGCCTTTTTACCGTAATGGCAAGATGCCAAATCCGGCCAAAACAGTACGGAACAACCGTGTTTATTCAGGAAAGGCAGCAGACGTTTATTCAAACACTCTTTCACGTAAATTTCTTGGTTGACAGTCCCGAAAGCTATGAAAATGCTGCTTTTCAAGCCACAGGTACAGATGGCTTGCCAAACCAGATATTTCTTTGCGAACTTTGACAGTTTCGTGTGCTTGAAAATATCTGCTACCTTTCCCCTTCCTTTTGCCGTATAAAACTCCTGTCCCGGAAGCTGCTTGTAGTCGGCTTTGACGGAGGTTTCGTCGTCCATTACCACGCAGTCAAACTTCGTCAGCATCGTCGTGTACAGCCTCCGGGATCGCGCTTTGGCCGTCGTATTTTGTTTATCATCGCGATTTGGAGTCACTACCTTCTTGTAAGTCGATAGTCCGGCTCGTTTTTTGGCTCGATGCACGGTTGTAGACGATACACCCAGCTTATTTGCGGCATCTCGGAGAGATAGGTTAGGGTTTCGCTTGAAACTACCGGCAACTCTCTTTGGCGTCTCAGCGGCTTCCGGTTTTCGATTTCCCCCCGATCCAGACTTCCTGGCTGTCGACAAACGTTCCCCAAACACTTTAATTACATTTGTAACGGTTGATTTGGCAACTTTTAGCGATTTTGCCAACTTTGCGTGCGAGTAGCTCGGATTTTCGCGATGCGCGAGCAAAATTTTGATACGCTGCTCTTCTTGCTTGGACGGCATTTTGACAACTGAAGAGTGAATTCCAAAATCAAAATAGGAGCAACATTCTACACACACACACCTTCAAAATGAGGGGTGTTCAGGTTTTTTAAATGCAAAATTGAAAGAAATACGTCAAGTTGATGTTGACCAAATTTTGACCGTATCGCCCTTTATAGCAATCAACAGTTTCTTTGGGAAAGTTGATGTTGTTAATTCATGATCTTAAGGAAAATATGTTTGCATTTCAATGGAAATATTTGACTTGTTAATTTAGGATATTTTGAGAAAGTTTGTTGCAGTACAGTTACAACAACATGCATTAGGAAAAGGAGCTTAAATTATGTGCAAGTCTCGCGCTCTTTGCGTCTGACCAGCAATAAACTGATTCTTCATTGCACGGGTTCACTTCTTCCTAATTAAAAAATCCCTTCACTCCACCCTACCGAAAATCAAAATCCCCCTATATGGGGCGTCTCTCAATCGAACTTCAAAACAGACTCTTTTATTTTAAATAGAACGGTAATAACAATCATCAATTTACTCGCGACAAAAGAGGAAAACAACCTTTCCTCCTTTTTTTTGTCACGAACTCTCCTTCGAAAATCGACCGGGAATGCACAGGCGCTTTTCACAACAGTGAGCAAAACCCGTTCAAAAGTACTTGATAAACTTTCAATGTGAATTCGGTAGAAAGCACGACAATTTCCCACATTTACAAAAGAAAAAAAAATCAACAAATGACATAGGAAAAAGGATCCTCTACACTTCTGATCAAGCTACGGAGGTAAGCTCAAAATGATAAAAAGTGTTTCGATCAAAAATTGGTCGACTTAAACCTGACGCATTTCCTTTCATCGTGCAAGAGCAGCAAGTGGGAGTGGCGCCTTGGACCGTGGACAGAGCTAAAAAACGAGCTGGACTGTCGACCTACAAGAAAGTGGTGACTCCAAATCGCGACGATCAACAAAACACGTCAGCCAAAGCACGAGCAGACTTTAAACAGCTTCCTGGACAGGAATTTTATACGGCAACCGGACGGGAAAAGGTGGCAGTTATTTTCAAGCACATTAAACTGTCAAAGTTCGCGAAGAAATATCTGGTTTGGCAGGTCATCTGTACCTGTGGCTTAAAGAGCAACGTTAACATTGCGCCCGGAACCGTCAACCAAGAAATTTATCTGAGCGAGTACCTACAGAAACGTCTACTGCCTTTCCTGAAGCGACACAACCGTTCCGTTCTATTTTGGCCAGATTTGGCATCTTGCCATTACGGAAAAGAGGCCATGGAGTGGCCCAAGGACAAAAAGAGCTTCGCCCAATCGAACAATATTGGGCCATCGTCAAGCGGAACCTTAAGAAGACTCAAAAAGCTGTTGTGAGCGAGAAACAGTTCAAGGCAAACTGGCATTCTGCGGTGAATAAAATGGACAAGGAGACTGAACAAAATATTATGGCAGGTTTTAAACGAAAGACCCGGCAATTCGCATTCGGTAAAAAAGGGAGCTTAGCTAAAGCGGTATTCTGTGTTAACTGAACTCTGTCGCGAAGAACCAAAATTTCGAAGCCAGGTAAATCCGCCATACCGGATTACTGGAACCAGTCAGCCAACCGCCGGGTGTTGTTGCGGACTTCGTTCGTTGCCAACAAGCGAGGGCGATGCCACTCGCTTACTCGGTTTACTGTCGGATGCAGCTACGGGAACCAGTCAGCCGACCACCGGCTGCTGTTGTGGGTGTAGGTTGATGCTGACAAGCGAGGGCGATACCACTCGCTTACTCGGCTTACTGCTAGCTACTAGCTAGTTGCTGCTTGTCCTCCTGGTTGCTGCTTGTCCTCCTGGTGTGCCAACCGTACCGTACTGCAATCGTCGAATGAATGAGCGTGCATGACCGGTGTGCTCATATTTATACCCGGTGAGCACAAGTTTGCGGGTGAACATTTCCCTCCTTTTTTTCTAACCAATGAGCGCAAAGCAGATTTCAACAAGGGAGATTTATTGCTGATTGGTGTTTTTCTTCTTTACCTTTTTTTTCTGTTTATTTGATGTAAGAATACAAGACAGATTTAATTTTCGCAAGTTCTTAGGGCTCTATTGTACAATGATTGTTACAATATCAATGTTAGTTAATTCTTATTGTAGTTCTATCTCTACAAACTCGAAAAAGAAAAATCAGTGGGGTTGTGTATAACACACGACCGGTTGACGTAGACTACGTTAAACCGTTTGATTAGTTTCTTTATTTTCGTAGCGGAACATTGCAACGCAGGTACTGTTGAACATTCTATGATTCGTTCTTAGCAAATTATTTGGCGGCCCTAGAAAGGGACGTTTGGTTTTAATGTTGGTAAGATGAAAGGGTAATGGTTGTGCTGGTTGTAGTGATGATGTTGATATGATTGATCAGCTGGAAACCATTATCCTTATCGCGTTGTTCAGGGTCTGTTTGGAAATTCAAAGTAAAAAATTAATAATGTTTTTGTAAGTTGACAGTCGTGAAAACCTGATTGAAGCAATAATCTCGAAAATCTATTGAGAAATGTTTATGTTTCAGTTATTTTCAAATTTTTATTTGACCCCTACCATTTCTGTCTGATCAAAATAGTTTGGTCGTGGTACAAATAGATCGTTAGATCAGCTGTATATTAGAAAATTCTATTGTACACTCTTTAGAAAGCTTTAAATGATGATACAGCCTCGAATTGAAGGTTCTACTCCAGCGTCCCAACCAGTCGTTGGTAACACATACTTCTGGCTGCTTTCAGTTTCGCCCGATAACCACAAGCTCGTTCGTCATCGGTACATGGTCGTTTAGGAGGATTTTCGGTATGTTCGATCTTGACGCACTTTAGAAATTTGCGCATACGGTAGCCATCAAAACGATTAGGCAGTGTACTTATTCTCACTTTCACAGTTTCTCAAAACTTATTTTTTCCTAGACGTAAAACACTATCCAAAGCGAATCGTTCACACAACATAACAATTATTCATAACAGTACCCATTGGAATGTGCAGCAAATGTTATTTCGTAATATCATATTCGAGAAATAAAACGTTTTTGGTTCTACTACAAACACAGTTGGTTCTACTACGAAAAATACCGATCTGCCTGTATAGACATTTTGAACACTCAACGTTATCTATTTCATCTACATATATAGCGAAATCATCTTCAAATATATCAATACATCTATATCATCTACACATATTGCTATATTATCTACATATATATATGTACATGATATTGTGGTATGCCTACCATCTGGTTCATATATGTTTTCCTCAAAATTTGTCACGAGCTTGGCATAGCACCCACTCGCCAGCGACAGCCACTAGCCCACCATTCTCTCTGGTTGCTTTCCCGCGTACCCTCCTGCAGGATATTTGCAACCGCCAGCTGCCACGGCAATACTGGCCATTGCCGCTCTGCACAGCTCCGTGGCTGCCGTTCATCGACGTATGAGACGTTCCTTACTTAAATATGAAGTCTGTGATAGAAATTAACAACGCATTTAGTAAATTTACTCTGAAAAATCATTATAAGACATCACCTCCTAATATGGTTATTTTCAATAGTTTAAAATTGTTACCGGATAATGTTTGAATTGATACGCGGGAAAATTTCCAACCGATTGGTGTAAACCTTTTGAAAATCGGTCGAGCATTTATTAAGTTATTAACGTTTAATTTGTAACAATATTTTGTGACGGTCGCTTATTTTTAGATTTTCAATTGACACCCTACCCTTGCCGTAAGACGTAGTCTACATCAAAAGAATTTGACTTATTAATAAAAACTTTGATCGACTCACACACATTACTGTCTGACCAAATTTTGATCGGAACACCTTGTTTTCATAATAAACACTGCGATTCTAATGACTTAACAGTACCCGGAAAAAAAAAATCCGTGCCCGGATCCGTAAAATGCAGTCATGAATTCGATAACAAGCAAAAATACTCCGTGAACTGAATCACATAATCGGGAACTAGTTCAAGTTTTTTGGTAAAAATCATGAAAGCGTGAACTAGTTCACGTTCCGTTTTCTTTTTCCCGAACGCTTTTGTTTCTGTGTGTCGAAAACAAAATGAAAACAATACTTTCGTACGTTTCAATTGCTTATCAATACGTTCAAAAATTTAAAAAATATTCTACTTAGTCAACAATTTGTGGTAGTGGTTAAGTTAAACAATCCAAAAGGAATGGCCTACGGGAAGGGTAAGCGCCAATAAATAAATAAATAAATAAATAAATAATTGAACATATCGTCAACATTGACTGGTTGTATCTATCCTGGTTTTAAGGAGACACTCCCCTGGATTTGGGCAAAAATAAGGCAAAGTTTGTATTTTTTGTGGAAGAATGTAACGGCGTACGAACTTCCGGTTTCGACGATTAAATTTGATTATTATTCAAGATTTCAAAGAAATAAAACAATTGTTAAAATTCAAAATGGTGGCTACAAAATGGCGATTCCTCGGAACAATGTTTTTCAATCTAACTACAAGCCCCGCGCTTGATCTATCAATCCGATTCCCTCCATCAAATAACTGTTTGAAAGGTTATAATTTGTTGTACGGTTATAATTTTTTGCACGTAGTAAAACTGTTATAATTTTTTGTACGTAGTAAAACTGCATTATTAATTAATTATTTATAATTTTTAAACACGGTTGAAATGAAAAAAAGTAGCGAAAAATAAACTTTTCAGTTCAAATGATCACTATGCAATGAGTTTAAGTTTAAATTGTCTGAAATTGCCGTAGAAAATATAATTATCTTTCAGAAATGATAACTAGATTTGATTTCTGTCCACTACAAGAGGCTGCAGGCTTGAAGTTGTCGCCCCATGTTTTGCGCGCAGAGGCTTACGGAAATCGCCATTTTGTAGCCGCCATTTTGAATTTTCACAATTTTTTTATCTCTTTGAAATTTTGAACAATCAAATTGATTCGTCAAAACCGAAAGTTCGAACGCCTTTTCAATCTCCCGCAAAAAATATACAAATTTTGCCTTATTTTTGCCCAAATCCAGGGGAGGGTCCCCTTAAGATTGTAAAACATTGATAGTTAACACATTATTAAAGATATTTTTGTTTCGTTAAGTTGATGTGAGTTCATTCTAGATCTGAATAGAATTCTGTTGAACTGCTTAAACGAACTTTTTGTGTGAAGTATGCCATAACCATGGAATGTGAACTTGAAATTTCGGTCAATAACTTGAAAAGTAAGTTATATAGGATTCTATTCACAATGCCTCATTTAGATTGATTGATCGATTGATTGATTGATGATGTGAACAACCATCTAGTGTAGCAAGGCAACTGCCTATAGCACTGGACTGTTTTAATTAAACGATTTGATAAAGGTTATACTGTGGTTAATGTTTCATCATGTTCCTGTATGAAGGGTCAAAAACCTATTGTAGGCCCGTAAGCAGATACACTTCCCGAGCAAAGGATTATACCAAATTGATAACAAGTTCTAATACCAGGTTATCATTTTTTGATTCCTGAATATGTTATCATTGAGGCTGAATAAACAGCCAAAATAACAGAATGAATAACAAAAAAAAATACTCGTTGAATATCATAACAATAACTTATTTTGTCATCACTGCGAACAACTTGATAACAAATCCTGTATTGTTAGAAAATTTATTAAAAAAGTTTCATTTTTTTTTATCAATTTGAAATCAAATTTTCAAGCTAATAACTGAAAAAACTATTTTGATTAAAAACAAAATCTCTTCACTTTCACTTTTTTTAAACACTATTTTTTTAAAAAACTTTTTTGAGCGTATTAATAGAACGATTGTGATTGGGAAACTAGGAGAATTTAAAATTTAACACTTCATTTGATCACTTTTTAAAAAATAAAAAATTAAACCTTGAAACACTTTTTTTAAATTTTCGCTAGAATTCGCGAGCAAATTCCATTTAATTCCACTATGAGCTTATCTTTTGACAGATAGGCCTATTTCGTCTGCTACTTACAGACTTCTTCAGTGCCGAGTGCTCGACTGAAGTGTTAAATTTTAAATTCTCCTAGTTTCCCAATCACAATCGTTCTACTAATACGCTTCAAAAAGTTTTTTTAAAAATAGTGTTTAAAAAAGTGAAAGTGAAAAGTGGCAACCAAGCCTAAATCGGAGCCGAATAAGTTCATCGAGTTGAAGAAAACATCGCAGGTCTACACAAGGATATCGCGTTCTTAACGCGGTGTTCTCGACAAAGGATCACACCAATAAGTCACAAGGTAATTGTCAAAACTGCTACGAATACCCAAATAATTAAAAAAATGGAAATGGATCTATTGCGTAGAAGTATTAAAGCATTACACGGTAAACTTAACACAAAAACATTAGAATGTTATTCGCTACATTTAAAATTAGCAAAACAGTACCCAGATAGTTTTCCAATGTTTCTCACCAAAGTAACAGTCGCGGAACGTTGCGAATCAGAAAGAAAAAGAAAGTTACTTGACAAAAAATTCAAAAAACTAAAAAAGTCTCAATATAAAATTCCTAAAAAACTAAACACAGTTCAAGATATACAAGGATTAGTAATAAACCGTTCCCCAGAACAATTCACAGAAGAACAACTAAAATTACTTAACAAAGGACTCAATTACGCAATAGATTCAAATCCTGACAATACACGAACCATTATTGACATAGAGACAGCAATCAACACTAACAACTTACACACATCACAAATACAAGAAATCAGAACAGAAACAGCCAATATCCTCAAAAACACAAACACGACAAAAAACAAACAAAACACACAAGAACACAACATACTCCAGGAATTAAAACAAAAACCGGTCTATTATTTGAGATCAGACAAAGGAAATTGTACAGTAATAATAGATAAAAAGGACTATGAAAACACCATGATAGAAAAATTAAATAATGGCCCCTACAGAAAACAGCGATCAGATCCCCTTCCGGGAATGGTTAGACGTGTGGAGAAAACGCTCAAAGAATGTAAATTATCATTTGGGAATGAAATTAACAATCTTAGAGAGTCAAATCCTTCGTTACCTACAATCAAAGGTCTTCCAAAAATTCATAAACCGGGAAATGAAATGCGTGAAATCATTTCAGCGATAGGATCACCCACGCACAAAATTGCAAAATGGTTAGTTAAACAATTTCAAAACATGCCCAAACAATTCCCAAGTAGATCAATTAAAAACTCACAACAAATTCACAGAGCTTGTCCAAAACACAGACATAAAAGAAGATGAAATTTTAGTATCTTTTGACGTCAAATCCCTCTTCCCTTCAATTCCAGTAAAAGATACAATCAATTTATTAGAAAAGTGGTTACTTTTTTTGACGACATAACATGGAGGAAAAAAGTACGATCATACATAAAACTAACACAACTTTGTATGGAAGAAAATTACTTTTCCTTCAGAAATGAACATTTCAAACAATTAAAAGGCGCCCCTATGGGTAACCCCTTCTCCTTTTCTGAGCGAAATCTTCATGGCAAATTTCGAAGAACAATTGCAAGATCAACTACCTACCGTTTGGTATAGATACGTTGATGATGTGTTTTGCATTTTAAAGAAAGATCTCTTAACTCCCACTCTAAAAACCTGAAACAACGCACATAAAAACATAGAATTCACTTATGAAATTGAAAAAGATAACAAATTACCATTTTTGGACTTGCTCGTAGTGAAAGAACATTCTAAACTCACATTTGAAATTTACAGAAAACCAACAAACACACAACGCACAATACCACATACATCTAACCACTCATACCAACACAAAATAGCATCATTTAACCACATGATACACAGAATACAAACATTACCCCTAAGTCCAAACGGCATAACTAAAGAACTCGACTACATTTTTGACACAGCACACTTGAACGGTTACTCCCGAAAACTAATACAAAACGTAATCAACAAAAAACACAAAAACAATACAAACAATCACTCACCACATTAACAGATACACAACCCCAACTTAAAAGAATAGCAATGACATACGATAACCACACTACACAATTACGACCAATCCTACGCAACTTCGGTTTTGAAATAGTTTATACTAGTAAAAATAATCAACTTAAAACGCTCTTAGGGTCGGCTAAAGACCCCATTAACAGTCTAAACAAATCCGGGGTCTACAAAATAACTTGTGACCATTGCGGCAAAATCTACATTGGACAAACTAAACGTAATCTTAATATTCGATTCAAAGAACACATTGCAGAAGTCACTAAAGCAAACAAAGACACTCACAAAGGGATCATACACCATTTTAAATCAAAAGTAGCTGAACATATATTCAATGAAGAACATTTTTTAAACTTAAATAAAATAAAAATCTTAAGAAATATCACAAACCAATGGAAACTAAATGTAGCGGAAAGCATAGCAATCCACAAACAAAATTCCAAAAAATTGCTTAACAAGGATCAAGGAAACGGATATTCGTGGCTGTTTAAATTTATACCTTCACACAAAAACAACTCACTACACAACAACACACCAATTTGACTAACTTCAAACGAAGTAATAATGAATAACCTGGTGGGTATCAAACAACATCTCAGGTATACGAACAAACACATAAACACACTCAAGAACTTCTCTACCCACCCCTACCTCACATACCGCGGTACCAACAAACTTACTATAAATACTAGACCTACTATGATGTTTCCTTCAAGTCGAGCACTCGACACTGAAGAAGTCTGTAAGTAGCAGACGAAATAGGCCTATCTGTCAAAAGATAAGCTCATAGTGGAATTAAATGGAATTTGCTCGCGAATTCTAGCGAAAATTTTAAAAAAAGTGTTTCAAGGTTTAATTTTTTATTTTTTAAAAAGTGATCAAATGAAGTGTTAAATTTTAAATTCTCCTAAAATCTCTTGTTCAAATATGTTGAAAATATTTATATTTTTATAATTCAACTTATAACGTTCATAAAAAATAGTGTGTTCAAAATGATAACATATGATGACAAAATTTGCCAATGGTGATAACTAAATTTTTTATGCGATAACAGTCGAGATCAAAACGATTACTGGTATAACAGAACTTGATACTTATATGATATCAGCTTGTTATTTTCCTTTGCTAGGGTTACGCGTAACCCAAAGCTACAGGGGTCTAAACAGAATCACCTTCCAGAAAGCCCCCCTCTTATCACAATATGTTAACAACAGGAAGTTGGCAGTTCCACTCTTCCTATCCAATTCGCTTCAATCGGATGCTCTGGTGGTCCTTTCCTTTATCCCAACACATGGTGGGGCATAAATATATGACAAAAAGCAGAGAAATAAATATGCTTTGCATACCTTGATTTGGAAATCATCTTACCCTGAAGCTAGAGATTATGATACTATTTAATTTATTATTAAGCATATGGAATATCCTTCATAATTCCACACTACCACCCTCGCCAGTGACATACGAGAAATATACAATTTCAAAGCTGCCAATCTATTTCTATAAACATGATTTAATAACCTATCGTAATGTTCATGCTTCATTAATTCTTAATTTTTTTTTTGTTCTCAAATAAAATGTAGGTGTTTGTCGAATTGCGTTTTCTTTTTGGCAAAGCTTCCGCTTAAAAAAAAGCTATTTACCACCTTTCAGTTATCCTCAGGTGGTTTCTCCTTTATCCTTACTTGAGAGCTTTTTGTTGTTTGTATTTCCCAAATTTGATTTTTTTTTTCGTAGCTTTACTATTATCTTCGGAAGACTCCCCATCAGAGATTTCGCTCCATTCTTCTTTAAATAATTCTTCGGCTTTTATTTTAAGTTTAGTTTTATCTCTAGCTAACTTCTTTCAATTTTCCTCACTCATTTCATTATATCTATTGAGATCCTGAAGCAAGAAGTCCTTCCATGTCATGCTAGGTTTACCCTTCTTCTTTGTCTTCTTAAAATATGACCGTAATAGCTAATTCTTCCTACTCTAGCTCTTCTATTTATAGTTTTGCCTTCTAGTAGTTTACGAGTTTTTAATTTTAAATTTTCAGGTTTCTCACAGTGAATAAAAATGGTCTTGGAAATAAGTTTCTCATAATTTGATTTCTCATTGATACTCTGCTTTTTTCGTTAGTACACCTACTTTTGTTCCATATAAAATGGCAGGTGCTAGCATAAGGCAGGTGCTGTAGATAAGTTTTCCTAATGGCCACGAAGGTTTAAACTGTTCACAAAAACTAACCACTGTTCCACTTGTCTTAAATGTATTTCTGAATCTTAACCTGTTTGAAGATTTTCTGTTGAGGTAATACAAACTCCTAGATATTTTATACTATCATGAACCTTGAAATATTTTCCATTTAAGACAAGTTCTGTGGACTTCTGTGCCTTATTATTTGGATATTTTAATAGTAATTGCCATTTGTCATAAATGAATTCTAAGCCAACATCTGCTTACTGCTCTATCACTTCCTTAAGAATACATTCCATCTCCTCGTTTTATGTCGCAATAATTGATAAACCATCTGCAAAAGCTAGTAACAATGGTAATTTAAGGAAACCTAGATCCATTAGCTCAAGTTTTGTAATTTTACCTGCTACTTTTCGTATTACATCTTGCATAATTAAATTGAATAACATCGGCGACTAAGTGCATCCCTGTTTAATACCTTTACCTCTTTTAACTTTAAGTTGATTATTCCAGAGAATTCTAGTTATTTCATCCTTCATGCAAGCTATAACCCTATCCACTAATCTCGATGGAACATTAAGATCTAATAGGATGTCCTTGAGATTCTGGACCTTAACCGTATCAAAGGCTTTTTTTCATATCGAACGCTATTACATAAACATCTTTTAATGCCTCATTTAGCTGATAATGCCAGAAATTACTCTTTTATTCGAACTCTTGGTAGTTCGGGTTGTTTCACATGAAAAATAATAAACATAAAGGGTGTCCACGATGAAATTGCCACTCGCAAAATTCGAGTTTTCATCCGATTGCCATCAAATTTTCAGGGATTGAGAAATAACTATTAAACGTCATTTTACCATTTTACTCGTATTTTATTTACAGTCCATACGCAAATGCCCGCACCTTGGCCTTAACCCCGGCCATAAGATTCTGCACAACCTGTGAATCAACCGTTTTTTGCATGTAAACCCATACTTTCTTCAGTTCTTCGACTGTCTTCACTACCTTAGGTCGTTTAAGAAGGTGCTGCTTCATAATCGCCCAGTACTTCTCGATGGGGCGGAGCTCCGGAGTGTTTGAAATTGACCTTATTGTCCGCATACCACTTCAGCACGGCCTTGGAGTAGTGGCATGAGGCCAAATCCGGCCAGAAGATTGTTGGGACGTTGTGGGCCTTCAGGAGAGGAAGCAGCCGCTTCTGGAGGCACTCTTTTATGTACACCTGTCCGTTCATCGTGTCTGGGTCACGAAAGGTGCACTCCGCTTCCCGCACGTGCAGATGGCTTGCCAAACCAGAAATTTCTTCGCAAATTTGGACATCTTCTGAGTGCGGACATGCTCCGGAACGCTGAACTTATCCTTGGCCGTGAAAAACAGGTTGCCGGGGATCTGTTTGAAGTCGGCCTTCACATATGTTTCGTCGTCCATGATGCAGCATTCAACTTTCGTCAGGTACAACTGTCCTGGCACGGGTTTGGCGGACTTGTTCTGCTCGTCGCGATTAGGGGCTTTTTGTACCTTGAACGTTCGAAGCCCAGCCTTAGTTTTGGCCTTCTGGACAAAACTTCGGCTTAGGTGCAGCTTCTTAGCCACATCCCGAACGGAGGCGTTCGGATTTCGGTTGAAGGCCCCAACTACGCAGTTGTGATTTTTGGTGTTGTACGGAATACTTTTTCCTTCACTTCTGGGCTTCCGATCGGTGGTCAACCGTTCCTCGAACCGCTTAATCACTCGCGACACCGTGGAATTCACGATTCCCAACGTTTTAGCGATGGAACGATGCGAGAGATCCTTGTTCTCGTGAAGAATGCGCAAGATTTTATCAAGCACGAGCTGTTCTTTCGACTTTATTCCGCGAGTTTTGATCACAGGACTTTAAAACTTGCAGGATGTAAATAATGCACTATGAACTAAATCCACCCAAATTAAATTATTAAATTCTACCCAACGGTTAAAAAGTTAGAGCAATTTCATAGTGTGGCAATTTCATCGTGGACACCCTTTACATTTCGAATAAAGAATAAATCGTAAGAATTTATCAACGCACTACCGAAAATATTTCAACTCGACACGTGTTTTACAGGCTGATACTTTGGGGAAGTTCTTATCGATTTTTGTAGGGACCGGTAACCGTAAACAGAAACAAATTAAGAATTTAACATACCCCTCCTTCAATTGCAAGCCAAAGCAAGCGTAATCAATTCAACTGTTTGCAACCTTTCATAGAACAGACTTGATTCAAACGATATCTGGTCAAAATTTACATGAAAAATCCCATGAACTTAAAAAATGACGGCATCCAGCATACCATATATGTGCATTAGATAATTCAAAAAATTACAAGTTTCTTTCGAACTGTGAAATTTGTTTTTAAAGAAAAAACAGCCTTTGGAAACTGTTGGTGACGCTTATTCAAATAAAAAATGACGGCTGTTTGCAACTATAGAGGCATAAGTAAAAGGGTAGAGATTTCCAGACCACAGAACCAGTCGCCATAAAACACTAGCCATCTATTTATCTCTTATGGATTTATTACGTATTCATAAGGCTATTTCCATGTCATGTTTACGCTTTAACTGTACTAGTATTATCGATATTGTAGGTATCAAATTATCAAATGATAGTAAATATCATGAATTCCACAAAAGGCTAATTTATTTTCTCTTATTTCTTTCTCATTTGTAGGTAAGTGCCAACCAACATTAAACACCACAAGACACAATTCGAATAGTCGAGGTAAATGTGTTTTACAATTATCCGTTTGTGCAGTCCATGTTAATTCAACACTCGCTTGAAAGAAACAATTGCATTCATTCAGTCTCTCGGTTCTCTCCCTTTCTTCGTGCTCACTCACAAATGCAAAAAAAAACTCGTAATTTGAAAAGTACGTAATCGTCCGTACATAAATTTAATTATTCGGACATCCATAATACATGTAATTAATTGACTCACAGTCATAATTTATTTTTCCGGACCCACCGCCCAACAACGCCAAACGACGGAGTTGTTGCAACGGTAGGCAAAACGAAAACCATCAGCTCTCTGTGCCCTAGCCAGAAGACACGCTCGCGGAATGTTTTCGCATGTCAAACGACCCCTAAGTGCTCCCGGTCAGTTGCCTGATTCCCAAAAACAAGGGATAACCTGAGGACTTATTGGGGGGGGGGGAGCATTTTTTGTTTGTTTCGTATGAATGTTTGTATGAAAACAGTCGTTTCAACTTACGCCCGCAATGTGGCCCCCTGATTATCGCTGCGACCTTCTCTCATTTGAAAAACATAAAAATTACCCCGAGGGACGATTAAGGCCAACAACAATACTGAGCCACCCAATTTGTCGTACCGCCGCCGCCGCCGACTCGTTTTGGTTGGGTTCACCCGAAAAAAAAATTACTTAAATAGCATGCACACATGTCCACATACACACACCCGATTTATGCGCATATATGCACTCAATTAATCGCGAAAAATCACAGAAAATTAATCAGCAAGTTGCAAAATTAATGCGAACAGCAGTTTTCCCCAGCGCCTACATCATTCGGTGGTGAGTCTCCCTCCCTGGTTTGTTTCACATGTTGCAGGAAAATTATTACTGAGTCACACGGAAGTAAAAAAGAGTTGTCAGAAGTGGGATTCGAACCCACGCCTTCAGAGAAGACTACGACCTGAACGTAGCGCCTTAGACCGCTCGGCCATCCTGACTTGTGGGGGGAAGTGGCCGAGTGTTCGACGCGATCGGCTTACGCGACTCAACCCGGCTCAGTAGATAATAGTATATACCTATCATCTCTACTGAGCGGAGCGGAGTGGCATATCACACTCGTAATGGAGGGAAGCTATTTTTGTTTCTAAGCTCGCGTATTCGGGTAGCTCAGCTATCTTCACTATTTGCTGTTGCCGGTTGCGTTGTCCCGCTGCGCACACACATGCCATGGTCCGGGGAAGAGTTGGACGATGTGTGCGAGTAGATGAGTGGATGATAGGTAGGTGGCTTTGTAGCAGACAACACCACTGCTGGGCTGTAATAATAATAATGCCATGGTAATGAAGTGTGTTCATACAAGCACAAAACACCGTATCGATTTATATCATTTTAATTGTGAGTGCTCGATACCTAGTCAAAGATTTCGGATATGAAAAGAATAGTTTCGCTCTTAGTATATTACAGGACGCAACTGTTTTGATTAATTTCTCTTCATCGACTATCTCTTTTGTCATAACAATATTTAACGTTGCTTTAATGTTTATACTGTAAAACTCAATCATTTTTTTAAAGTTCATTGCCTCTAAAAAATACCAATTAAACTGAATTATTTTCTAATAGTAATGCAAAGAATTGACGAAGAGAAACTAATCATATCAGTCACATCGTTATGATACTAAGCGTGAGAATTGAAATTGGCTTAGTGCTGTCCACCAACCACTAACATTCGTACGTAGGAGTGATTTTTTGATGAAATTTTAGCTATTATATGTTGTCTATGGATTATGTTTCTATATAATGAAGTATAAAGAAACAGTTGTGTTTGTTAAAAGACGCAAGGGAAACATTTTTGCATTTTACTAATGGAAGATACGTGTCAATTCTAAGACCAATTTTTGACATAGCCGTTGATATTCAAGCGACCCCTTGGTCTATTGCATCAGCAACGTGAAATTCATTACTTTGTCATTTACTCGGTCCACCGATCTCATTGTTCAGCCTGTTAAAACGTACCGCTTAGAGCATCTTCAGCGGTGATCTATTTTAACATCTTTATAGTTGATTTGCATCAGTAAACTTAAAAAGAACTGAAGAAACAGACCACCTTTTATGTTCCCCGCACCGTGTAGTATTTCTTGTTGTTAAACCCACCAACACCAATCATCTTGTCAATCTTACAATATCCAGAGAACAGAAATTTTGTTTTTTTTTTTTTCAGAGACCGAGGATTTTCGCAAACTTCACCATGGATTGGTTTGAGTGTGTGAATGCATGCATCTCATTTAAACGATATTAGATAGAGCCACGCCAAACTATGACAAGAAGCACTTTCTGCGACATTCCAACATGCCAAGGGATATGATCCCAGATATTATGCGACAACTACAGTCAACTGATGACTTTTTCCACTGTTGCGATGCAGCTGGATATGTTGGCCTTTAGTGTTACATAGGTGACTTGCTTTCAACGGATGCTGGCGTATGTCCTCAGCTAGTTCTCTCGACGACAACTTGGGGTTGGTGGACTTGAGGAATTTTTTGCAAATCTGTCCTTTAAGACTTACGGCCCGCAGTATTTACGCCCACAATATCGGAAAAGGTTAAGAAACTGATGGACAAAAATTATCTCCCAAAAGTTCAAAAAATCTTGTAAATTCAGTGCACTTAGAAACCAGGAACTTATCAGAAGCTCGGTATACTTTTAGATTTTACTTGGGGACTTGCTGAGGTTTAGCTTTTCCTATTAGCCAAAAGGAACATAACATAAAATTAGGGAACTTTCCAGAAATTAAGGGTTTTTCCTAGAAGTTCAGACAACTTTCCTGAAATTTTAGATTTGCTTCCTAGAAATTCAGAGAATTTTTCACAAATTCAAGGAGCTTACCACGAGTTCAGGTAACTTTCCAAAGTAAAGGGTTCTTTACAAAATCTCAAGTAACTATCCAGAAATTCAGGGGGCTTCCAGAAGTTTAGAAAACTTTAAAATTATTTTGGGTATTTTTTCAGAAGTTCATAGAATTACTCAAGATGTTCAGGTACTTCCCAAAATTCAAGGAACTTTCCAGAAAATTAGAAAACTTCAATAGCGAACAGTCAAGAAATCCATATGAAGCTTTTCAACAGCTTCAGGATCTCCTCTAGAGTGAACTTTAGAATTTCAGAAACTTGCTAGATATATACAGAACTTCTTAGAAGTTCAAGGACTATGTAGGAGTTCAAGAAACTCTTGAAATTCAGGGTTTCTCATGAATTAAAACTTCTCAGAACTTCAGGAAATGCTCATTAAAGATCATGGAACTCCCCAAAAATCAGAAACTTTCCAAAAGGTCAGCAACATCTCAGACGTTCAGAGAACGTCCCAGAAATTTAGAAAATTTCCTGAAAACTAGGAACTTTCCAGAAGCTCGAAAAGCTCCTGGATGCTCAGGGATTCAGCAATTCAGGAAATTTCTCAGTAGTCCTGGGATTTTTCCAGAATTTCAGAAAAACGTCCCAGATAAAACAGGAAACTTGGATTTTTGATATCTGAAAAGTTTAGGAAACATTCAAAGGATTTTTTTGTGGAGCTTCCTAGAACTTCAGGGATCTTTCCAGGTGTTCGAGAAACTTTCCAATCGTTCCGAAAACATCCCAAAAATTCAGGGTATTTAAGTTAAAAGAAGAACTTAAACTTTACTACTCGATAATTTTTCTAACCCAACCAAAGAGAGAATAAAGAAACCAACTACTTTTAATCAATTTCATAGAATTTTCAATCATTCACAATCTTGGAGATCATAAAAGTTCTTGTACGGTTCAACAACATCTCGGTAATGCTAACTATCCTACAGAAACCTAATGGCTTCCAAGTTTTTTTCGATTTCCTCGTGTTATTTAAATATGTGTGATATTCTGCTTTTTATCACCGAATATGTACCTGCTGGAAGTTAAAAACAACTTGGAAGCGAAATCTGATTAAATTTTTAAAGAGGTTCAGTAAGAAACTAAGAAGCTTATATAAGTTCTGAAATGATGCAAAATAGATTCGTTATAAAACAAAATTTACAAACACCAGCGATGCAGCGATGTTTTTGCGGTTGGTCTAAACAAATAAATCAAAAACGATTTGAACCACCGTTGAAGATGCCTTTAGAAGATCTGGCTACACGGTTGCAATAGGTGAGGCCAGAAATGAACTTATCTTTCATGTGGTGGCGAATGTGTTTGAAGTTTGGCGAATTGCGTGTGTAAGGGTGTTAATATTACGTGAAAGAAGAAATTTGGCAGTTGTGCTTAATGCCGTCAGACGTTGTTTACCGGATTCCAGAGAAAAGAAATGCATTTGGACAAATTTTATTGTGAACCAAGAAGGAGCTACCAAATTTGACAACATTTGTTAAAATTGGCACATCCTGTCGCACAAAAGGCGTATTTAAATAAATGGAAAGTGTCTGGGTGGTAAATCAACCGGAAAAAGTTTGGGATCCAGAGATTTAGCTACGAGTAATTTATATTAACTCATCTTAACAGTTGGGAAAAATAAGACAAAAATGCGGGAAAAGTCGGGAAAAATGTGAGAATTTTTATATTATGATTGTGTGGCCACCCTGATAGTGTTATTCAAGACTTGCACAGTTTATAAGACTGGAGCTTCAAACTATAGCTCTAACGGAAGATTTTGAAATTTTCAGTGATTTCGCCAACTTTCGGATGAAAATCGAAGAATTTAGCTTTATTCGTCGCCGGATAATCTCGCGCGTTTGTAGGAGTCCGAACGCACATTTGTGAAGTCTTGCGCGCAACTCATTCGGTTTCATTTTGAATGAATTAGAAATCACAACAGTACAAAAACATGTTAAAACAATTTGGTATGCTTAGTTTAAATCGCTTGGTTGTGTTGAGGCATGCCGACACAGTCTGTACGGATAATTAACAGGCACCTCTGTACACCAACAAAAAGTTTCAACTTTTCGTCGATAAGACTCTACTTCGTCCCATTTTTTTTTTTTGGGTGTCTAGCTGAGCTGGCGGACAGCTTAGTTGCCAAGACTAGAACTTTCACAACGTCAGCCTTACGACCAATAATTGAAGCACTAGCCTATGTTGGTCGCTTGATAATTAGTTGAAGTATTTAGGTATTGACCGTAGTATTTTTTAAAATTTCAGTTTCAATTTTCCCGCGATCAGATTTGTTATGCAATCGAAAAATGGAAGCTCCGAGTAATACCTTAAAATAAAGCCCCCAGTGCCGTATGCGTAGTAACTAGATTTCAAAAATATATGTAAATGACCAAACAATAATTTAGGGACGACATTCAGGCCTTTGATGTAGTCTATGTTGACAATTAGTTTAACTGAAATCAATCCCAGAAGTATTCCAACGAGAGTTTGTATAATATTTATTATTTATTCATCGAATAATATTTCTAGACAACCCCCAATTGCAATAGTGTGCCTATGTTAGCTACTTACAGCACTGCGATATCTTCTAATAATACTCCTAAAAGTTTGAATTAGTATTTAATGAGCTTCCATTTTAAAGCATGCTATAAGGGACAGTCAGTCAGGTTGTTTTATGCCAATTGCGTTCGTTATACAGCCATTAGTAATTGAAATTTACCCTAGTTTTTCGGTTATCCAGGCTGTACAAGTTCTATTTAAACATACATACCATCTTTTCCCTTTACATACGGCATACGGCTTAGTTTGACTTGGGCAGCATTCAACTCTTTAAACCCGGATTAAACGCTTGCTGCCTGTCATCGTCTGTCTTAAATAATACTTTTCTGTGACTATGTCCTTCTCTTTGAACAGTCAGATAATTCCCCCGATCAGAAAAATTCCCTTTTCGAAGATGTTGCAATTACATTGACTTGTTATACCATTATCAAACCTGGTATTTTGGTTATTCAATGGCAATTTAAGTTGCCACGAAAATGAGAAGTGTACTTTTAGTCGACCCACGCGAGGGCAGAATCACTTCGTCCCATTCTGCCCCAACAACGAACGATGTGTGCACGACATTGCGGAAAGGGAGGATTCTGCTTTGCAGATAAATCCCTCTACTCAACTCTAAAACTGAAAATTATATAAAATTACGCCATGTGCTTTCAATGTCAAAATCAGTTACATTATATTAAAAAGTTCCGGTAGAGCCGTCGTACAAAGACCCCCATCCGTTGTTTGATCGGAATGAGTTTTGTTCAAACATATTCGTTTGCTAATATGAGTAATTTCGGCAAAATTAAACGTAGGTGTGTGTTAAACCCTCGGATCATTGTTTTCTAAAATGGTTTTTGTTTCGGTGTAGAAGCATTTCATAGGCAAAACAATTATCTTCAAATTAGCGCCGCATCCTGTCAGTTTGAACGTAATTTTCACTTGCATTACCTTTGGTTAACTTCCTGTGCATAATGTAGCACTGAGAATTACTCAAGCATCCCCCATTCTTGACTAAGAAGGTGTTCAAACTTCTATCAGAACCTGCTGCTTACCCGAGAAATACACATTTTGTGTTTAAGTTGCCTAGATAATTCTCATTTTAGGTTGAAATTTGTGTTTCATTGTATGAGAGCCCCTCCCCCTCTCCCCCTTTATTTCAGACGGGAAAGGAGTCTCGAACCATCATAAGAAACTTTTCCGGCTCCAAAAACTCAACAGCATACAAATAATCATAACAATAAGGATAAGTCTCATGTTTGATTGAAATGTGTATTCCCATCCTCTTTCCAAAGAGGAGAGGGGTCTCGAACTACCATAGAAACATGTTTCGACTCTAGAAAACACCACATACCAAATTTGGTTCGATTTATTTGATTAGTTCCTGAGTTATGCAGAAACTTCTGTTTCATTTGTATGAGAGCCATCCCTTTCTGATAGGGGAGGGGTCTCAAACTGAAGTAGAAACATTATTTGCCTCCAAAATCACCGCAAGCCAACTTTAGTTCCATTTGCTTGATTAACTCTCGAGTTTTGCAGAAATTTATGTTTCATTTTGTATGAGAGGCCCCTTCTAAAGATAGGAGGGGTCGCAAACTACCATAGAAAAATATTTTGCCTCCAAGAAACCCCACAGGCAAAATTTGGTTTCATTTGCTCGGTTAGTTTTAGAGTTCTGCAGAAATTTGTGTATTGGAGCCCTCCTCCCCTGCCCCCTTCCAGAAAAGCAAAGGGTCTATTACTATCATAAGAACTGTCCCCGGCCCCAAAAACCCCTCCATACAAGATTTCACGCCGATCGATTCAGTAGTTTTCGAATTTTCAAGGTTCACACAGACAGACAAACCGGAAGTTGTTGAAAATTATGCGCAGAATCTATTTTTGGATTGTTATACCAAAAATCAGTGCAATTTGATAGTGATAAAAAAATCGGTCAGTATTCACAAATTTTTTGAAAAGTGTGGAAAAAGTTTTTCGTCGCAAACTCTTCACCAGGTATGAAGGCATACATTTAAGAAGCTTTAGAAGAAGGTATTTAAGAAAGCTTTCTTTAAAAAAAATGTTCAAAATTTGAGAAGGGTGTTCATTTGTGAAAATTAACATTTTGTGCTGTTTTTTTTTTCAACACGATTATACAATGTTTTTTCTTTCAATGTATTCTTTCCTAAACGAACAGAGTCTGCTTCAAGCATCGGTTGTGAACGGTTGTAACCATACTTTGTTGCGCTCTTTTTTGCTATCGAGTATAACTCGTTATCTTTTAGGCGCTCTATTGTTCAGTGGCGCGAGTGATCGAGTGAGCTCAGAAAAAGAACAATAAAATTGCTTCTAGGTGAGATATATTAGGTCATCAAGTATTATCGATACGATTATTTCATCATATTCGCCGCATCACCATGGTGTCGATGCTTTGTTTGGAAATATTTTGCTATCGGGCCTAGCACGTTATCTATTATTCGATTATCTATTGTTTGGTGGCGCGAGTGATTGCAGAGTACATGCTTAAAATGTTTGTCGGCAGCTTTGGATGTTTTTCGCGAGTGATTCCGAAATTGGAGAAAACATCTGTGAAATTGATTCCGGTCAGCTGAAGGTAGACGTGTGTTGTGTATCTTGGGATAACGACGTGTTCGTGATTAAAGAAAAATGGTTACAACTTTCGGCTTTTTGGGTGTGAAATCAAGTAAGCACAAGTCCAAAATGGATATTTTCTGATGAGATTTTCAGTTTCAAAAGTTGTATTCGAAAATCGCGAGAACGTTAAAACTCGGTACATTGTATTTCGGATTTGGAATGTTTTAATTGTGCCAAACTGGACGCGCGTTATAGCTCTGGCATCGTTTGCATCAATAGTACAATTTTTGGAACGGTATAGGACCCAAGACGGGAGTGTACCGATTGGGCACGAACTAATACCGGATTAATGCGCAGAATGTTGTGGACGTATAAGTTGTAAAAATCAGGCATGGTTTAATGGTAGAAAACCTTATTGACCGCGAGCAATGCAAAATGGGGAAAGCATGACAGGTCTGTATGGACATCATTTAAATGACCCGGACCTTGGAGGAAGCAGAAAACTAAACATGGAGCGGAACAGGTAATTGTAAGCCGTTTCATCCCTGTATAACTTAATTTTGAACCTACATAAAATATAATCTCTTCTTATTATGAATTATAAATACATGATCACATCACTTATCAAGGTCAATCCTGATCCATCGAGTCCTACCCTACTGGCATAGAAAAACCTCCTTCCTGTGACCTTTGTGGGGATGCATAGGTAAACACGGTCCCTAAACACCAGAGATCATACTAACTTTCCTCCCCCATTCCAACCTGATTGCAAGGACGTGGCCTGCGCCGGAATTGATTATTGAAATCGAGTCACTGAAACGTGTGCAGTGGGAATGACCGGTTACTCCCAGCCTCTTTCAGTTGTTTAATTGTGCAACTTCACTGATTCTGATCAATTATGGAATAGCAACCATTGAGACGTGCAGTCAGTCAAGCTCAGCTAGCTATGCTAAGCTAATGTATTTTTACATAAACGAACATTAAAATTCCTTTATCTTTATCGAAGACGGCAATTTGATATGATAAAGCGTTAGAATGTTACGATTTAAAAAAAAGTAGTCGAAAATTTACATACGCCCTTATGAAAAGTTAGTCTAGCATAGTTTGCTTTTTTTCCAATAGCAAACGACATCTTAAGCAGAACTCAAAACATGTGAAAAATTTGATGATCATACCAAAATTTGTCATGACCAATCATAGAAAGCGTGAGCTGTTAGTGGAATACCTGTAACTAGAAATGAGAAGAAAAATAAGTATTTTCCATTCAGTTTCAACTACCTTTATTGCTTATCTTTTAAAAATTTGCGTTTTAATTTGCGTTTTGGACTGGAAATGCTCTACTGAGAATCCAAAAGTTTCGTCTCTATAGGCACTACCAACAAGAATGTGTACGAGAAAGAATGTCTTGAAGAATGGTTACTATTGTTTATCAGAAGCAATGGCTCTCCAGCTTTGTTTTGGCCTGATTTGGCCTTTTGTCACTGTAAACGTGAAAAATCCGTCATGAAATGGTATAAGGTACAAGACGTCAAAAACGTTTGAAAAATAGTCAATTCCGCCTAACTGTCCAGAACTTCGTCCGATACAAAAACGCTGGGCTATGGTTAAGCGGAAACGCAAATGAGATCAATGATTTCAAGAGAAGACAAAGAACCACTCGTATCTGAGGATACTTTACGGAATCTAAAAGCGGGTGTACCATAGAAAGAAGGATTAACATCTCAATCAACTGTTTTAACTATAACTATATAACTCTTCCCAGGTAACCGATAAGCAGTTCCAAAGCGTTTTTACGGCAGCCTATCAAGTATTTAAGTCGCCGTAAATGCAACATAAATGCCACTTTTGCCAAATATACGGATGCTTTACTGCAAGGCTATGATAATTCTCCATTAATGCTATTTCGCATTCGAAATGCTTATTACAGGCTACAAGCATTTAAATAGCATTTGAGAAATGCAGCTTTACAACCGATAGCTTTCAAGATGCTGATATAATGCTAATATAATGCTTGTAGCATCTGAAATGCAGATTTAGGGTTGATTTACTGCATATGCTAATGCTTATTGGTTACCTTGGTATTATACTGGAACAAACAATTGATTGTGTTGAATTATTGGTTAGTATTTAGTGGGATGCTTAGTATCCAAAATTTAACGTGGATAGGTTTTAATAATGTTCTTTTGCAACCAGTTCGCTTCTGCAAGGCATGCAGGGGAAGAAAAGTAAGTAACACTGTCCTCTCCGTGAGTCGAAGCAGAAATATCTTACTGAAGACATAGTAGACGATAGATTTGTGTTCAAGAATCATCTGATCATTGTGTTAGTGTTATATTTTATGTCATCCTTAAAGGCTGGTTCAGTATTTGGTAACGATATTTTCTAAAATCTCTGAACCCAACAATCAAACAGGCATGTTAAGTCAGTCCAATTATAGTAATTGAAGATCATCATTCCACTAAATCGGCTTACACAATTGCACTATTAGTCAAATGTTTGAGTCAAATTCTTTGTTAACTTGTGTATGTGAGAACTAATTCAATATTGGATGTGGTGAGTTTGTTCCAGTTTGAATGTATAAATTTTTTCAAGCGCGGACTGGTCTTAAGACTTCTCAAGTCTTAATGGAAAAACTTCACTGCGTATTCGAGTATTCAAGATGGCAGAAAATGGAGTGGTATTTGAGAACGTTTAAACACTTGAATGGTGCAAGCGTACCTTGAATAGTGATCGATATATGCAATGAATAACTAGAAGGTCTACAACACCTTATTTTCATGAAATATTATCAACTAAATTTGAAAATTCTCTGCGTTTGAGATGTATAGTCGTATGTCATGCCTATTAGGGAGACCATACACCGTAACTGTGAAGTTTAAGAAGACGTTCTTTACTAAAACTCATCATCGTAGGTATCCTGACATCAATTTCACTCCTCCATTTCTCTTGATTACGCCATTGCAAACTTTCAAAGCTTATCATTGAAGTTTCAATAAATCAACTTACAAAGTTTACACTTCTTCCTACATTCATCACTGGCAAAGGACCAAACGAAACCGTGCATTCGTTTGACAAATTCTCGGGAAATGTCCCTAGTCTTGTCCTTACCCCAACTCCCCCCATTCCGGTCAGGCAATATTGATTCAATATGCAACGCCTAAAACGAAATCCACCACCACCGCCGTGTTGTTCTTCACGCACTGCCCGCCCCCCTCCCATCGTCTAATAATAATGCATTGCACATTAGATCCGTCTGCCTTGGCGGATTCGCAGGTTAAGTATGCAAACGGATTCTTCGAGGTTTACGGGCTGCTAATACGCGCTGATGACCGAACTGGTCGGGAGGTTGATTCATGTGTACCTTCTGTGTACCGACTAACGTGTGTGTGTATGTATGTATGTGCGGTGGCATCGGTGTCTACGTAAATCACGCGAATATCCTAAGAGCCATTATGATGACGTCGTCGACGACGACGACGACGCCGCCACCGACGACCACGACGGTGCGTTATGATTTGCAATCTGCCGGCCATCAGGAAGCAGCGGCATCCCCAAATCCGACAGCCAACTGACTTATGTGCTGCGGAATTTATGAGCCACCCTTCCAGTTTCCGGTGGCCACCATCTGCAAAAGGCTAACCAATCTCCAATATTGGTTTCGGGCCGCTTCTCTACCGCGCTCTGCATCCGAGACGCCACTCGCTCATATTCGTAATAAAATTACACTAATTAATTAATTTCCAGTAGGTTCCGAATCTCGCTCATATGGCTTGGAGAACGGCTCTCGAACGGCGGTGTTTATGTAGGTTTAGGTTCTTGTGCCCTGAAGGTGGCTCGTCGATGCTTCGTTCATGCTATATGTTGTGTCTGTATCGAGCCAAAATCGCTGGGAGCTGCTGTGTGTTTATTCATTCTAAATTACTTTCTTCTGGGCGAGTTTTAAAAGGTTATTGTATGAGAATATCCCGATTTTGGTCATGGAAACGAGGGGTGTCAACAATCGGATATCTAAAAGTTACAAAACCAACGAACGCCACGGGAAATGTCCATCCCTAGCTGAGCCCAGCTCAGTGCTATGTAAATTGCAATTGATTCAAAAGCAGCCAACCAGATCGCAGACCTAATTGAAGAGGTGTCAAATGGTGCACGGATTCTTCCGTTTTGGCAAATCTCGAGCCCCGGCCAACATCGGTGCCTCGGACTGGGAATAAGAATCGCGGTCATTTCTACTGGGACTTGAAGCCGGTTCGTTGCCGTCATAGGAAGCTCGTTCGATGTGCATACGAATGGCGACGGTTGCAATATTGCATACATTTAGGGTTCCGACTTCGGTTTGTCTCGGGAAGATGGAACAAAACGCGGCAAGAACAACTGAGAGGATTATATTGCATTTCGAGGGTCGTGGGGCTACTGGTTGGTGCGAAGCAACCGGTTTGGCAATGTTGCAGAGATTACGGTTTTGGGTGTTTTTATTTTCGCATGCTAAACGGTATTCCCAGCGGATGTCTAGAGCAAGAAGAATGTGCACTTTGATTTGAAAGTATGATGCGCTTTTGGTGGACGAATGTTCGAAATTCATACGAGCAGAAAGATGGTAAATGTTACACGATTTGAGCAATATCGTATAAGGGTTGAGGGATATACAATCAGGGCTCCCACTGCGCGGTGGGTGGTGCCGTCCATAAAACCCGATTTCCTAGCTGTCCTATATCCAATGGAAATGGGTTTGAATCAGAATACGTAGCTGAAAGACAGCCAGGATATCTGAGAAAATTATAACAAGAGTCAAGCATTTCAGCGTTATAAGACGGATCGGTCAAACTCGAGGGACTCCCTCGATGTACTTCAACCTTCCTAATGCATTCAAAACCAGTTTCGAATGACGCACTTGGGTCAATGATTTCTCAATTACGTTATTATCAATTATCAATACATATTTATGTTAATTCCAATTTTTATATACTTCAAATAATTTGTTGAAGCATAAATTTAGCCAAATGAACTGTTTGGAATCGGTATCGGCGGATTATATATAGACCATTTATTTAAGAGTGTGCCTCCACGAGAATCGGCGCCAAATTAAACAAATTTGACATATTAACTGTTAAATTTTTTTGAATATGCAAAAGTTAGATTTGCATTTTGCGAAATTTAAGACCTATTGGTTTTTTTTAAAGTCATCGCACTCTGAAGGTTTGTTTCGACTCATATTAACCCAAATGCATTAAGAAGTTTAAACTTAGTAAACTGTGCATATTTAACTACTAAAAAAAGTTTTTTTTTAAAAAGGTGATGATGAGTGGTATTTGTTTGCTCCCTCCCATAGCAAGGGATCATGCGTTGCGATTGGTGGCACATTTAAACAAACGGCAAGTTTAGCTTAAGGACTCAAACACCCAATCGTTAGGGCCAAACTAGCTCTTTGATTAGGCTGACAGTTTAACACAAATTTTATTTTGTTAGGTGTTAAGCAATGCGAACAGAGAGTAAAAGCAACAGTTTCCAACATACATGAAATATTACTAGTACACAAATAGATCACTTTCTGGTTCCGATTTCAAGGAACAGAATAGAAAATAGATATAGAAGCAAAATTTAAAAAAAATCGAATTATGAAGTACCAATTATTCATAATGTATATAAACACATTGAAGGAAACACATAGTTCTTAAAGCTATCAATATAGAAAATATTATGTACTGCAATATAAATTATATAATGTCAAAATGCATTTAAAATAAATATAAAAAGTAATTTTGTTTGAGTTATTCCATCCTATATCTTGAAAATTGGTCGTTCAATGCTCTCAAGCGATGAACTGTGAATAATGTATTACACATTATAAAAATCTTTTGCTGTTGTCGAATAATTCTATTTTCAAACGTTATAAACATAAATTTGAAACTAGAAATTAGAAGAAGAATTAGTATCTTCCATTTAATTCCAACTACCTTTGCTTATCTTCGACAGACAGATCTGTCGAAGATAAGCAAAGGTAGTTGGAATTAAATGGAAGATACTAATTCTTCTTCTAATTTCTAGTTACAGGTATTCCACTAAACAGCTCAAACCCTCTAGGATTCATAAATTTGAAATATATCTAAAACGGATGTTTTAAGAAAGTTAATAACCAGAAGGTCTATGATTTGAGAAGATCATTGAATTCATATAAAATCATTGCAACATTTTATAATGGAAATATTTGAGATTTGAGAAGTACATATCAATTAAAAAAAATGTCCTGGTGATTTTCCATCCTGTAGTATTCACCAAAATGTAGGTTTGAACATATAATATTGGTTCGTTTTGTATTATTTTGTTTGGGTTTTTTTTAACAAAAACCTTTTTTTTTCTCAGTGTATATATTTTTTACTAGCTTCATAAATCGCACTCGTTCTCGGTTCCAAACAATTTTTTTTAAATAAATTTTATCCTAAAATTTATTCGCCCGTTTAAAAAATATTCAAGTCATTTTTCCAGAAATTTCCTAAGCTGCTTAAGTCTGCTTTCTTTTTCTTTCACAATCACTTCCTCACTCAAAAATCTGTTTCATTCAAATATCCCTATCGAAACGTTTGATTTAAGATTTCAAGATTTCTTTTCGATTAACTGACACTTGTTAAATAAGTTGCTGGTCCTTGGTATTTAATCAGTTACTCTAATCTCAGAATTATAAATTACTTGCGAACAGCTGTTAATAAACTATAAATTTTGATACTCTTACCAGAGTTCAACTCAAGTTTTGTACAAACAATGAATTTTATTTTCATTTGCATCACAATTTTCATGGATCTTAGGTTTAACATACACTTAGTTCTAATGTCTACAGTACGAATTCAAGTCTAGACTTGGACGATTTTTCAGGAATTCTTCAAATCTGTGCATATCAATTACTCTGTTCTGAGTTGATTCTCGAATCTTAATAACCTTTCCACATGTTTACACTACGAAACTATCACCTAAGAATTCGTTAGAAGGGGATTAAAAAAAATTATGGTACAGGTTTGGGCCGAATGGTCTCAGATTATTACGAACACCATATGTTGGGAATAAGGGAGGAACCATCAGAGTACCCGATTGAAGCAATTTGGATAGGAAGAGTGGGACTGCCAACTTCCTGTTGTTAACATTTCGTGAATAAAGGGCGGGCTCTTCTTTCCATCTAATGGGACTTTTTAACTGGCGAGGGCTCGGTTTTGGTGTGGTTTATGCGAACTTGTTTCTGGAAGAAGATTCTCTCTAGACACCTGTAGCTTTTGGTTGCGCGTAAGTGTATCTACTTACGGGCCCGCAATACGGTTTCGGCCCTTCATACAGGAACATGATGAATCATTTACCACAGAACAACCTTGATCAAATCGTTTAATTAAAACAGCCCAGTGCTATAGGCAGTTGCCTTGCTACACTAGATGGTAGTTCGCATCATCATCAGCAATGGTCTCAGATTGTTACGAAACTTTGAAATAATATTAAAAAATTCGGTGTTGCCAGTTTTATTGGAAAACGCCAATTGAAGCTTTCCTATTTTCCCGAATATCACTAACTTCTAAAATTCATAACTCAAGAACGATTTATCGCATTTTTTTTCCAAACTATCATAAAATTTTCGGTGAAAGAAGTGCTTGAAAAAGTAAAAAAAAAAACATTTTCTAAGACATGAAAATTTTTGAAAAAAATATTTCTTGCTTATTCATAAGCTTACTTTGGTGAAATTTGGTTTTGAAGCTACCTAGCGGCCACCAATCGAATGGGAAACAAACTGAGCAACCATCTGAGAAACGTACGAGCAAACAAGAATACGACAGTTTTAGGAACTTTTTCATTTCTGTTTTTCGAGCATTACTCAAAAACAAAAAAAAACATCGCCAAATTTCTCCAATGTAAGTTTATGAGTTAATAAACAAGAAGATATTTTTTTCAAAAAAATTCATGGCTCAGAAAATAGTTTTACGATAAATCAATCTTAAGTTATGAATTTTAGAAATTAGTGATGTCCGGAAAAATTGAAAAACTTCAGTTGATATGAACTGGCAACCCTGATGTTTTTAATATTGTTTTTTGTTCATACACAAGGTTTTTTAACACGATCCACTTTTACTATGAAACCGCGAAAAAAAATACTAAATATCCACATTCATAAACATTTTAAATAACTTCGATAATAGTCAAAATGCAGTTTTTGAAATTTTCAGTATTAACACCAAAAATTGTGATTTTTCTGAAAAACTGACATATGATTACTTTTTGCTCAAAGATGTGTGTTCAACCTACTGTAACTATATCAATTATCAATATTTTTAGATGAAAATTTTAAACAAACACTACAACACTATTTGAACACAATAATAAATGTATTGACCTTATGTGACCAAAATTTCATGTTGATGAAATCCACGAGTTTGAAGTTATGTGTTGACATATGTGAAATTCTCGTGTGAATTCTCGTGTGAATTCTCGGTTCTTTGTACGCTCCCCATATATCACTCACGGTGTGCATACATCCTTAGGCAATATCTGATAATTTCTCAGTTTTATGTGAATTACGATATGGTAACGCATTGCAACATGTAGTAATGCATGTTACGCACCATATGTGATGGCACCTTATGTGGTTATAATGATATTATCACATAAATCGAGTTTCGGAAACCAAAAATATACGTTCAATATCATATGTAACGCTTAACAAATATCCTTAATAACTGTAACCCACGAAAAAATATTGCATACAATATTGATTGGTTTGTGAAAATTGTGAAATTTGTGATGAATTCGTCAACAGGGAAATACTCATTATGATGCGTTAATTTTGACGCCAGCTGTGGTCTAAACCACTGGATGGAAACTGTTCAAATTTTGTTCACATTATTTTCTCAATTTTTTTTAGTCCGTATTGAAATTTTTATCATGCTAAATGTTTCACAAAAATACGGATTTTCGAAATTGGTACGTCAGAAAACGCAAATTTATAAATTTCATCGACATGAAGTTTTGGTCACATAAGGTCAATACATTGGCTATAGTGTTGTCAAATTTTCATCCAAAAATATTTATAAATGACAAAGTTACAAAAGGTTGAACATGACGTTTTTTTGGAAGCATAATTTTGCTTGGCTTTTTTTTTGCTACCGGGTGTAACATAAAAACTTATATAGATAATATAAATAACTTAAAAGTGTCTACAAACGGCTGCAAAAAAAAGTTATGTTCAGTACCTTTTGAATTGATTTTGACATTAATTTATTGTTTTTTCTTATTTGTTATATTTTTTGCGGAAGTCATGTCGTATTACTTATACATAAAGGCACTTGGATTAGATTTTTGCAGTCATTCATTATTATTCTTATAATTTAATTTACAGTATTTTATACTGAAGTTTAACACCATTGATTTATGTAACTATGTTATTGATTCAAGAACGTATTTTGTGTTCGTTAGATTACGGTTTTATACGTGTTTCAATTATGTTTTTCTAAATTTTGACGATTCTTAGGGGGCTTTTTGGAAAGTTACATTATATTTAAATTTTCGAACTTTCACAGTTCTTGGATTAGTACGCAGTTGTAGCTCAAATATTTATTTATTTGATTCACCTATCTAAACAATTTTTAGTTCACAATACATTCATGATTGATTGGAGGAACCCAATGAATTTACGAACGACATCAAGTTTCTTTCGAAAATATAATAGAACCAAGGAAGAACAGAAGTTTAGTACACCATAGGAAATAGACTACAAAATACGACATGCTTTTGGAATTTATCTTTTAATATTAAATAGCAGTAAGTGTAGTAATAAAGCTTAACAATGAAGTAATTATAGTTATGAAATTTTCTAAATAACGAAAATGCTGATTGAAAATCCGATTGTTGAAATCAATCAAGAATTGAATCAAATCAAATCAGATCACATCGAAGAAAAAACAGGAATTAGAAATCAAAGGAGTTAAGACGAGCCACAGCGAAAGTAAAATAACGAACTGATATCACATAAGTAACATGTTTTGTTATCTCAGATATCATTTTGAATTCAGCTGTCATCGCGTAACACGTACCCTATTAAATATATACCATACAGGAACGATATTATAGATGGTGTGACCATACCGCTTACAGATTAGGATGATACCCCGAATTGATGGTTAGGCACTTCTTATGGTTATTGTTTATGCGGGCAGTTATCAACATTAACAAGTTTTGTTATCATCTGTTATCAATTTTTTTAATGATTTTTGACGATCGTTACTGAATTCTGAATATTACCAGCATGTAATGGATATGAAATTAAGCTTCGAACCCGGAAGCACTACTTCGGCTGGTGCTGAATGAATTTGATAATCCTGTTGAGAACATAATTTGAAAGTGGCTCAAGAAATTTGTTCATATCACGTAACTTGTTATCAAATGAACTCAGAGTGATAATAAAACGAGTTAGAATTGGATATCCAACGGATATTGGTCGTGTTGTCTCCTTATAAGCTTATTTTGGCTGTTTTTCAGCCTAAATGATTACAGTTCAATGATCAAGCGCTGATAGTCTGGTGATTATAACTCTGTCATCAATTTGGTATAAACTCGCTGCTCGGGAACCCATCCCAATGAAACTATTTGAATCAGCGCACCGACAAAACAATGACCAAAGGGGCTACCCCGAAGCCCTGGAATCCTTTTGTGTGTGATTTCAAATCAGACACAAGAAGCCCATAGAACAAGCTTAAACAATAAAAGGATTCAGTGCAGATTAATAGTAAGGCACTGCGACTAGTACAAAACAGTAAGAAGTCCTCTATTTTGATTTTTCATTTTTCTAGGAGCTACCTTACAAATTCAGGTTCTATTCACGCTGCTGATGTTCGTTTTAACTAGTTCGGAAACTCATGATTTGTATGTTCTGTCTTGGACTAATCCCACCAGCATAATTGCCAGAATATTTTTTTTAAACGACGATAGCTTCTACGAATTGTAAACCGGCAACACTGAACCGTTGAATATACTTCGTGAACAGTTAGATATTCTTGACTACAAGATTCAATATCTACACTGTAAATATACTCTAAAAAATATAAAGCAATTACGTGGCTTTCAAAGCTGGAGCTGTAAACACATCACACCTTCCGATATGTTCTTGGGAAAAGTCAGTAGGGAGATAGGTGAAGCATACAAAATAAATATATCCTAATCCTTGATTACCCTGGAAAAAAGTAACGTGCAAGAATCGTGTTTTCAGACCGATTTTACAATAAGCATTGCAGCAACCCAAATAACATCAAGTACATTCTAATGCTGACGATTCTATAAATTTACCAATTGGGCCTCTAGATTTTCAAACTTGAAGATCGGAGTTTGCTCCTACTTTGGAATTACTTGAACTTAAAATCCTGCATTAACTTTCTACGCACAATTAAGTCAACAATCCACTTTCTACACACTTTCACCTATAAACGAACTTTGCGTAATTTTTAATTCAGCGTAGTTGCTAGTTTAATATTGTCACTGCTAACAAACACAGAAACTTTCATATTAAACCCGTTTTGAGACTTCAAGTTCGATTCAATTAATAATAACAACATAATTATTATCAGCCACTGCATTTCCTTGCGATTGTTCATCAACCCACAAACAACCGTACCCCGAAACGGGTTCCCCCTTTCGCTGATTGTTATGCAAATCTTTTGCGCTGCTATCGCGCCGGAGGGGGGGCAGGCCAATCTTTCGGCACATCATTGTACCGAAATCCGAACGGACGCGGCTCCACTGGGTTTCCTTTTTTTTGGTCCATTCACTTTTTGTTTGCGTTTTTACTTTGCAAAAGCGGAATATCATTGAACAGTTTTCTCCGCTTATTACCCACAGTAATTCACCGGAATTGGTCGCATGCAAATGTGTGCACCCTTTGTCCAAATTCTTTTCAAAGTCGTAGAAGCTTCCTGTCGAAAATTCCGAATTACTGAATCACGGTCGAAGTTTGAGAATTACTAAATCCGTGTTTTGAAACATTCATCAGAATTGGACATCTTCTATGCACCGTCGAATCTACGAGGGGTAATTAATTGGCATTGCATTATTTATAGGCCGTTGGTTCATAAATAATTTTCTTCACATTGTTGCCTGCAAAACTGCTCACCGTTGCACCGACCGGTGCATTCAATTGCAGATCAAGGATTTTTTTGTTGTTGTTTTGCATTAAACAGTGGGGAAAAACTCTGATCCTCTTCCAGGTTTCAAACACAACCGGTTGAAAAGACTCCCACCCAGTAGTTTCGAAAAATAAAATATAAAGGAAGAGTTTAAAATTCAGATTAATTAAATACATCACCGGATGGTCATTAATGAGACATGTCAGATACATTGGAAAGCAAGTGTGTGTGTTCGCGATTGTATGCGCAAATGCGTGTTCAACGGGGATTAAGCTTCCTGCTTCAGCTTGAGAGAATGGGGGAAGATTCATTGCACCGGTTGGTTTCGCGGATCTGATTTATGTGGCTGATGAATGGACGGAAATTCGGGAAAAAAAAGACATGATCTGCATCTCATCCGTCATGCGGACATTTGTTATACTTTGCATGCTTTGTGTGGTACAGTATGAAGTAGTACAAATAGTTTTCTGTGATCTCAGCGTTACCAAGACAACTATTTGTTCGTAGTTATTGTAATTTGTTCAATAACTGCAACATGATGTCTTAAATTTGGTATTTATGAATTTTCAAAGCACTTTTTTGGAAAAGGTCAATAATGTTCACTATGACAACAAAGGGTGTCCACGATGAAATTGCCACACACAAAATTGATTCGCAAAATTCGAGTTTTCATCCGATTGCCATCAAGTTTTCAGGGATTGAGAAATAACTATTAAACTTAATTTTACCATTTTGCTCGTATTTTATTTACAGTCCATACGCAAATGCCCGCACCTTGGCCTTAACCCCGGCCATAAGATTCTGCACAACCTGTGAATCAACCGTTTTTTGCATGTAAACCCATACTTTCTTCAGTTCCTCGACTGTCTTCACTACCTTAGGTCGTTTAAGAAGGTGCTGCTTCATAATCGCCCAGTACTTCTCGATGGGGCGGAGCTCCGGAGTGTTGGGAGGGTTGAACATTTTCGGCACGAAATTGACCTTATTGTCCGCATACCACTTTAGCACGTCCTTGGAGTAGTGGCATGAGGCCAAATCCGGCCAGAAGATTGTTGGGACGTTGTGGGCCTTCAGGAGAGGATGCAGCCGCTTCTGGAGGCACTCTTTTATGTACACCTGTCCGTTCATCGTGTCCTGGGTCACGAAAGGTGCACTCCGCTTCCCGCACGTGCAGATGGCTTGCCAAACCAGGAATTTCTTCGCAAATTTGGACATCTTCTGAGTGCGGACATGCTCCGGAACGCTGAACTTGGCCGTGAAAAACAGGTTGTCGGGGATCTGTTTGAAGTCGGCCTTCACATATGTTTCGTCGTCCATGATGCAGCATTCAACTTTCGTCAGCATGTTGAGGTACAACTTCCTGGCACGGGTTTTGGCGGACTTGTTCTGCTTCTCGTCGCGATTAGGGGCCTTTTGTACCTTGAACGTTCGAAGCCCAGCCTTAGTTTTGGCCTTCTGGACAAAACTTCGGCTTAGGTGCAGCTTCTTAGCCACATCCCGAACGGAGGCGTTCGGATTTTGGTTGAAGGCCCCAACTACGCGGTTGTGATTTTTAATGTTGTACGGAATACTTTTTCCTTCACTTCTGGGCTTCCGATCGGTGGTCAACCGTTCCTCGAACCGCTTAATCACTCGCGACACCGTGGAATTCGCGATTCCCAACGTTTTAGCGATGGAACGATGCGAGAGATTCTTGTTCTCGTGATGAATGCGCAAGATTTTATCACGCACGAGCTGTTCTTTCGACTCCATTTCCGCGAGTTTTGATCACAGGACTTTAAAACTTGCAGGATGTAAATAATGCACTATGAACTAAATCCAATTTCCAACTAAATAAATTTTCATTAAATTCTACCCAACGGTTAAAAAGTTAGAGCAATTTCATAGTGTGGCAATTTCATCGTGGACACCCTTTAACATATATGGAACTCGATCGTTAAAATTTGACAGAAAGAACTTGATTTTATGTAGAAAATATGTATCTTCAGGAATTTTCTTGTACTGGAAACACGGACGATTTTGGATCTTACACACCTTCACAGAAACAAGAGCGTTCTCAAAAATTAAGACGAACCTTGAAATAGTACACGTTTTCATGATTTTTACCTTAAAACTGAAACTACCGATTTCGTGATTCAGTTCACGTTGTATTTTTGCTTGTTCTCGAATTCCTGCCGTTCGCGTATCCGTGCTTGGATTTTTTCCGTGCTCAGTACACACTTAGAAATTATGTTTACAGTTAAAAAATCCCCCCTTTACTTTACTTATGGAACGTTAACAAACATTGACTCTGAAATTAAGTGTTTAAAATCCTGAGTAGGGTAGGTAATGACTTAAGCACCCCGGACCCTATTCCAAGCACGGGGTTAACGTTAACCTAAAACGTTCATTTTATGCAGTATGGTGCTCCATCTATCAAAGCACCATACTGCATAAAATGAACGTTGTAGGTTAACGTTAACCCCGTGCTTGGAATAGGGTCTCGGGGTGCTTAAGTCGTTACCTACCCTATATTGCGTTTCTTATCTCTCTCCCAAATGATTATTGTGCTCACTTGGGTAAATACATACTCGAGAAATGAATGGCCCAACAAATGGAAATTTTCATCAGAGATTTCAAATAAACGAGCTTGGATAAAAGAGATTATGCTAAGCCGGGTGCCACCGTAGTTATGTACGACGAGAAATAATTTCCGTTCTCGAACAGTTCAAACGTTGGGAAAATGGGGTTCTATACCGAAGAGTTGGACACTACACCCAATCCATAAGGTTAGATATGCCAGAAAAATAAAGTCTGAGTCCAAGATATTGGTGCTGCCGGCCAATTCGACCGCTGACATATCTAACCTTTACGTACAGACGAGTAGGGGTATAGCGGTCAATACGGAAGTCTACACGAAGAACTATTTGCAAAAAATGGTTGCTTATGTGCAAAAACACCTTGAGGATGAATATATTATGTTCAGACCGGACCTAGACGCGTTTTCATTTAGTCCCCAATTACTTATGACTCATCCGTTAGTTGGTGAGTTCATTCCAGTTGAGTAAAATATGTTCAAGCACTGTTTTATCCAGTTTGAATTAGGGTTTTTTTCTATCTACTAAACATTAATTTAATTCATATTCATATTCATATTTAGTCACTGCATCTTGGACATTTAGCATCGGAAACATGTGGTGTTCAAACATCGTGCATCGTGAATGTTTAAAAAGATTTTGTCTTAGTTCGGCTCCTAGCACAAACCCGCAGCCATTTTTAGTTTGCTTTCTAACGTTGCTTATTATGTAGTCGGACAAGCAGTTTTGTTATTTTTCCAGACTTTAACAGTACAAACTTTTTAAGTTTATTTGGTGTAGTGAAAATATTAGCGATTAGCTGGCATATCTATTGCATAACGCATGGGATTGACTTGTGGTAAGTAGCGATATACACAGTTTGAAAGAAACTGTTGTTTTCGAAAAATAAAAAAATCGAAAATTATCTTGTACTTAGTTCCACACAGGAGAAGTGAGGCTTTATTGGCATTGTTCCTATTTTGACCGTGTTTAAACGCACAAAAAAAGGCAAATTTTAACAGACGCGTTAATTACAACCAGGCAAGCTTTAACAACGAAATTGTTTCCAATCTTTAATACGACAGACCTTATTTAAGCGATTGCTTGCTTAAGTTTACAAGAAATAATCCATAAGTTTATGCAAAACTAAGCATTTTATATAAGTATTCTTCTTGCTGTTCATTGGCTGTCTTAATGCATAGCTGTTGTAAAATAGCATACGCAAAGCTACCGTAATGTAAGCAGTCTGATATCTGCTTTCTCGGTGCTTGATATATTATTAGAATAACGCACTGAAAATGCTTAGTTAAAGTTGTTTACAAATCATTACAGATGGCCTGTAAAATTTGGATGAAGTTCTGATGTAGGAGTAAGCGAGAATGATGGAACGCTTCGAAAATTCGGACAATTATCGATTTTTAAACAACTTTAATTAAGCATTTTCAGTGCGTTATTCTAATAGTATATCAAGCATAAAAAATGCAGATATCAAACAGTACGTTACGGCAGTTTCGCGTATGCTATTATACAACAGCTATGCATTCTTTGCGCTTAACTTCGTCCATTAGGGTTTGTACAGACTCTTCAGAAATCGTAGAAGCCGTCTTTGTCCAAATTTGCTGGAAGTGTTTGATGTCTTTGATGCCTTGCTTCTTTCCAGAAAGCTTCCGCTTCATCAGAGCCCAATATCTCTCGATTGGTCGTAGCTCTGGGCAATTTGGCGGGTTTGAGGTTTTTGGTACAATGTTTACTTGATTTGCTTGGTACCACTCCATCCCAGTTTTATCATAGTGGCATGATGCCAAATCGGGCCAGAACAAAGGTTTTACTTTGTGACTATTGATGAAGGGTAGGAATCGCTTCTGCAGACACTGTTTCTAGTAGATCTCCTTGTTGATTGTGCCTTGTTGATTGTGCAAAAAGAGATTTACTCTTTTTGCCACACGTGCTTGCTTGCCACACAAGGTATTTTTTGGGAAATTTCGATGCCTTCTTCGTTCTGAAATGCTCAGCTGTAGCATTTCTGGCCATAGCAGAATAAAAAGCTGGAAGCTGCTTGAAATCCTCCAGGACATAAGTTTCATCATCCATAACAACGCATGGAAACTTCGTCAAATATTCGCAGTACAAACGTTGAGCCCGTGATTTTGCTGCCAAGTTCTGTTTGACGTTGCGATTTGGAGCTGTTTTTACTTTATACGACGTATGCCTCAATTTTTTTGATTTTTGGACAAAACCAGGCGACATCCCTATTTTACGAGCCACCGTTCGAATGGAGAGATTTGGGTTTTTCGTTAATATCCTTTTCACCTTTTGGTCCATGACAGGATCAGCGCGTCCAATGTTTTTGTCACTTCTCGGTTTCCTCTCCACCGTCAAATGTTCCGAAAATGATTTGAGCAACTGCTGTCATCTAGCTGTCTTTTGCAAACGTTACCAATTCATGCTACCAATGAATGACATGTTGTCGACAAAAACGTCTTCTTTTGGTGGGCATTAAATTAGCCGTATAGCGGGCCAAAACTTGCTTCTGAATAGCATTTGAGGTGAATATAATGCTCATATGCATTAATTCGCTTGTCGTTAAGACGCATGTAGGGCTGCTTACGTGTTTTATTTAATGCTTATTGGTCAGGGTAGATCAGAAAGCAGCAGTCAGAATTCAGACATGTTGATCCTAAAAGCGAAAGGTGATTGAATTCACAGTTTGTTCGAATCATGCAATTTTCCGCGTCACCTAAAGCACATGTGTAGAATGCTAGATTTGGCATAATTTCGTAGGATATTTCATATAAATTTATTCCTAATATCGCATAAATCAGATCTGTTAAAAGATTGCATACAACAATTTCTTCTTGCTTTAACTTGCAATCGAAAGAGAGGAGCCTTGAGCGGATGCATATATTTAGCATAACAAATAACAAACAAATGACAGAGAATTTTACTACCTCCATTAATTTTCCATAGCCTACATATTTTATTGGGTTGAAGGCAACCAACAATAAGCTAATGACACGGAAGCAGGGTTGCCAGATGTACAGATTTATGTAGATTGACACAGATTTTTTAAATAGTTTTCATACAGATCTAAATGTATGTAAAGATTACAGATTTTTTAGATAAACCAAGATTTTAAAGATTTTTAACACTTGCTTGTCCACTCAAAAACTTCAAATATAAAATATGTGTACATTTTAAGATCCAAATTAATTTAAGAAGCAAACAATTGCCACTTACACCAATAATTAATAACAATTAGCGATTTAAAATTAACCCACTGTTTTAAAACTCCTTAGTCTCAAGTGTACCTGACACCTTTCACCTTGCTATACAATCTTACGCTTTTCTGTACAAGAATTTTGGTTTTTGTTTTGATTCGCTTTGTGGATTTGACAGAATTTATGAAAGGTTCTTCGAAAAGAATTACAGATTCATGAGGCTTGCGACCAATGTGCTGGTACTTCCTGAGCCAAAACCTATATCCATTTTTTTCTTGACTATTCCCTGCTAGCACTACAGTGATAGATGACAGTCACTGTGTGTGTGTGTCCCAAAATGGTTTGTCCATAAAGGTTTTCAGATAATCTTTTAAAATTTTTAAAATATTAAACGATTTTTCAATGATTCTATGAATATTCTCAGACCTTCCTGAAAATATTCTTTTTTGCCTTTATATATTATATTAATAGGTATTTTTCGGGAGTTTTTAGGCATTCCTCCAAGGATTCTTTCAGGAGCTTCTTCTGGCATCTCATCGGTAGTTTTTCAAAACATTATGTGATAAATTTTTTTGGAGGAATCCCTAAACTTGTGAAGTTTTGTTATTCTAAAGGAATCTCTGGAGAACTACACAAAACACTATAAGATAATTGCTGAAGTAATTCTTGGAGAAAATCCTGATATGTCCTTGATATGATATGAAATTTAAAAAGATTGTTTTGCACGCAATTACATAATCTATTTTTTTTAATTCCTAATTTTAAAAATACGCCAAGAGTTTTGTAGAATTATTTTTTAAGTTTTGTTTAAGATTTCTGCAGGATGTTTAACATATAGTTCTCCAGAAAATACTTCAATAACTTCGTTAAGTATTCCGCTGGAGAAAAGTTTGCTTCAACGTTTTTTAAGAGAATTTCTTTCGGCAGAATTTCCTACAGGGAATTCTACAATAATACTGTTCTTCCAATTTAGAAGTATTGTTATGCATTCACGCATAGGAATTCTGGGAAGGTAGAATAATGTTCTCGATGGTTATTTTTGCTATTCGAAGCATAGTTATTTCAAAGATGATTTTTTGTTATCTTTAGTATCTTGCAGTGCAAAAGCCTACATTTATATGGGTAATTGTTAAAAGTTCCATATCGATGGCATCAATTACAAAAAAGGCTTGTTCGCTGTGTATCAGATGGAGCATTGGTAATGCTGGGTTCTGACTGATCTGTCGAGTGACTTTCCCTATGTTATAATTATCAAATGTACTGGCTCCTTGTGCGAGCTACCCATGCAGCATACGAAAAGCATTGTACCTGACACCGTTGATCCAATCTGAGGCGACCCAAGGAATTCCAGATATACAATGTATCTTGAAACTGAAGCCTTTGAAAGTTATACATCCATCTGCCACCAGATTGCTGTCGTTGGAGTTAGTTGTCAAAAGGAATTTGGAACGGTTTTGGGAGAACGTGTTGTTTTTCGCGTTAAAATCCCGCTGCGACAACAATCATACCGCACAGCGCATCCACTGTCCAATGACCTGGCGACACAACCACTTCTCCACTTCTTGAAACGCAAATCGTATTTTACAGTCAGAGGCTTCGGAATTTCCTAACATGCTCAATCAGCTGAAGTCCCTGCTAACGGTTCTCCTAGCAAATATGTATGGGAATGAGTACCTAAAATGATTATCGTAAACTGAGGACGGCAACTGTCTGTAAGAACACCGAGGTAGAAGAATCGAATAACTTGGAGACTTGTTGGAAAACTGCCGTGTTTCAAACGAGCAGATGGGAATCAGGTATTTCCCTCACTAAGAAAGTTAACTGCGAATTTTCTGCTAATTCCCGAACTAATAATTTCCCTAAGAAAAAATATCCGTTTTGCTGTAGTGTGATGTAGGGAAACCGATAAATACAATTGAGCTCTATAGAAAAGACCGTCTTGAATCGGCCAATCAAAATAAATGTGTTCTGATGAGTATATATCTGCTCTAATTTGCATTCAACTCAATAGCAATTATAAAAAGAAGTGTATAGGCATTCAGGCACCTAAAAAGTTTCCATTCTTATTTTACAACACAAAGTTTGAAGCAAAGATTTTAGCCAAGATTTTCTGCAGTTAAACACAGATAAGGGAAGGTCCATTAATTATGTCACGCAGTAAGGGGGGAGGGGAGGTTATGGAAAACGTGACGATCCATACAAAAAAATTTGAATGTCCATACAAAAAACGTGACAAGGTGGGGGAGGGGGGGTTAAAAGGTCACTATTTGCGTGACATAATTAATGGACGTTCCATTAACAAGATATTTTTTGGCAAAATTTAAAGATGGGAACGAAAAATAATGTGGCAACCCTGCACGGAAGCAGGTTTGGTTAAGATAAGATGCTCGTTTTGCCCCTAACCGACCATAATAACTAAAACACATTTTTATCTTTGATGATAACATCAGAAAGCGATTCGATCAGTGCCGATTCATTCTATTAAATATGTGAAATACTGCAAAAAAAATCACCTCCAAAGCAAATAAGGTTGGAAATTTTATTACAAATGTCGCTAAACCATTTTTTGTATGACAGCACATTATAACAATTTGTATCGCTGAACAGCAAAATTTATTTTCTGATATATTGCGATAATTTGAAACAAATTGCTGCTTATATAGGTATTGATATAGAGTATGATTGCGTGCCCTCTATAGCGATTGAAAATTTCATTAAAAACTGTATGGTTATGGTAAGCCTAATTGTGCTCATTTTGCTTCGTAGGCTCATTATACCCCGTAATACCACCTCCTCATGATAACAAACAACCAAGGTCCGATGATATCCGATAGGTCTATTATCGGATTTTCCTTTAACATCTTCCGGACAGTTGCAAGCCGGCCATTATTCAACGGGTTCGTTGGTCTAGGGGTATGATTTTCGCTTAGGGTGCGAGAGGTCCCGGGTTCAAATCCCGGACGAGCCCACCTCGATTACTTTTTTGGGTATGTTCTTACTCATCCGGAAATTCATAAAATTAACCATTTTCAGCATCCAAAAAGGCAATTTAAATGCGCGATATTTTTCGCCGGTAGGGATGTTTTAAACCGGTTTGCTAAGAAATTCAATACATAAACGGAAACTTCCTACCACCCTTATTATAAGACGCTGGAAATACATAAGCTAAAACATTTACTCAGTCACTCACCAGTCTTTCCGTTTCTTGCTGTTGTATAAAAAACAGTCGTGCTTTTATTCTTCCAAAGTTCAATAACCTCCGAAGGGTGACGAAAATGAGTCCACTCAAAGTCGGCAGAACGATCGCACGAATGAGTGTTGCTGCAATCGTTAAACCTTTCATAATGGTTATTATTGATCCGAGCGTTATTTTTCGAAGTCACGCGCGGATGGTCCACTCTCTTAAACGTAGCCGCCAGAATAATTAAATTAAATTCGAATCGGCGAACCGCAGCAGTGTAATTGAAATTTGCATTGCTCGACAAGGGCACGATGTGTGGTGACTCGGACCACCGACATGTGGCACGGTTCATATGCAGAATGGAATAGAAATCTGTGTTTCAATAGGAGGTCGCGCATTTAACTCGAGAAGAGATCGAAGGTCGTGCCAACGTGCACTGACTGGTCACACTTAGAATGCGGCGCCAACGCTAAAGACAGCCAGCTGGAGTCGTGAGAAGGGTCCTTCGAGAATGGAACGGAGCTGCGGACACGATCTGTCCATCGGTTTGCATGGTATAATGATCCCAAGACACAAACATAGGTGTGCGCGGTAATAGCTCAGAAGAGCATGCCTATTTCTTGCTTATTAAATATTCGAATTCAACTTACATCAATTACCCTCTTACGCTTTTTTTCCTACCGCAGAAGAATTGGCAAAACTGCATCTGTGTACCTCTCTGGAATCAATACGGGTCACGACGCAATGGTAGATACAGGTACGCGATTCCATGTGTATAGGACAGTTTGGCAACGTTTTTGCAAGCGCGCTTTGTGCGAAACCTAGAACTGGATCAGTTGCAGCAGAGGCGAAAATCTGCCTTCCTTTGCTTTTGCTGGCCACTGGCGGTCCGGCTATTATGTAACCTTCGCCAATTGATTGACCACAATGGCCACCTCTCAGAATGCTGAACTGAACAACACAGACCAGGTGGTATAATTGGTGATCCTGCCGTATAATGGATGAGTGATTTGTTTACTTTGGCCTTAAATCGATTATGTTCACACGTTTAGTGGTTGTGTGAATAAGTGAGTGCTGTTGCGGTGGCTAACTTGTCTGAACTAAATCGAGAACCCAATTTAAGAGCACCATAATTGCCGGAATCCTTTTGAAGTCGTCTTTCTTTCAATCGAAGGTAATCTACCTCAATTATTACTGCACTTAAAAACCAAATTCCAGATTTCTAGTAGTGAAATGAAGGAAATTTAGAAGAATTCTTGTTTGGAAACATGTTTCAATTGTTGTCAAATTCGAGTGGATTCATTCAAACATGTTACAGACAATTTTCTCCCTCATCCACTCAAGTTTTGTTCCAGCGGCGATCTATTTATAAGCCTCTTTAGCTCAGTTGGCAGAGCGCTGGTCTTGTAAACCAGCGGTCGTGAGTTCAATTCTCACAGGAGGCAGATAATCGGTAATATTTTGGGTCGTTTATTGTTGAACGTGATATGTTGTTCAAAATAACTTTGAATTTGACCCAAGACTTGAAATTGATAAAGGTGAAGGTTGATAGAGTTAACAAACGATCCTTCTTGTTGTTGGCTCATGTACATCACTTTTTCGCATGTTCAAGGTGAATATGTCGTTGGTGTACCAAAATGTGATTATAGAATAACTATCCCCAAATTATTCTTATTGTACCTCTAACCTTGAATCAAGAAATTGAAGAGTATGTATAATGGTTTCTTTTCTTCAAATGTAGCTTACGCTCGACAGTGATAAAGTCTGTATAAGTCGCAGGCAAAATAGGCTTATCTGTCAAAAGATAAGCTTTTTCTTGTGGTAAGTTAGTTTGATTGTTGCTGGTTCATATACAAAATTGCCACATTACGCAGAAATTTGCAGTCACCAGGAGAATTTGTTCGGTTATGAAAGTCTTTTGCAACCAGTTTTTCAAAGAAGAGAAGCAGAGTAAGTAAGATGTCCTCCCAGTGAGTTCAAATATAACCACCTTACTTATGGGTGTGGACCACTATGGACGCAAAATTATGCTTAATTTTTTTTATAGTTTGTTATTAATGACCTATTAATTGTTATTAATGACCTTATGTAAATTTCCTAAGTTACCCTTAATTCGAACGAAACGGGTTTTCAATATTTGATAAATATATTTCTCAAAATATCCTAAAACTAAAGAAGACCTCTTTGATCAGTCTAGATATCAGAAAAGTAATTGATGAAAACCATTTCACAAAGCTCAAGAACGTCATTTACAACTACCTTGGTTATATGGAGTAACGACTATGGTAAAGGATCCTGTGATCAATCGATCCTAAGCTAGGTATTGAACATAAATCGAACAAACATCAAATCAGAAGAAAGCAATAATTATTAAATTTTGAAATGCTTAGCCGTTGTCATTTTGATGAGCACGAGCATGAGCATTATTGACCGCCCACGGATGCTACTCCGTTATTGCCAGATCAGCTGTACTTAAACAAAGAACCAACAGATGTTGTCACTTTGTTATTTATTTACAATACTAACTAAGTTACAAATACTTATGCCTTATGGTTATGGTAATACTTATGGTTTTAAAATTGCATGATAAATACCAAGTGAAAAATATCCTGTTCAAAATGGCATGTTGGTTACTGTTAACTTAGATGCTGACATGACGTAATATGCATAGGTGGAATTAGTTACATATTAATTGAATTTTCTTATATTAGATTGCATTTATACTTGAAAACAGTATTTAAAGAAGTACGGAAATTGCAATTTGCTTGTTTAAGTTTTCGAACCCATCCACCAAAACAAACTTTTTGTCGTGTTCATTCGTTGGAATGTTTTAAATTTACTATTGGTGAACAAAAACTTCATAAAATACTTCAATGTACGATTTCTCAGAATTTCATAATTATTTGTAGTTTTGTACCTTATCGAAAATTATCAGATTATCAAATAATGCGTGCGTTAAAAATAAGCGACAGGTGGTCGGGTCACCGGCTAGAAATCATTATATACTAAATGTAAATATACTGTGAATATTTAATAGCTCCATCAGTTTGTTCGCGGCAGCTATGGCGAGAACAGTGAAACAGTGATCCGGGTCTTAAAAAGTCGCCCATCGTGACTCACTCAGTGTCGGTACGATCCATACGTAGAATTGTTTTTGAACACCCGGACATAAATCATAACGTTAGAGTGTTTGTCCGCTTTGTTTTGTTTAGAATAGAATGAAAACCAGTATACAGGATTCAGGCAAAACAAAACAACCAAATTATAGCATTTATTTTTCATTTAAAAGATACATGTAATAAAAATAAACCATATTAATTCAATTCGAATCTCTCGACCTTTTCCCCACGGCAGCTGGCACGCACGATTTCCTGAGGAATTTGCTCCCAAATATCTACCAAATGGTTTTTGAATCAATCAAAACTAAGCCCTTTCGTAGGACCTACATGTTGAAGCATATAACCCCAAACAAAGTCGTCAAGTGGGTCGAGATTCGGTGAAGATGCATGCCATTCTTCGCTTGTCATGAAATCCGGCAAATTTTCCGCGCACCACGCTTGTGTCTTCTTTGCCTTGTGAGCTAGAGCTGAATCCTGTTGGAAACAATATGGTGTATTCCCATACAGCGTCGAAGTATGAGGAAGCAGATGGGTTTTGAAAACCTGCTCGATGTAATATTCAGTGTTGATTTTTACGTTAGGTTCTACCATACCATGCTTTTCGATACATTCTGATAGCGTTCTACAGCTAGTTTATCTCTACGAATTTTGGCAAGACTTTTGCCATCCACAACGATCATTTTGTTGATTATGATTGTCCTGAAGGAGGAAGAGCTTTTCATCGAAATATAAAATCTCGCAGTCACCGTGCTAAACCAAAAGGTATCTGCATCTTTGAACCCTGGATTGCTTATGACGCTCCGACAACCCGTGAACCCGTTGTTTCTTGTACGGCTTGCATTCCAGATCATGTCTGAGTAGCCTGTTCACTGAAGCAGGGAACATTTGAAATTGTACAGAGGTAAGTTTCGCTGGTTGCATATCAAACTGGCGCTACGTAGTATACGCTTATGTGCATGAAATGTGAGTAAACTTATCGTTATTAGTTATAAATCAACACCGAAACTATTCATTTTTTTAAATCGATCGATATTTTGGTGAGATCAATCTGATTATAGATATATAACAAAAATCCTGTTTTCAATCAATACAAAATACGGCCCTGAATTGGAAATTTTAACTTTTCAAATCTGGAAGTGTGTTGCAGTTCTCCTCATTCAAATGATGTCGGCAATGTTTTCATGCAGGGCTTATTGTATTTGAAAGTAACTTCGGAATTGGCGTGACTCTTCAGATATTCTGAAATGGGTTACTAGATCTACAGTAGAGTTATCAGCTCCTGGATTAAACCTGCTTTGTCACCAAGAGGATTAACTAGAAATGAGAAGAAAAATAAGTATTTTCCATTTAATTCCAACTACCTTTGCTTATCTTGACAGATACGCGTATTTCGTCTACAATTTGCAGACTTCTTCAATGTCTCGTACTAAGTCGAGTTATTAGTACGAGACACTGAAGAAGTCTGCGCATTGTAGACGAAATACGCGTATCTGTCAAGATAAGCAAAGGTAGTTGGAATTAAATGGAAAATACTAATTTTTCTTCCCCCCTTCTAGTTACAGGTATTCCACTTAACAGCTCAAACTTTCTAGGATTCACCTAGAGGATTGTTGCAAACAGATTTCTTTCATAATACCATTGCCGGCCTATAAGTATAAGTTCAAGACTACTACACTCTGTGAGTTCAAGTCTAAGAAGAGCCGATATGTATGGGAGTCTGGTGGATCTAGTTTGCGTCCAGGTACCATTGTGCCTATGGCCCTGTAATCAGGAAAACTATACAAATGGGACATAGTCCAACGGTATTTCAAGCAGAAATACATGCTATTATTGTATGTGGGAATATTTGTTTAACGAGAAAATACAGATTTGCAAAGATCTGCATCTTTTCCGATGGTCTAGCAGCTCTCAATGCGCTTAAAGCTTTTACATGTAAATCTAAGCTAGTGCGGGCATGCATTCTTTCTTTAGAACAATTAACCAGTAGGAACGAAGTTACTCTATACTCGGTACCCGGCCATTGTGGTATTGAATGAAATGAAATGAGCTGACAGCCTAGCAAGAGAAGGTTCAGCATCATATTTAATTTGTGCGTAACCATTTTGTGGAGTCCCAGAGTGTGCTCTGAGAACTGTAATAAAAAATTGGGATATGTCCATGGTAGAATCAAACTGAAACGCTACGGATACATGCAGACATGCCAAGAGATTTGTAAGACCTAGTGCTGTTAAAGCCCGTATCTTACTAAATCTTAGTAAAAAAGACCTTTGTGTTATTCTACAAAATGTTGTTTTTGCCAATTTGAAACTGAAACTGCAGAACATATACTCTGCAAATGCATTATTTAATCAAAGGATGTCAATATTTGGAAAGGGTTTTCTAGAGCCCCCGAAATTTATCAAAACGATCTTGGTAGGGTATTAGACTTTATAAAACAAGTCGAGCCTAACAGGGATCAGGGGCTATGTCAATCAATGTCCAGCACACCTTAATTGTGACAGGATATTTGACTTGCACCAAATCAAATATAGGTCATACAACAAGAATGCTACTGAATTGATGCAGTTGTGTTTTGGCTCTTCAGAAGGACAATTAAAAGACTACGAAGGAAGTCGGTTATCAGATTATCTTTTCATACGAGTGGTCAGTTTTAAATTTCAGTCATTCCTTAAGTTGGTCAGTTCTCATCAACTCTCACTCAACGAACGCCAATTGATACTCGATAGCGACGTTATTTGTGAAGGAGTTGAAGGCAGGGTCATTAGAATAATTAAATCTTATCATATCACTAGTTCAACAGTGTTACGACATACATCTGGTTTTTTTTTTTTGGAATTCCACGATTATTTTTAATTTATTTGTTTTGCAAACCATCTGAGGCCCAAAGCAGGCAGAACAAAATAGCATCATGAGAATTACAAACGAATCAGTGGCACTAAACTAAATGTTTGATTCAATGTATTTGTGGAAAAAAAAATGCTCAAGGATGCTAAAACATGGTAAAATCTTTTCTGACCTGATATAGGCGAAATGTCATTATTCATCCATGATTAGCACCAACTAATACTGTAGAAACTATTAATTGTAACTTCAATCATGCTGTAAACCTGTGTTAGGGGCAACGGCTTCAATGTTGGGTTTGGTGAGTTTGTTCTGGTTGGAAAATATATCGCAGCTCTATGTCCGGAAATCAAGATAGGTCTTACAGTGGAAGTACGTGAGAGCGGATTTGGGTATTCAGCTCCTAACAACACCTTTGATTGTTGCATTGGTTCAAATAGAGAAAAGTTGTAGGTACACTGATAGGCAAAATAAAGTGCCCACCTCATCGTTTTTTTAAATTTCTTTCATTTACTTGGTTCAAATTAAAGTAAACACACTGTATTTTTTTTATTATCTTATTTTTTATATTCTTTTTAAGTTTCACTTATGGAATACTGCAAAAAAAAAGAGTTTTACTTAAGAAAAAAAAAACAAAGTTATCGAATAACGATCGTTTATCACATAATGTTTTTTTAAGTTCAAAAATATTTACTGAATATGGTTGAATGCGTAGCGTAACTTTGTACAGCCCGAAAAACTATAGTTACTACTGCAGATCTTAAGTTCTGAACTCAATGATAGTTTGAATGGCCTAGAACATCATAAAGTTATCGAATAATGACTGTTGAACATGCACTCTGTTGTTCACTCAAAATTCGAATACATATCGTAACCTTATATAGCTCTACAAGCTGCGGTTATAACTGCAGATCTGAGTTTTAATCATACGCATGCATATGTAAAATATTCTAATTAATAGGGCATTTATTTATTTATTTTTTTCCTGAACTTCTTCATATTTAGAATGTTCAAGGTCGTCAATTACTGAGGCCTATGTTTTGTTTATGTTATGATATGTTTTCTTTATGTTTTATTATGTTTTATTTTCAAGACAGAAAAATTAAAGGAAAACAAATTTGCCGAAGACAGTGAACACTTCTATTCAGTCTGTGTTGTTTTCATACAGCCATTATCCTTTTGGGGTCATAAGAATTATACATTATCCTTTTGAGTTCCCGAGCAGGAGACAACAACATATGAACACCTCATTTTGATCTTGATAGCTGGCCTTGGTATTAAACAGCTCAGACTAAGAGGTAAAATACCTAAACAAAATACCGAAGAATTGCAAGCAAAATATCTCTCGAATAACGAAACTTGTTATTTTGAATACCCGGACGTTGACGAAGTTTGATTGCGTGGAACAAGACGATGAAACTTACGTCAAGGCAGACTTTAAACAGCTTCCAGTGGCAGATATTTTCAAGCACATTAAACTGTCGAAGTTCGCGAAGTATTTCGCCCAGTATCTGGTGTGGCAGGCCATCTGTACCCGTGGCTTGAAGACCAACGTTTACATTGCGACCGGAACCGTCAACCAGGAAAATTATCTGTGCGATTGCCTACAAAAACGTCTACTGCGTTTCCTGAAGCGACACAATTGTTTCCGTTCTCTTTTGGCCGGATTTGACATCTTGCCATTTCGGAAAAAAGGCCATGGAGTGGTATGCTGCCAACAACGTTCAAGTGGTGCCCAAGGACAAGAACCCTCCCAACACGCCAGAGCTCCACCCAATCGAACAATATTGGGCCATCGTCAAGCGGAACCTTGAGAAGACTCAAAAAGCTGTTGATAGCGAGAAACAATTCAAGGCAAACTGGCGTTCTGGCGGCGAATAAAGTGGACAAGGAGACTGTACAAAATCTTATGGCAGGTGTTAAACGAAAGACCCGGCAATTCACATTCGGTGAAAAGGAAGCATAGCTGAATAGTATTAACTGAACTTGAAAAAGAAAAAACACTTTTTTAAACACGTTGTAAAGTACTATCAAATTTTTCCGCTTTTGACACCTTATTAGCATGCTCTAGAACACCTTGCCCGGTGGAATTATTTATTTTTAATCTGATCGTGCTCGAAAGTATTGCCAAGCGGCGTCGACCCAATTCATTTCACACCCGCAGTACGCCAGCTTTTCGAAAAACCACCATCCCAGCCAATCGGTTGGTGTGGTTTGTGTGGACAAAAAAAAATAACCTCGCCCGAGCTGAGATTGCAGAAAAACAATATAACTAATCGAAATGTAAAGTTTTAAATAATTGCCATATAAAATTCATAATAGCAATAAGCTGCAGCAGAATTTATAAAATTTATAAAAAAAACATGCTGCCGCAACCAACAATTGAAATCCCTTCGAAATGCGGTGGATTCCTCACACCGAAACACCCCCCTCCTGACCGACCCACCGATGGGTTGACCGCCCAGTTCCAGTAGTATAGGAACAGACGGTCGGAAAATCGCGACCGGTGGACGACGACGACGCGGTGTATAAATCATATAATTAAATTATTTATGCTGACACGAGTTTACATGACATTTTTTTTCATATTTGGTCGCCTCTGATTTGTTTGTGTGTGCGCGCGGATGCTGAGGTATGAAATTATTCCACACGTGTCTCCTTCCTCCAGAGGGGCTCTCTCTCATTGAATTGAAATCACGGCAGCATAACGACGTGGAGGTGGCCAGAGGCTGTGAAAAATGAATGAGAATAAATTTTTGTGTTTCCACCTTGCCAGCAGTGCAGTGTTGCTCGTTGTTTATGACTATTGTTGTTTAGCTCGCACAAACACTGGAATCATGAGAACTAATAGCGTTTTAGTGGAAACGTATTTTTTTTGTCTCCCTCTCTTGACTGTTTCTGATGTGCAGTTTGTTGTACGTACAGATTGTTGTTTTGAAAAATAATAGCAGAAAAAGTTAGCTTTGAATAATTACTTGTTTTTTTTTTAATTTGTTATTAATCATCCGGTTTTAGAGTACAGGTCAAACGGGATGGTGATAAAAAAGCATGATTATGGTTTTGCTGTGGGAAAGTTGAAAAGCCATTTGAATGCAGTATCTCTTGGGCATATAGGAAATTTGATGTGGTTTTATTAGTATACATCATCGGGGATATGTTGTGCTCAAAATACTATGAAGAAGAATCTAACGATTGATCTTTATTTCGGAAATCTTCAGCTTTGTTTTAAAACATTCAACTGAGTTCGATACAAACGAACAAAATGATCCAAACACGAATCGAATGCATTCAACACTACGAACTAATCGCAAACTGTAAAATTGTTCTCCAATTTCGGCAACGAAACAGCAAATAACACCTGTCTATTGCAAAGATAAAAATTACCCAAACATTCGTAATCCGCTACGTTCCAGTCCAGTCAGTCAGTCCGGCCAGCTTGCGCCGGTCGATGGTCAAATCGCTTTAATTGAGAGCCTAATCCAAGCCAATCAATTACTTTTATGGTCAAATCACGGCTGTAGCATCATTTTGATTTGCATGATTTGCTGCGTGTTGTTGGTCTCCTCTGTGTCCTCCCTGCTGTTTTGCCGACTGGGTGGTCCCCCCCTAGCCGAACGTTGCCCCATACTGAAACATTGCGCGGGGCGTCGTCATACTGAATGTTTGGATACACGTTCTAAATATTGCGGCGTGCGGAAGTGCAGTGATTGAGGTCGATTAGTTATGTTCGTCAAATCGTCAATTATCACTCTAATCATGGTATGATGGTTTTTTTTCTCTCCGATGCTGTATCGAGAGGTAGAGATTAGTGGTGACGGTGGGTGGAAAGCCTGGATTTCATTTGTGCAACTATCGGAATCGATACGGGTTGTCATGAAGCTGGGAGGGTAACTGTGGGACAAATTCAATCATTGCGACTTTTCTTTCTTCTTTTTAGCATTTCAAGGTTATTGATTTTCACAAACCGCTTATTGCTTCCATTCAACTTGGTGTTGTAATTGCACTTCCATAGTTAATAATTGAGGGCTTCCGATAAACCAATCGTCGTACGTTGGGAGCATCTATTCTCTAAGAGTATTAAATAAACCTCCGTTGTCATCTCACGGTAGGGATGTTGACATTGACTAATGTCCTAGCTTTGTACGGCCTTTGATGAAAGCGCCAGACCTCGCTCTTCGAAAATGGACATCTTATAATGTACATGCCAAATATTATCCCACGTTAAAGTTCTGTCCAGTAAGAATCCGGAATCACTTATTGTGTTGCAGCGGCACGGAAAGTGACCTAGGCGCTCACTCTCTGTGGTATAAATTTCACGGTGTTTCGTGCAGTGAGTCAAAAGTTATTCCAGATGGAAGCCGAGATGAGAGAGAAAATTCTGCACACCCACGTTCATAATCCAACATGGTCTGCAATAAAAATCGCAACAACGTTGAAAATCGACAAATCAACCGTGTATGATGTGCTCAAACGTTTCAGCAAAAGAGCGTGGATCGAGTGCCTCAAGGTAAGCGTCGTAGTGGAACATATGACCGCAAGCTGAACCAGAAGGTGTTGAGAACCGTCAGAGCTGGATATCGTTCTTATCGAGCCAGCAAGCAACCAAACAGAACGTTGAGGCAATGTTTCGTCACCAAAACTCGAGCTTGCTAATTGTAACAGCAGGTTTTGACGAAGTATCAAGGATGCCTGCTCATCGACGATGAAACATACTGAAAATTCTACATGGCGACGGCACGAGGAGATGTTCCTGCGAAGTTTAAGTTTTCTTTTATGGACAAATTTGCCAAAAACTGATAATTTGGCAACGGATATGCAGCTGCGGAGCAAAGGCCAAAGTGTTCGTGACGAATAAGACAATGAACTCGAAGCTGTACAAGGAAAAATGCCTCAAAAACCGCGTACTACCTTTCATTAAAGCCCATAAAGGTTCTGTGAAGTTTTGGCCAGATTTGACGAGTTGCCACTACAGCCGGGCAGTCATCCAGTGGTACCGCGATAATAACGTAGATTTCCTCGACAAAAACATAAATCCATCCAACTGCCCGCAGTCTCTCAACAGAGAGATGTTGAGCAATAATGAAGCGGAAGCTTAAGAAAACTGGAAAACCGGCTCGGATGACCAAAATGGGGATCAAATGTGCCAAGGAAGTTGACTCCGCATATGCGCAGCGTTTGATGGGAGGAATAAAGGAGAAAGTGCGATTTGTATTGATATTTTATTCTACATTACCTTTGTTTTGATATATTAAACTTATTTGAACGTCAATCCGTTACTGAGATACAGATGATTTTATTATTTTGGATTCTAAATGGACATAGCTTTATTTGTAATCCTATGATATTTAATCCCCAAAAACATGAGTAAATTATACAAATAAAACTGTATGAACTGCGTTTTAAGGAAATTCGTAAGGATTTCTGAAGATTCAGCTTTCGGGTATGATTAGTCGGAGGCTGAAAACTTGTGAATTCTGAACACATATCAACAATCAGAATGAATTTCGTAGATATCCAGGAAGGGTTTCGGTAAAATCAGGATGGCCACTAGACTAAGATTTTTCGAAGCCTTCTAGACCCTATAATAACTGCTAAATTTCATTTCGATCAGTGAAACTACATTTCAGCGCCTGCGGTTTTAATTTTACCTAGGATTTTTCCATGGGGAAAGTTAAATTCACAAGAAAAAATCTGGCCCGTTGTTCTCTAATAATAACCCAATCTAATCGCTCTCGGGAAATTTTCTAAAGAAACTTAAACTGATTGCTATCCAAACGAACATCTCATTGGACTGTTTTTTTTCTAGCAGCACAGTCCCACGATGTTGTGCCCGCACAACGTACTCAAAATATTTTTACAGGAACTAATAGACTATTAGAAAAAAGCTTTTTAACTATCACGATGCACCCTCCCGTTTTCACTGTTACGTGAAGTTAACAGATCTTACTGTGGTAGAAGCTGATATATTCCGCGTTTCAACGTTAGACTACGTTTCTCTTTTCTATACCAGGTGTCATTTCAAAATTTTGAAAAATGAGAGATTTACGCTAAATTATAAGGTTTTGAACGCTAATAACTCTTGTTTGACTCAACAGAACGACTTTATTCATACACCATTCGTTCAGAAAAACTTTCGAATCTAATGCATCAAAATGTTAATTGAGTTCCATTATTATAACTAGCTAATAAGTTTGAAAATGTGGCTTTCCCTTTCCGGGTCCTCAAAAACGTGTAGAAAATGGTTCAAATTGTTTTCTTCTTTTTATTTTATTTCGTTCCATTTCATGATTGATACTGCAGTAGCCTCACCCCTTAGCTGCAAAATAATTTTGCTTTGTTGACGGTGTCTGATTTTACAATTGTGGTCCGCCTCCTCTTGTGAAGTTTGCTTCGCGCATTTTCGTGACTCTCTTCTTTCTTGGCTATGCTATTCAACGCTAGTATAAAGCACGAGAGACAATCCAAACTGATTTCAATGTTCGACATTAGCTCTCAGCGAGTGTTTCGAACCGCTTTGCCCACCTCCTTCAGTTCACCCATCCCACTGCAATGCTGCAATTGACGCTTGTTACAACATAGTAGATTTTCAGTATCTTGCCGTCGGTAATCCGCAGCGATGAGGATATTGATAAACTACTATCCGAAGTAATTATAGCATATGGCACCAGGACACCGGTTAACTGGAGAAATTAATTTCTAATCCGTATTATTTCAGGTAAATGGGCATATATTAAAACAGTTTGTGTTTGACCATTGAACATTGTCAGTTTTCCTGACCAGGAGATTTTCCTTATAGGATGACTGAAACTTTGGGCCACAATATTTTATTTACAATGCCAAAGGAATTTTACTTATTCTTTCGTACGACATGGCCATAGTTGTACTTAGGACCAAACATTATCCACATACTGATGGCTCCGGAAACCTACAACTGTAACTGCTATTGATTAAGTGCTATATACTATAGTTGAATAGCAAGGGTCACGTAAGTGCAGTATGAAGCAAAATCAATAAGAAGAGGCGGTTAACCGGAATAATTAAAACATTTCAATATTACTCAAACAAATGTGTTATGATATGTATACACTAGATAGTTCCATTATTTATATACACCAAGACGGTCTTAGGGTAACTCGCGGTTACATACTTTATATATAGACTTAACAACGCAAGTCTACCAGAGAAAGAAACGGAAAGTATACCAGAGAAAGAAACGAAAATAAAGGCGATGTTGGTCGAATGGAGCTTAAACATGTTTTCAATAACTGGAATGAACTCACCAAGTTCTACTCTTAGATGATTTTTTTCTTTTCTTGTTCCCTCTGCGAATCTTCAGCCGAAAGTTGTGGGAAATTTCAATCCTCATCAGCTCGATTATTTCTTTGGATTCGTCTGCATAAACACATATTTATGTTAGAAAGCTCAAAGATGAACCAGAACAACCGTCCAACAGTTGTTTCATACAACTTGGAACTTTTAAAAGAACTGCCAGCAATATACCAGGCATTCCATAAACTGCATTTATGAACAGTACTCTTGTAGATCAAAAATCCAACGCTTCAGAGAATGCTTGAATACCTCAAAACATCGCTTAAACTTAATACTTCTTTCAGTTTAGTTGTATGAATCTTGTGGTTTACAATATGTATCCTAAAGCTACTTCTAATTGACTTTTGTTAATTTTCGTAAAATCTTCAGACCACCAGGAGGGAATCTTGGGTGACCTATAACATTCAACGAATTCAAAAGTTATCTTATGCCTATAAACCTATGTACTAAGTTTAAAATCAAATCAACAAAAAGATCGCTCATAACATGAGTTGGTGACTTGTAGCTTAGCGATGTCTTTAATAAATAAGATCAATTATTGAGGTTAAAGTAAAGATGACATCAATTGAATTTTAAATTTTCCATGGAACTATTTTGGGATATCTTTACACAATCCCTAAAGTTTTTGATTTCTTCAATGAATTGTTAAATATGCCTTTTGAAAAACGATCAAAGTTTAAGAAATTTTTTGTTGAAAAGTTATTTTACTCCATCTTCGAAGTTCAAATTAAGGACGCTTTCCCGACGGAATATAGTCTCCAGTAGTTCTCGTATCTTTCTTTTTGTTTCTTTGTCGTCAGTCATCAATGAGCCTAGCTGTGAACTCGTATATCACCTCGGTTTTGTCACCGTAAATTCATGTTCTACACAGCTCGAATAAGTAGTGTGAATTTCTGTTCAATATCATGCACATAAATGTGGCGTCACAAAACATAAAATTTGCATTATACATGAGTGTAAAGTCCTGGGACATTCCATTCTTTGTCGATAATATTGTATACAAAAGCTCATCTTTGTTAAAACTATTTCATGCAAGTTGCTGCTTCGTGTGGAATGCAATACAATTTTACATGCTCTGATATTTACATCACAACGAAAATTTACATTTTTTTCTTTTTATGTGGAAGGTTAGGAAGCTCTTCATCGTATGTTCTTTGTCTTCAAAGCATCATTTATTAGTCGTAGCCGGCTAGTTTATAGCTTCTGTATCTGGCTTCTTTATCTGTGTTTCTAGCTAGGCTAATATTCTTTTGAACACTTTTTTGGACACACACACTTTTTGGAAATTGCACCACGCTTTCAAGGCACTGAAAAACAACTAACACGCAAGCCTTCGTGTTTGATGTCACCTCAATTAAATCAAAGTAGTGGAAAATGCGATCGCCAGTTGAACTGGAATATAAATTGTTGTAGAAGTGAGAATACTATTTTGACAGTGCATCAATCCTTGATGTTGATGTCCGAAACAAACGCAGTGCCGATATCGCACCACCACCTTCTAATCGGCGAGATCCGCCTGCCCATTGTAAGGATCCAGCGACGGGAACCAGGGGCTCGGACGGCGATTCAACACACGCCAACTAGAAGATCTAGCTGTGAAAAGTTCGTTCGTTGAAGAACCTTCAGACTCGATCAGCAGATGTTTCGGAAGGTGGCAACGTGGGGATGCCTTTATCGAAACAAGTGTAGGTAAGCTGGGTGAGCGAAAAGAGTGGATCATCGATGAAACCTGGTGGAACATTGAAGAGCGCAGAGAAGGTAAAGCGGGTAGAAGGTAGAGCGGGCAAAAACCAGAGGAGCCAAGTACGAGTCCCGTCAACGATACTCGGCTTTAGAGAAGGAAGTAAAACGCTGCTGCCGACTTGAGCACTTCGAACCACTTCTGCAAGTTACGACGTCCAACCAACCAACAACATCTCGGCATGATCGGCCACAGATGCGGCGCATCACTCGCAACAATTCCGAGGCCCCATCATTGCAGGAGATCAAAGCAGCTATCCGAAGCATGAAACCCAATAAGGCTCCCGGGGTCGATCGCATATTAGCAGAGATGCTCAAAGCTGACACCATGGTATCCGCGGAAATGTTGCATTAATTATGCTGAAATATCTGGGGCACCGCGATATTTCCGGCCGACTGGATGCAGGGCGTCTTAGTAAAGGTCCCTAAGAAGGGGGATCTAACTGTGTGCAACAATTGGCGAAACATCATGTTACTGTGTATTGTTCTCAAAGTTCTTTGCAAAGTTATCCTAAATCGGATTCAGGAGAAGATCGACGTGACTCTCCGGCGAGATTCCGGGCTGGAAGATCTTGTGTGGACAATATTGTCACGCTCCGAATAATTCTGGAGCAGGTCAATGAATTCCAAGAGTACCTCAATTTAGTACTCATGGACTACGAAAAAGCCTTCGTGCCCTGATACGCAAAGGAGTCCCGAATAAAATCGTCAACCTCGTCGAAACGCAGTACGAGGCTTTCACATGCAGAGTCCTGAATAATTGAGCCTTGCACGACCCCATACGGGTGGTCGCCGGCAAGGATGTATATTATCACAGCTACTGTTCTTCACCGTAATCGACGAGATCATGGGCGATGCTATTGACCTTGTACCGAACCGTGGGCTGCTTTGGCAGCCTATCACTATAGAACACCTCAACGATATCGATTTGGCTGATGACGTTGCTTTGTTAGCGCAACTGTGCTCTGCTCAACGACCTCGCCGAAAGCTCCTCTGCGGTGGGTCTCACCATCAACGTCAACAAGACTAAGTCGTTGGATGCCAACACTGACAATCCTTCCAATTTTACGGTAGCGGGGCAAGCAGTGGAGAAAGTCGATAGCTTCCACATATCTTGGCAGCCAAATAGCCTCTGACGGCGGAACCAAGAGCGACATAGGTTCACGAATCAAAGAAGGCTAGGGCTGCTTTTGCGAGTTTGAGAAAAACATGGAGGTGAAACCAGATAAGTCATCAGTACCAAAATCCGAATTTTCAAATCAAACGTGAAATCTCATGAAATCTCAAATGCTGAGCTCCACCGTCGATGCAGAAACAGAAACCGATATCAGTGGAAATTGAGAACAAAAGTGGAGCTGGGTCGGCCACAACTCCGCATGAGAGGAAGACGAAATCTACAACAAGCGCTGGATTGGAACCGCTGGATGTGTGCGTGTATCATCATGCCTCTATTTTGATTTTGAGATTAGTTCTTCAGTTATCAAAATGTCGTCGAAGGAAGAGAAGCAACGCATCAAAATTTTGCACGTGCATTGCGGAAAATCCAAACTACTCTCACGCCAAGTTGGCGGAATTGTTGAATGTGGCTAAATCAACTGCTACCAACGTATTAAAAGCGTTCGGTGAACGTAAGTCGACAGCAAGGAAAGCTGGATCGGAGGAAATCGAAAGCGGGGGAGCCACAGCGACGACAAAAGGCAGGGATTGGCGCATTCAACCGTGGATAGAGCTAAAAACGAGCTGGACTGTCAACTTACAAAAAAGTGGTGACTGCAATTCGCAACTGATAAACAAAACACTCTCGGCCAAAGCACATAAGCAGAAACACGACGATGCTGACGGAAGTTTGTTTGCGTTGTACAGGACGATGAAACTTACGTCAAGGCAGACTTTAAACAGCTGCCTGGACATTCATTTTGTACGGCAACCGAACGGGGAAAGGTAGCAGATACAAGCACATCAAACTGTCAAAGTTCGCGAAGAAATATCTGGTGTAGCAGGCCATCTGTACCTATGGTTTAAAGAGTAACGTTTGCATAGTGACCGAAACCGTCAACCATGAAATTTATCTAAGCGAGTGCCTACAAAAACGTCTACTGCCTTGCCTGAAGCGACACAATTGTTCCGTATTGAAAAAGGCCATGGAGTGGTATGCTGTCAACAACAGTCAAGTGGTGCCCAAGGACAAGAACCCTCCCAACACGCCAGAGCTCCGCCCAATCGAACAATATTGGGCCATCGTCAAGCGGAACCTTAAGAAGACTCGAAATGCTGTTGTGAGCGAGAAACAGTTCAAGGCAAATGACGTTCTGCGGTGAATGAAGTGGACATCAAGACTGTACAAAATCTTATGGTAGGTGTCAAACGAAAGACCCGGCAATTTGCATTCGGTAAAGAAGCTTAGAGTAATGGAGAAGGTCTGTATTATGATAACACTAAATTTGAAAAAGAAAAAGAATTTGACTTATTGATAGAAACTTTGATCGACTCACACATTACTGTTTGACCAAATTTTGATAGGAACACCCTTTTAACTTTCAGGTCTCTGGGCTGATATGAATATTTTCTTCAATGGAAAGATGCAAAATAATGTTGCCAGATCAATAGTGATGCTGACCAAACGTGTATTTGAACATACCTGTAATAAAATATTGTTAAAATCTTCATCTAATAGTCTTAACTGATTAGAAATGTTTATGTACAGCATTAGAAAAAAAACTGAAATGCTTAGTTTGACCATGCCAAATTCAATTAACACTTATCTGACAGAAGCTGCATTTCGGTGTCATTTACCGGAAGGGAAAAACATAAAAAAATCTAATATGTTTCTGTTACGAAAAAAAAACTTTAACTTAAGAATAGTTAGTATCCAAACACAAATTCAATAGTCAAAGATATCATCAAACCGTGTTTGATAGGTCTACAATTTTCTCCACACCGTGCACATCCAATCAGCCCATTGCCCTCCAAACCTGATGGTAGATTGTTATTGTATCGAAATAACTAATTCTGGGCTGTTTATCAAATAATTGCACGTTCAAACCTGTCTCTAATGGCCATGGAATTGACGGAGGATAGCGCGCACGTCAGCTCGTAAACGGTGTCGGGATCGGAACCGGTCGGTGGCGGCAGCAGCGGACGGACGTCACTGTTTTTAGTAATTCAATTCAATTATATTTCGTGTACGTGTGAGCTGGGCCCACCTGATCCTACCGACCGTTCCTGTTTTGGCTGGCCGGCCATTGTTACTATTGCTGTTGTGTTGTATTCTACGACCTGGCTCACACCAAATCCCAAAAACTAGCATTTCGAAGGGGCTGCTCGGCGGTGGCTAATTGAAATTCCTGCCGTGCGCTCCGGGGATCGGATGGGGACACATTTCAAGTTCACTGGGAAATCGGTGATACGACCGAAGCTCTACGGGATAGACGATCCTTCAAAGTATTGTATCAGTTCCTGTTTAGAGCATTAGGATTGATGGGTTATCATGTTACACGTTGGGAAAGGGGAGGCTTAATGTGTTTGTGATAATTAGAGTGTGCAACAGAGAACAGTTAAAATTGAAAATGGGCTCTTGTATATCCGTAATTATTTGCAATTTGTCTCTTCAATTGGTATTAATTGATTTGTTTTTTCTCCTTTCAGGTAAATTAATCACATTTGAGCAAAAATATTGATTCAACCATAAGAGTGAGTACAATCATTTGTAATTATGTAAATGTTAACCATAACAGTTTATTGAGTTTGAAACGCTATTAACGTTCTGCTTCTGAAATCTCATTTCCACATTGTTTGCTTCCGTTGTTCTTTCTCCAAACAAAGTTCATTCATACAGTAAACATATAGCCAACATTTGGTGTTTACTGTGCTTTAAATATAGATGTTCTCCACAAACACAAAGCAAAGTGGGTGAAAACAAACCGTATCGCATGGACATAGTTGCTTGCGATGACTCACTCTTGCGCAACGCTGGTTGCTTATGACCAATCTTCCGAAGCGTGTGCGTTCGTTCCTTGAATTTACGGTCTCGGAATGCGCTCTTTTCGTGTTGCTGCCGGAGCGTCAGAAGAGGGTCGCAGCACGGCTTCACCGCACGCTTAGTGTACGGAGCGCCCTTCTCCCAGCCCTTCGCCTCTTTAGCTCAGTGGTAGAGCGCTGGTCTCGTGAACCAGCGGTCGTGGAGTTCAACCAAGCAGGAGGCAGTTGATGGCTTTTGCATCGCATGTTCCTGAATCGGTTTTAGCATTATTAAAAAGTAATTGCCCCAGCACTTGCGAGCTTCTGTTAACAACGTTAACATATTAAATTGCTCTGCACAAACCATCCAGTATCTTGGAGCGATGAATGCTAATGGTTGCAGGAACAGCAGAACCACACGGAAATGCAAAACCTGACGGTCTCCGCGAATTGAATTGTTCCCTCCATGAATATATTATCGAACCAACCACTTTTTTCCTGCACTCTTTGGCAGCAGTCACTTTTTCCGCCGCAGAAACCATGCAGATATGGCTTTGTTGAAAGACCAAGAAAAGTGCATAAAAAAGCAAACTCTTTTGTGTCAATCCATTACCGCGAGGGATAAGGGTGAAATCCTTTCTACTGCTCTCCGCTGGTCTCAATGGAAGGAAGAATAGTTTAGCAGTTTTTTTTGCCGTCTCGGTGGAATAAAATTTAAAGATCATTTTTAGCGGTAAACAGAGTTGGCTAATCGGCTCGGATTTGAATTATTTTCGGGTCGCAGCATAATCAATTTAACATATTTAACTTGCCACAACACGTCAACAAAATATAATTGAGCGGATAATAAGATCACGTGCTGAAGAAATTATTTCCCTCAACATCAATAATCTCTAATGTGTTAAGATAGTGATATTGCTTCATTGTCTCGTGATTCTACGTGAAATTCATGCACGTTTTGCTTTCTAAATAATGGATCCCTTATCCTGCGAGTTTGCAGAATCAATAAATAACAATAAATATTAGACCGTCGTCTTTTTCGTAAATTCTATTCTATGTTAGGTGCAGTGAAGGAAACCCAATATAAGAAGATCACGATTATTTTTTGCTGAAATTTGTACTTCTGAAATTGTGAGATAGAAATGTAAAGATATTTGCTCTCCTTCTGAAAACAAGGAACCAAATTTTTGGCATAGACTGAGGCAGCGTAAACATTGGTTACTCAAGGTGGTTATTCCAATTTTAATAGACCAGCCAAAGTTAACTTTAAATTTACACCTTGTGCAAGGTTCTCTGTCTCAAATCTTACAGCAATTGTTTCGCTATGTTGTATCTATTGAATAACTGCCTGCATATGTTTCAACAGATCACCTTAAAACAAATGAAGGACTTCATAGACAGAACTTCGCTATTTTCTACGTGCTAACTTCAGTTTATGCATCAGATATAGAAGACTATGGAAGACAGACAATGTAAGCGTTTGCTTAGGCACATAAGAATATGTTGAAAGACATGATAGTATCAAATCAACCAAACACATCTGTCGACTTGCGTATGTGTTGCCTAGGAGACAGATTTTCACAAGAAACTATGTTTACGTTCCTGATTTTTACAAACAAGAATTACGTCTCGTTTAAAATTCACTTAGTGTATGTAACCACCAACAATCGCCGCTTGTAGTCCTCAATATCATGTTAGTTTGAAATCTATCATCGCGACAAAACTATGGAAAAGTACAAGTCGTATGATGAAGTTTAATAACTTGAATGGTAGATTCAAACCAAATGCGGAATTCAGAAACTAAAATAATTGGCTTTAGTTGGTGCTGTATAGTGCTTAACTGAACATATTAGTAAAGCTATAAATGGATTGAAATTATTATAACTATAAATGGATGAAGCCAACATATATAATCATAAAGTTTTATAATTCCTTAAATAATCGTTACCTGAAACAAATATACCAAATTGGTAAGGCACCAACTGAATTTTATAAATATTATTGATAAAAGCGATTATCTACTACACATAACATTAATCTTTAAAGAACAAAACGTGCGTAAGCGCGGAACCACAGAATTCTGCTAATTATAACAATTGAAGATCATGTGGCAATATATACGAATGTTTTGGTAGTATTTTATCTACGTTAACATATACACTATTATATAAATATTTCATGTAAATGGGAGGGACCATCAGGGCACCCGATTGAAACACTCTGGATGGGAGAGTAGAAAATGCCAATTCCCCATTACAATAGCTTGTAATAGAGGGTGGGCTTTTTCTCCCCGCCCATTGGCATCCGCGTTAGATAGCCTGTTCTTATGACCAATTTGTTAACTAAAGAAGGAGATGCTTTATATCCCGTGAGGGGATGTTGCCTATCGATCTTCCGAACTCGTTTTTGGCCATTCATACAATGGCATAAAGTGGTTATTAAAGCTGAAACTAAGCCTAACATAGAAGATATCTATCGTTGTCGCACTTAATTGCCGGTCTACATGACCACAATGGTAGTGGCTATCACCAGACATACACATAACAACATTAATCTCTTTGCCCCCAAAATTTCTGAAACGGCGAATGGGAAAAATTTGAACTAACCTTCAGTTGCTAACTTCTTTCAAACAATTAAGATAAAACGAAACACTTTTTCAAGATATCATTTACTGCAAACCTGGAGGACACTGGATAAAGAATATAATGCCAAAGAATCAGAAATTATGAATTTGGTACGAGACTTAATCCATGCTTGTAAATAGTTTCCAAACGTAAAGTTTGGGAACGAAGATGGGGACGTTAAGAAAGATTTCGTGTGGAAATTATGTCTCCTGAAACTGACACATACGCAATTTGACAAAAAATGCTCTGCTTGAATTTATTTTATCATTCTTTCTAACACATTCTTATGCGCCAAAGGACGCTTGCATGTGTCGGTCTCAGGGACAGAAATTTACACGAGATTTTGGGTAGTGTGTATGGCTCCCAGCTTCAAAAGTTCTAATCCAAGACAGTGGATGATTTCAGAAGACTATGTTTGGTGTATCGTAGTTACAAACTTTGGCAAAATGGTTATGTACGATATTGAGAGTGTTTCATGTTGTTTATCGCTTTATAAATACACTCATAAATACATGCTGAATTTTTCCTTCAAGGATTTAGTAGGTTGAAATATAAAATTAGTATACATTCAGAAAGGTGAAACTTTAGTTGGATAAAAAGATGAAGAAACAAAAAAAGTCAACTAAAAAAAAAAAAAAACTAAAGTGAAAGATCAGATGAATCTAGTTAAGTAGAAGCGAGGTAATTCCGGATACAACATCATGACAGGTTTAACTAAAAACCTATTAATCGAAGTGAACATTGGACAGAATAAATTTGATGCACGTAAGACTAAGGTAATTTTTCTTGTTCATTTAAACTAAGTTTCACTCTTCATTGAACAACAATGCAGTTGCAGACAGAGTATTGAAATGATTTTAATGAAAAGGAAATCCGAATATGTTGGCAAATCTCTATCTGCACCAACTGGTAGTCATCGTCTGGAAATGTAGAACAGCTACCATTGGAGTGAAAAGAGCGAGTTATATGCCCTATATGTGCCCAACCACCAATCGATGAATATTTTCAACGCAGTCTACAAATTACTTTTCCAGATCATCTGCGTGCCTATCACCCCACGACGGGAAGTTATTGCCGACGAGTGGGACGGGCATATAATCACAGACCAAACAGCAGATTTCAAAAAAGGCGGTTGCGAATTAATGTTCCTACGAACCACCTATTCATCGATTTCAATATGATAATATTCACATTCATACCACGATTATGGAGCTATGGAAGATTAAAGACGACAGCGATTTTCCGGAACTAATTGCTGGAACTGATAACATCGCGCTTTGTGTCACGGCGACGTTTACATTAGCGGAAGAATGTCGGCGGTTACTGAGCAGTTCATCAGACTGAAACGTAAAAGCAGCAAAGGTTAGATTAAGGCAAATACGGCGAAACTATGTATTTGCTGGCTGAGGAACCGAGTGCGCCAGAGCCTACACAGGCAGAAATGCGATTATCGACGGAGAAGGAGCCTGAGGATAGATAAGTCCGTAGCACTGGATCATCGAAGAACAACCGCAGCAGAAATTCGGAGACGCATATTAAAGAAGGGCCTGTGGATCACAAGACCCCAAGGTCTGCAACTTTACCCTGTTCTGGCGTACCAAGTACAATATGCTGATAAGACCAGAGCCTCACGGAACGAATCGTGGACAATGCTCGAGGTAGACCTGCAAGCTTTTGAGCTTAGAACGAGAGTTATTTAGACCATCTTTGGCGGTGTATTTAAAAACGGCGCATGTAGGAGAAGAATGATCCAGAAACTAGTAAAACCTACGCGCGTCCCAGTATCCAGAAAAATCGCTAAAGCTGGAATGTTACAATGGGCTG
>JASCZW010002122.1:0-237092 GCA_034211315.2 Aedes japonicus
ACACACAGAACGATAAAATAAAGTGTAAGGATCCAATACGTCAAAACATGACCAAATCGTTTAATAGACAAGCTATTTACGAAAGAAAAAGTCGACGAAGAGAATCTCTCAATGTTACTTTGGACCTAATGCATTGTTCAGCTTGAATGTCTAATCAGAAGTCAGAAGAAAAATTAGTATCTTCCATTTACCCAACTGCCTTCAGCTATCTCGACAGATTACCGCGTATTCTCACAATGTGCAGACTTTTAGTGTCTCGTACTAATTACTTCCGACTTTCAGTCAAGTCAAGTCGAGTTATTAGTACGAGACACTGAAGAAGTCTGCACATTGTAGACGAAATACGCGTATCTGTCGAAGATAAGCAAAGGTAGTTGGAATTAAATGGAAGATACTAATTTTTCTTCTAATTTCTAGTTACAGGTATTCCACTAAACAGCTCAAACCCTCTAGGATTTGGAATGTCTGCAAAACCGGATGATATCGTTCATAAGAAGCCACGACTCTCCAGCTATGTTTTGGTCTCTTGTCACTTTGTAAAATCGGTCCTCGAATGGTACAAGGCACAAGAGGTCAAATACGTCCCAAAAATATCCAATCCACCTAACTGTCCAGCACTTCGCCCGATAGAGAAATACAGGGCGCAGGTTAAGCGGAAACTCTACGAAACTAAAAAGAAAGCAAATGGGATCGATGGTTTCAAAAGAAAATGAAGAACTTCCACCGCTAGCGTATCTGAGGATACGGAGTCTGATTCGAGAATTTTACAGAAAGATGGATTAACATCTCAATCAACTGTTTTTACTGTGTATGTAACTCTGTTATACTGAAATGAATGATCGGTTTTGTTGAATGATATCTAGATTTGTTTTGCTAACATTATCTTAGTGTCCGAAATTCAACGTGGACAGGCTTTACTAGGCTTGACATTGAAATCGGTGCAGAACTCGCTGAATAAAAGCAATTCAAATTTTCGGGTATTAAACCACTCGAGGAACATGCACATCGACCGTTTTTGATCAGCATCGTCGGGTTGATGCGACTGGCCGTGCATCCTTGTGCAATGCGATAATTGCGTTAAAAGCAAAATAACAACATCGAACAAAATTGAAAGTCATCACTGAAACAAAAATCCCACAATGTTGAATTCTAGAATCAGTATTCTATCAAACAGATTAACAAAAAAAGCGAAAGATATTTTAAAGAAGAAATTGAGAAATACCTATAGCTTCATGACCAAATTAATCTAGCTGTGAATAAGCAGGCAATTAAATCCTTGGCAATGATCGATTGAATTCATGCGAAATCGATCTTGGTCAGGAAATTAATTTAATTAAAGCTGAAACCATATTAATCCATTTATTCATCCATTTTTTCCGGTCCCATCCAAAGGTCAACTATCGTATTCCATTACCAAGTGTTGTATTACATACCCCAGTTGACAATTCATCATCATAATCAACATGGCTGTCACTCACCTCAAAGCTAACCGAATCGGAGAGCGACTTCATGCCCTCCAGTGGGATGTCCGCATAGTTGGGTGGTGGATTGGCGTTCGGGAAGTGGCTCACAACGGTCACCTCATGACCGGCCGCTGCCAGCCCCTTGAGGACCGGTTCGAAGAAGTGGAAATGGCTAGCGCCCGGGTGCGGGAACAAGCCTAAAATTTTGTACGATCGAGCTGGATCACATCCCAGCGCTAGGAGTCCTAGTATCACAGCACAGCACTGACGGAGCAACGGTTTCATCCTGGCGACGACGTCTCCAATTCATCCAACCTGTTGCGAAGAAAGAAACACGCTTTCAGTTAAAAAATAAGGTTGAAACTCGTTCTGCCAAAATTGATGTGGCCGTCCCGTTGTTATAGGGTAGGTCCAGATAAGTCAAGCGAACGTGAGGGGAACACAAAAATATTTGAAAGAATTAATCGACACGAGTGGATGGATGGTTGAGCTGATTAACATTCAAAAGTATTCGCCAGCAGTTTGGGGAGATAATTTCGCGCATAATTCGAATCCAAGGTCTTTTGGTCTCCCCCTTCACGGTGTTTGACTTTTCGAAGATTGGGTTGCGCGTGCACACGCGTTCCATTTAGGATTGCTGTCGGCATATTTCCGCTCAGACGCTGACGATACCAAAGCAAGGGAACAATATAACTCGAATTGAGTAAGATCAGTAATCAGGTAGTTATAGAGTGAGGTAATCCATTAGATGGGTGCCTGTCTGGCTCAGATGATTGGGCAGCTTCGACATATTGGGAGACGGTCAACGGTAGCACGGTGGCTCTTAATTTCAACACAGATCGTAGAGATTGAAGATGCAATTAGTTTGAAGGGTTGGCAACGTTTACGGTAGACACGACATGGAAATTTCCTAGCAAAATCATACTGCAACAGTAACGTCACAGTTTGGAAGTGAACTTGAAACTCAGTCTAGCTCAGAATAACTGACGCTAACAAACTAATCGTTATGCGCTAGAGCAATTGAATGACACTGTTTTGACAAGAGTGTTTTCGCATGCTTGGTTTCTACTACAAACAGCTGGTTATTGATGCGATTATTTAACAAAACTAGCCTACTGTTCGAAAAATCGAATGTCGAGATGGAAAGTACAGCACTATTGATTCCTTCGAGGAAGTATTCGAAATCATAAAAGTTCGATTACTCAAAATTGTAACTCTTGATGAAAGTTCTAAATATAATTACGGAACACTTCTTCACACATTATGAATAACCTTGTATAGCACAGCACAAATAGAAAAATTATATTCGATATTAGAATACACGCTTTAGTTTCTGGCAATGATCTATATTTCAAACTGAATTCAATTAATATATTGTCAAATGTGCTTGGTAGTTGGTAATCTAACTGAGGATTTTGAGCGTTCCTTGTTCTGGATAATTTTCCTAGCATTATGACATTCCTCAGGGTTCAACGTGAATTCTACTAGGACTTCAAATAGAAGAATTTAGAAGCTGGAAGAGGTACTTATGCTTAACATTCTGTATCAATTCTTTCGATTACGTAAGAGTTCGTATGCCAAGTAACAATTTTAGTATTATTCCAGCCGTATAGCACTCCTCCCGGCTTTATTGATAAAACTACATTCAAAACCGTTTTGTCTACCAACACCTCCTCTATGCATCTTTAAAGCCTTATCATGATTCTTAGCTAATCCTATTCAAGTAATGATATTATCTTGATCAGTAGTCTGAGTTAGGGTCACTCGAGATTCTGAGAAAAAAATTACGCGATAATTTAATTCAGACATTAAAACTTGAATTGAAACATGCCCAGGATTCTCACATACTTTTCACAAAATTTCATGCAGGTCTGCTCGGTATTAAACCTGCTTCGTTGAAAGATCTTTCTCGGATTTTTATCTCTATTAAAACTAGGTTTGTTATACATGGGATATTGTTTGAATTTTGAATTTTGAACTTTGTGGAGTTGGCAAAGAACCATGATTAGATTTCCGAATCTTCCCCTGGAATTCGGATATTTTTTCGTGCTATTCTTACTGAATATGTCTTTTAATTCTTAACAAACTCCGCTCGTTATTAGGGTTACATTTTACATGTGATATCTATGCTAGTCAAAAGACTGATAACCTTCCAGCTTTTCCAGCTGGCTATAAATACGTATGGTTTCGTGGCATTGTAAAATTCATGTTGTTATCTTTGTTACTTCTGAATACGTAAAGAAAATCCATTGAGTAACTACAACGATTTTTAACATTTCATGTACTCGTTTTCAGAACCGAATCTGCTTCGTTCGCTCGCAGAAACAAATTTTGTGGATTAGGGCAACTTGAATGTTGCTCCAAATCGTCCATTTGCTCTACATTTTTTCCAATCTAAGCATTTGGTCTTTTATCTGTGATCTAAATTTTGTTTTTTATGCAGTTTTTTAGAACTCTTATAGGGTTTCGTTCATTTCTTCCCAAATTTGAACCAATATTTCCATTGTTCCAAATTCAGCATACATGCTATTTCAAAACAACCCAGATTTTCACACGATCCAACAGCGAGAACAAAATTAATCGAAAACTTTGTGTACATTTTCAAATTAAAATACGTTAGCAATTGCTTGCTCGCTAGCGCAGCGAAATTCGCTTAGTCAAGGTGCCCATTGACGTGGCAAAGTTACGGCATTTGTTAGCATGTCAAAATATCATGCCGACGTTCGCCACACGCCACCCGATATTGACACGATGTTTCTGAGATTCTAGCTGGATTTGACCAAACCAAACCAAGAAAAACTATAGTTACTCAAATCTGGGTATACTTATAAGCCGGTTAGTGGGTTAGTTAAGCGAAACCTCATGAAAGCTATTGAACAGGAAAATAAGAAAAAGATCAAAAAAATTGCCTTCAGCTCCAAATAAGGTAAATAAAACAGCGATTCAAAATCTGGAGTTTTGTGTAATTAAAAAAAACGATTTAGTGGTCCTTGTCTAGCGACTCTTATCCGACTGAGGTACGAGTAATCATAGAAAAGTAAGGATAACCATGCCCTGGTGAGACATTGGTTGTATGCTGACAGGCAAGAGGGCTCGGCTCTTCGAAGTGTTCAGCCTATCCGAGTGTCTGTTCTCCATGTTAAAGGTGGCTCAAATCAGCGCCTGTTCTCCATGTTAGGGGCGGCTGATCATCGTACTCGTGCCAACGTGGGACTTTAATCAGTGCTGCCAGTAAACATACAATGTTAATACGAATCGAAATAATCGGCTTAGATCCAGGTGACAAATATTGACTCATGATTGGAAACTCGGAACATGGAACTGTAAGTCTCTCATTTTCATGGGAAATATCCGCATTCTTTCTGATTTATTGACGGTCCCTAAGTTCGACCCATTTTCCAGAAAGTCACTAGAAGGTCCATCCGAACGTATAGAGACGGTTACTTCACCTGCCAGAGCTGCGGCAATACACACGTATCTTCAATGTCAGCATAATCAACGAGTACAACCCTCACCTAGGAAGTGACGATGGTCAAAATGCGCCACAGACTTTCCGTTGTAAACAACATTCGGTATGGACACCCGTCACGATACAATCTGAAACGAGTGAAACTACCCGAAGTCACAACTGATTATGCGCAAAACCTAGCTGATCGTAGCCCATCTTGAGGACTGCTAAAGATTGTACTCTAAAAAAATGCAACACCTTCATTTGTGTATAACTTTGTATAGCATGGGCACGAATTGATAAACTTTAGGGTAAAATTAATTTAGTATGTATTGCTTACATGTGCAAAATCATCACAATCTTTCAAGTGGTTATCGAAATGCCTTCCAAGCAAAAGGTGCTTCGACGAAAAATTATGGGCGCAACCAGTCCCATAGGTGGATTTCCAAACAGTTGGATCGACAATTCGACCGTGTTCAGTGTGGTAAAACCGTTCGTAATGACTTTATCGATACGCGGACGAGGGAGATGTGCCAACTCCCACGATAAGCGAATTTAAGGATGTCATCAATCAGCTTAAGAACAATAGGGCCGCTGGGAGGATAGTATCGGAGCGGAAATTGAAGTTGGAAAATTGTCTGCACCGATTGGTAGTCAGGACATGGTATACAGAACAGATACCGAAGGAGGAAGTTTTATGCTTCGGACAAGCCTGACAAGTTGGAATGCGCGAATTACCGAGCGAACGCTACTCTCAGCGTGGCCTACAAAGTGCTTCCCCAGATCATCATCCGCCATCTATCGCCGCTAGCAAAGTAGATTTTCGGGAAGTTATCAAGCCGGTTTTTTGGAGGGGCTTTCGCCAAAGACCGAAGTTTATCCTTGCCCCAGATCCTCCAAAAGTCTCACGAATATCAAGTTCCTAAGCACCACCTGATCAAGTCACCCATGGAACCCAACGAAGAGAAAAATTTCCATTACCTCAGCAACCGTTGTTATATCCGATAGTATTTTCAAAAATCTCCTAATATAAACGTCATGCCCAGTGCGATAATCCTTGTTGCCTGATCCTGAACACCACCTTTTTAGTGATTGCAAAGTCGCAGGCGATACAATTGATCGTAAAGAGGTACAGAAGATTACGGATAACGAGAACGGTTTTCCCGGGAAACTGACTAGACTTATCAAGGTCACGATGAATAGCGTACAGTACTGTATGCAAAACAACACTGGATTCGATTCCCGGTCTGGTCTAGGAATTTTTCATTAGGGGAAATCTCTCGACTCCCTGGCCATAGGGTATAATTGTACTTGCCACATATTCATACTAATGCAAAAATGGTACCTGGCATCGAAAGCTCTCAATTTATAACTGTGGAAGTGCATTTAGAACACTAAGTTGAGAACAAGCAATAAGCGAATTGTGAAAGCAATAAGCTTGAAATGCTAGAAGAAGAAAGAAGACTGTGTGAAGATATTGGACTCGTTTGAAACACGCAAAGAACTTCGGCAAGTTGATGGTCTTTCCTGCCTCCCGTTCAACACTGCGCTCGATGGTGGTATGAAACGTGCGCGCTTCAACATAAATAAATGAATAAAGTTATCAATAAATCTAGTCAGTTCATTTGCTAATCTAACGACGTGGAAATTGTCCGAAGAACGGGGGATTAACAGTGATTACGACGAAGACTGCATCTGCTGGCGAGAGGTACCGATGCGTGCGAGCTCTACATGTAGAACTTGATTCTTGGCGCTGAGGAGTTTGAAGTGATAGATGCATTTGTGTGCCTCAGATAGTTGGTGACTGCAGCAAAGAAATTCGGAGACGCATAATAACCGGAAGTCGTGTTTATTATGGACTCCACAAGACCTTAAGGTCTAATGAACCTTACTCCCGTACTAAGTGTACCATATACAAGATCCTGATGAGACCGGCAGTTCTCTACGTGCACGGAACGTGAACAATGCCCGAGAAAAATCCTGCAAGCACTGCAAGTTTTCGAAGGACGTGTGCTTAGGACCATCGTTTGCGGTGTATGTGAAAACGTGAAAACCACGAGCAGGCGCAACTCTGTGTCGAACCCAGTATCTAGAAAGTCACTAGAGCTGGAAGGGACAATGGGCGGAACACGATGTAAGGATGCCAGACAACAATCCCGCAAAAATGATGTTTGTCTCGAATCCAGTCGGTAGAAGACGAAGGTGAGTGTAGTGGAAGGTGGATCGATTTACCTATAGGTAATGGAAAAATTGTTCAGGCTTAGAAATATCTCAACTAATGTAGTGCGCTGAAAAAGGGATGGGAACTAAGTTTGCATTCGAGTTCTTGAATATGTACAGCCCATATAAATTTAGTCCATTGCCATTAACGGTTAAGAGAATAAGATTAAGAGAACCGCAAAACAACAACAACTTTCTTCCACAAACTTCATTTTTGTGGAAGAGCGTGCAATTTGACGGAAAGCCTATTTTTGGTAATGCCGTAACTTGTTACGGAACACCTTTTCACTGCACATCAAACCATTACTCTTCAAATTCAAGCAAAAAGAAGAAAAATTATTAGGAACTCAAAATGTTGATCACTTACTTTAGGGAAACAGAATATAAACAAGGACATTGACGTCACCACTTCGATGACCTGCGATGGTTTTCTATGCGATACATAAACAAGTTACATCGATTCCCTTATACACGCACGCTCCTTGGGCTTGACCTTGTATAAACGTCATTGAGCGTACACTTAAAAGAAATCAACATGTTGTTTCCACGTGAAACGCACGTAATTTTCATCCACTGCCAAAACCAGTAATAATTATAGACACAATATACACCGGACAACGGAAAATCATACAATCTGACAACCCTGTAAAATGTCATAAATTTGAGCAATTGATCTGGCATCACTAGTATTTGTACAAAGTTTAAGTAAACAGCGCAATAGGCTAAACAAAAATTCGGTTTCGATGTTGGTAGTTTGTTTTGATTCCGTTTGAAGATATTCATTAAAAAGCATAGTGAAAAGTGCCGTGTAAAAAATGAATTGTTTGGAGTGAAATTGTGGCAAAAAATCGCGATGTGAAGTGATTTCTGTGGGTTTCTTCCGGTTTCCAAAGAAAAATAACAGAGACCGAAATTTTCGCCTACTTGAGAAGAGAAACGTCCTTTTTCACCCGCTTGGAGAAACAGATGAGAATGTGAGAAGCGAGAGACTATTATACGCGCACAGCAGTTTTCGCGAGAAAAGCAACGGCGATATATAATTTTCAGAGAGCATGAGTAGCTGATAAATCGTTTCTTTTTCAGTGAATCCTAGATGTCGATAATTATTTTTCACTTGCTTTTTGACACCTGAAAATGCACCAGTCTTAATGTTTGTTTTATTCTGACATAATATTTCGATATAAAGCCAATTTTTCTTCATGTTGTGACTCCTCGTTTTTTGCTGCTCTGTTCTCGTATACGATCTATGTAGCATGTTTTCAGTGAATAATGGGTCATGAGAAAATATTTTCGTTGAATTTTTGAGATAGATGTTTTCGCATATGCAAGAGAGAGGATAGTGGATTATCGGCGAAAAAGGAGAGATGAAAATGATAACGGTTCGCTACTCATTATTTGACCAAATATTTGACGGGTTTCCTATTCGCATAAAATAGCTACGAATCATTTTCAGTGGCCGAGAAATACACGTCATAGTTGCACTTGTTATTTTGCGGAATCGAGCTTCAATATGACAAAATGAGATGAGTACGCAAACGAATCAACAAAATAAACGTCAAAACCACGTGAAAACGTAATGGGTAAGGCTTGTTCACACTAATCCATCAAGGTTCATTAATTTGTTATTTTCACCACTGAAAATAATATGAGCACATGAAAAGCGTGGATAAATAAGCAATCACGCAAATCACTTAACGTTTTAGTGGAGTGGGATTGTACGACCCTTTTTTTTAATCTGTTCTAATTTTAAAAAGTCTGACATTAGGGAGGGTTTCTCTTTTTGTCTTTTTGTCGATAAAAAGTCTGGCAGTGCCAGATAAATCTGGCATAATGGCATCCCTAACTCATCGACAACCAGCTTGAGAGAAGAGAGCATGGTTTTCAACCACCTGAGAGAGAATTTCGATCTCTGAAAGATAATATAAGGCAGAAATGGCTAGGATTCTGCGGCCTTTCGGCAGATTTTAAGATTCTAGGAAGCCATAGGCTGCGCAGTGTAAAAACAAAATACTATAATTTGTTTTCTCCATTACTGATTATAACAAATATATCCAGTTACATTTTCTCGCTAGTGATCTCAAAAATTCAAAGTTCGAGTGGTAGAATAACGTCATTTGAAGTGCTCGAATGCAGTGATTAATAGATCAAAAACAAACTACCTCATTATCAAGCTCATAGCATATTCAAAGTTTACATAGATTCTGTACCTCAAATAATGTAACCATAGACTCAACAACAGCTAAAATGGTTTGTACTACAATTTCAGGACTTAGTTTATCATATGGAAAAACGATAATTGATAGTGCTTTGGAATACACGTTGAAATGGTGGTCCTATGCTCGGCACTGTGTAGAGAAAGAATTTTGTTCATTTTTAGTAATCCAAAGGGCAATAAATAATACACCGAAAATACTTACATTTACTGAATATGGAAGTAGAAAATCTCTTATTTGTCCATAATTGGCTTTTGTCAAAACAATACTTGATCATTAATACTTGCTCCTTTAAAGTGAATCAAAAGTTGACATTCCGTTTGGCTGCATTCTTTGACAGGTCTTTTGGACAGGTTTGTTGTCCGGTCTATATACAGTGTCTATAGTAATACTCTCGTAGCATTCACGTAAGAGCTACGTGATTTCCACGTAAATCCACATACTACGTGAAAATCACATAAATGTTACGTGATTTTTACGTACAATTCACTGGCACGTAATGTTCACATGATTTTACTGAAGAAGATTTGGTTACGTGTTCAGGTGAAATTTCACGTGGAACTAACGTGTCGATTTTTCTGAGTGTAGGAAGCTCGAGAATGTGGAGACAAGCTGCCCTAAACCGAGTTTCTGAGCGAAACATTTTGGAGCAAGTGTGGTGCTGCAGGAATATTGGACCAGTAAAAAATGAAGTAACCCTTTACCATCATCAATCCTTCATGTAAAAAAAATTACCATCATCAATATATAAATCACTAACATGCAAAAAAATTCGTAGTAGAAACTACCATTTCGAGGGTAAAGTTAATAACAAACACCAACAATTTTCACCTGACTGTAAATGCGCTGGACTTTACTATTCTTGCGATTAGATCAACCATGGTGGGAGTTGATATCAGCATGAAGTCTGTCAAATATACCACAAATGTTGAAGGCTGTACCATAATCGTAGAAAATTTAACTAAAATATCATGTTAGATTTGAACAAAGCCATAGTCGGGTAACATGGTAGTTTATACTGCAAGATTTTTTTTTCAGTTTATGCATGCTAAGATTTAGTGGATAAATATCCAGAATCGCAAAGCCAAATATGCTTGGAGTCTTGGGTCGATACTTAGCGTAATTTGACGACGTTTGCTATAATCATGATTGCTCTACCATTCGTCACTGACTACAGAATGAAGAATAAATTTTCGTCGTTTCTTAGCCTAGTGTACCATACTGTTCTTTACGCTTGCGAATACAGATGTGCTTTTAAATGTTAATGTTTCAACTTAATAGGTATGTAATAATTTTACCTGAATTAGATTGCTATAAAACTTCACGGTCTATGCAACTCTTTCTGTCTTTATAATTCATACTTCCTGTGGAATCCCAGTCTTGGAGCAAATAAAATTAGGTCTCATTCAACATTGCTCCAGCTTACATTTGCAACTTTGTGTTCACATAAAATTCAAACTTGGCTTCTGTGCGAAAGAAACCCCAAACATTTAACTGACACTAACACAGCGCCATGTAGTGTACCTAACAAACAATTCAGCAAAACATGTCGCTGCTAGCTCCCAACGTAAACAGTATAACCAATATACCAATCTACTCGGCATAACAATCCCATCGTGGTGCTTCAATTCGCACACCCATTACCCAGTTAGCTGGCTCAGCTGTTTACCACCTGTTGCCGTTCTCCTCCGTGTGCTCTTCGACACACCGCTCTCTATGTGTTTTGCCGCGCCTAAAACAGCAAATAAACAAACACCAACTGCTCGAATACCTGGGAGCGCGCGCGGCAAAAGCTGGCAGCTGAGAGTCGAACAAGCATAAATGGAAAAGGTCACTGTAACGTGTTCCAGCAGCGGCTCGCTAGGTATAATAGAGGCACATTACGCGGCCAATTATAATCAATTGCGACCGAAATCGTACACAGCCATAGCCTCTTCCGTCGAAGCAGGCTGTTGCCGAACAACTTGTAGAGCGCGAACTCGCGGGAGTGATCGATTTCCGCCTGCAAACTAAACGCAATGAGAAGCTGTGAGATTTCGCCGCACGAACGAATCGCCGGAGGATCAGAATCTGAGTGGACCACTGATCTCTGTCCCTTGGAGCGGTGGAAGTCCACGCTCGGCCGTGAGCGGAATGTTTTGAAGGCTGGCTACGAATGTGAAGTTGCACCGCGTGAAAGTATCGAAGCATAACCAGTACCATTAAGGTGAGCACATGATGAATTGCATTGTACCACTATGCTAAAGTTTCCTAGAACCTTCAATCACCACCGGTGCGCAGCGTACGAACCGAATCAACAAAATTCGTGACTCAATATACATGTTTCGTGGAATACCCCATACACTGGATCTCACGCGTGAAATATATGTATACTTATTATTTACAACTGAACTCGAGATAAAGGTGAAGCAGAACTTTTGATTGAAAACAGTAGCACGTTTTAAGAGGCTGTAAAAAGCGCTGACTCAATCGTTTCCTGTTTATGATTTTAGAATGTCGTCCCAATTCTATGGGGCTTCAAATGACGAAATGGTTCAGAGACTGATTCGTGCGACACAGTTCAGCGACAAGACACTCGATAAGGGACCGAGGTAGGTAAATGATAAGATAATGCACACTCACTGTGTGGAACGTATGATGAATGTTTCAGCACGTAACGATAGAAATGTACTGCTTGCGATTCTCAGGTGATTTGATTATTTAGTCGAGCTTCGTGTAAACCTACTGATAAAGGGGTTATTGCCGCCCAGCAGATGGCCCTGTCAGCAAAATTCGTAACTGTTAAGAAAAATTGCCTTTTGAGCTGGAATGGCACAATGGCATTGCTTAGTAATTGGAGTTGAGGAAGTTTGGAACGCATTTTCTGTAGATCCCTTCATTTACTTAGTTGAGCCAAACTAACGTCAGCCAGTGTGTATAACACTATACGCACTTAGTAATTTTTACCGAACTTTCAACAGCTGAACGATCGGTAATCCAATTTAACGGTTTTCGGTAAAATCTGACTAGTTCCGGGACATTTTTTTATCGGAATACTGTAAAATCATCAAGGAAAAGGGCGACCTTGAAATTATTGCAACACAGTTAGTCTATTATTACAGTAAAACGTATTTATCGGTTAAAAACCAAATTTGCAAAAACGGTTTTATACATGTTTAGAGCTCAGTTACTTGTATTGGATCAATAATTGGAGGTTGTTTGTTAAAATTCTCGACTTTGCGCCATCCATAACAGCTTGTATTTGGGACGCATTCCTACGCATGTCATTTGCATCATTTACTTTCTCTTTGGTATTTCCGAGCTCCCGCTTCATCATGGCCCAATAAGTTTCGAATGTACTTAGCTCATGGCAATTCGGTGGATTCATGTCCTTGGGGACAAAATTTACCGAATTAGTCTCATACACTGAAAAAATATTTCACTTTGGTACTACTGGAAACACAAGTAGATATTTTCCAATACTAAAAAAATGGATTTTACATGAATATCACATAGAAAAAGAAATACTAATCATTTACATTTCACTGGACACATAAGATTCACAAAATTTTTCAGAACATTTTCCACTTCTCGAATCACATGAAAGTTAAGTAAATTTCTACTATATATATTCTACTGATTATGTTATTATTTTTTGGTGTACAATTCCAGCAAGCTTTAAGACGTTAGTGTCATTAACGTAAATCCGACCAAAATAGTGGTTTTTCATTGTGATGCTCAAAATATGGCAGAAGTCGTTTTTGGACTAAAAGTCATCATTGATTGTATCTGTTGTGACGGAAATTTCACTGCACTTTTAACAGTTTCGATGCCAAATGAGGTATTTTGATGCGAATTTCGACATTTTCTTCGTTGTGCAACGATCATCCACTTTGAATTTATCTTTTCCAGTATAAAACTCCTGCTCTGCCATTTTTTGGAGGTCAGCTTTGGCGAAAGACGAAAGGTACTTTACCGAAACCGACTATTTCTACACCAAGGACAAATATACAACTCCTCCGAATGTTAAGTACAAATTCAAGCACAAGTTCGAACAAAAGTCCTCAATTGTTGATAAAGGGATTTCGAAGCCTTGGTTTAAATCAAGTGGCTTGGAGATCAACCAGCGAGTCTACCAAACAGAGTGCTGCAAAAAATTCTCATCCCGTTCTTTCAGCCTTTAGAAACATCACTCGGAAGGAAACTACGAGTTTTAGCTGCACAAGGTATCATCACACTACACTGAACACAAATATCATCTCAAGATCGTCTGAAAAGTAATTCGATTGCGCCGTTTAACGAAAAGCATTCGGAAATCGGATGATTGTCTTATAGGTAAATCCGTATGACGAGCATACATGTTTCGTATGGCAATCAACTAAATTTTAATATGATGTTTGTTACAAAACTGTGTTTTGAATTTGCGATTTATGAATAGTTTAAAACAATTTAACGACAGAACATTATTCACATTACAATTCCTCAACAGTTGAGCAAAGACTGCAACAGGAGCACAAAAATTGAAGAAGTCTGGAAATATTTTTCCGGTTTCGATCCTTTATTCGTGATAGTACCAGTTCTGATAGTGATTAATAGGTTTTTACCGAATGATGTAAAATGGAATGTTTGTTATCTACGTTCAAATGCCGTCCGCTCGTTCTCAAACTTGTATCTTTCAATTTCAAAGCCTGCCGTTGCCCTATACGGAACTATCAATACACTTTCTCTTCATGTCTATTCGTTCTAGCAATAAAATTACTGTCAACTACTAGAGCTTTGAATGGAGATGAGAAATTATCTGCTTCTGCAAAACTTCATGATAAACTATTCAAATACTAATTTCTTTATTGTTCGAATCGGTTTAAAAAAATAAAATTTGATTTGCGCCTATAGGAATTACTAGCAGAAAAATATATTTTCTTTTATAAAACAAACTATTGAATATATACACACAATCAATAATTAATTTTAACAAACGCGTAAAATTTGCCCTCGTTTAATTTCAAACCAAAGGAGGCGTAAACATCGAAATTGTTTGCAATATTTTATGCGCCATACAACAATGTTTGCAATTTTTCATGCAACAGGCTAGATTCAGGCGTTATCTGGCTTAAATTTACATGAAATATCCCATTATGTTTTGTCAAATCTGTCATTCCTTTTATGTGCATTAAATACGCAGAAAATTCAATGTTTCTTTTTATCTGTGTAGGTAAAACTCCTTATAATTATCTTTTTATTTGAATGCCTTAAATTGGACCAAACGACCAAAAAATGTATGTGCGGTTATAGGAATGTCCCCCACTGTTGATAAGATCTTAGGACTTTTACCTTAATCAAGAGGAATTGGTAGGCTTCTGAGTTTTTGATACCATCGATACTTGATAAGTGCCTTCTAGTTTGATTATTTGTATAGATTGCAAATGGTAGCATCAACAATGAATTCCTAACAGTCTTTCCGAGAAATGCCGATGGTTGGCCTTATTGAAGGTTTCACTTTAGTTTACCCCAACGTGAAAATCAAATGGGAATCACTGGCTTCATTATGGGTATCACGGTTGGTGTGAAAATTGTAAGAAGTCCTATATCTTTATTGGATAGTCTAAACCTTCTTGCGGTGATACACCTGATCCTCCTACACATCAGCATTGATGATTCCTCTGTCCGTCATGCCGTTGTTGCTGTGTTCCGTTCAATACGTTTCCTTTTTAACTACCTTTTCTGCACACATCGGATCTGTCTAGGCCTAATAAATGAAACTCTTGCACTTGATCAACCTCTGAATTAACATGGCGTTTCGATGGGTAGCTTGGCAATACGAAGCAGACCATCAAAACATCGTTCCTGTCTTACTTACTTTTACTGGTCCAATGTCCCTTCAGGACCGCGTCTGCACCACAATGTTTCGCCAATAAACTCGGTAAGGCTCTAGCATCCTACATATCCTAGGTCTACAGTTACAACCTGGATCGCTGTACTCTGATCCGTACCGTTTAGATACGAGGCAAAACCCATTTTTGCTGGATTGTTGTCTGGCAGCCTTACAACGTGGTGTCCTACCCATTATACCCTTCCAGCTCTAGCGAATTTCTGGTTACTGGGTTCGCCATAGCGTTGCGCATGCTTGTGGTTCATTCTTTTCCTCCATACGTCGTGTTCACTTTCACCACCAAAGATGGTCATAAGCATTCGTGGCTCAAAAAATCCAAGTGCTTGCAGGTCCTCCTCAGACATTATCCACGTTTCGAGCCCTTAAAGAACTACCGGTCTTATCAGCGTCTTGTACATGGAACACTTAGTACGGAGGTGAAGTTTACCAGACCTTAGGGTCTTGTTGAGTCCATAGTAAGCGCTGTTATGAGTTTTCGAATTTCTCTGCTGCAGCTGTTATCGGACGTCACCCATGTTTCGAGCTACACAAACTCATCTACCACCTCGATATCATCACCGTAAATAATCACACGCCTGTGCGAGCTCTTTCACGTTTGGTACCCCCTGCCAGCAGATACTTAATCTTCGAAGCAGAGATCGAAATTACCACTCAGCTGGGTGAAAGCCATGCTCTCTCTCAAGCAGGTTGTCGATGAGTATCGAACCGTGCACATTTTCATCTCTCCTTTTTCACCTATAATTCATTGTCCTCTCTCTTGCATATGCGAAAAAATATCTCTCCAGAATTTAACGAAAATAATTTACACTTCTTTAGTCTTTCTCATTTGGGTTTATTTTTGGCATACGACTTCTGCTTTATCTTTCGAAATACTACCTTCTCAATGCCTTCCGCTCAATTTCAAACTACTTCTATTCAATGTTCACAGCCTACCGTGCGCTAACGGAACTATCAATACTTTCTCTTAACAACTTTGTTTTAGCAAAAAAGTGCTGTCTACTCCTAGAGCCTCACGGTGATGAGAAATTATTTCCTTCTCAAAAACAACATCATTACAAATTGTTGTTTGCTCACAACATGAAGAAAAATTGGCTTTTTATCGAAAAACGTTCTTTCGACAATTTCCACGGCGTCAGCGAAGCAAATGAATTGACTGGATTTATTGAGAGTCGTGCCCCGCATGTGTACCACCTTTTCCCTCGTCTTACGCCATACAACCAAACCGTGATTCACTCATCCCCGAAATTTTTCATCGGAGCACTTTTCATATTATCTGCTGTTGAGATCGATAACTCTCTCCTAAGAGTCCTAAGCTTTGCCAGACTTCTTTTACAATTGCAACGTGGTTTTTGTTGGCCGCGCCTTACAAGTACACATCTCGAAAAAGTAGTGTGAATTTCTGTTCAATATCATGCACATAAATGGAGCGTCACAAAGCATAACAATTTACGTTCTACATCGTGTAATGTTCTGATATGTATGTAATGTAATATTGTATGCAAAAGCTCATCTTTGATAGAACTATTTCATGCAAGTGGCTCCTTCGTGTGGACATGCTCTGATATTTACATCACAATGAAAATTCAGATTTTTTTTCTGTGTGGATCATACAGCAAATCCTAGTTCAAAAATTATATTTGTAACACTTCAAGATAAAGCTTTGAAGTCGCTGGTAGAGTTGTACAAAATATTGCCCCGATAAATATTGTAGATGACACCAAGCATCGTCACGAAAGGCTTCTTTAAATAGCCAATGGCCGATTCTAAGCGCCAGTGCATCTCTTTGGAGTATGGATGCCCATCTAGGTTGTATGAGATCTTTTTCGGGCGTTGGTTAGCATACCTAGCCAGTATCTTTAAATCTTCAATGGATAAATTAGCGACCCATCTTGTGAAACAAAATAATTTTAAGCATTTATGAATATTTTCGCTTAAAATGTCGATGAGAATATTCTCCTTTTTTAAATGCAAACGCGAGCTGACCGATTCCCGTCATTCGTCGTTATTACTCAGTCGTTATCAGACCGTATATCGTCACACAAACACCGTTTCTTTTCCAAAAATCCAAGTCGTTCAATTTGAACACGAGCAATGGCGGACACAAGTGCGTACCTTGCCGAAACTTTGATTCGTTGTATCTCAAACCACTCAATTTTTAGTTAAGCTTCGTCGAAAATTTCAACTTCTTATCTATTCAACCAATAGCGCTCCAATAAACAGCATCCGTCTCGTCAAACGAGCCAAGGTTGGAAGACGATTAAGGGCATCCGAAAAATTGCTATGTGATAAGGTTTTGTCCGGTATTGATGATCATGTTATATCAAGATCCGTACACCTAAGAAAATCGTCCACTTCATTTTCTCCCTCAGCTGGACGAATTTCTTATGTACGTAAACTCCAAATCCGCAAAGCAGTTTACTTCTAACCAGTGCGATCGAAGAAAACGCGAAGCCCATTAACGGTAGCAGTTCCCTGCATGCCAAAACTTTTGAAACATTAATTACATCACTTCGCTACACCGCCATAAAAGCACTGCATTGAAGTTGTATTTTTTTTCTTCTATGAAATGCCCATTCGTTTCATTTTCTAACCTACAGCCCACATAAAGCCGTGCTCGCTGAGCTAGGAAGTGCAAAATGCTTTCGTCACTTTGGTCTTGAAAAGTGGAAAATTAACCGACTTCAGCTGAGAATCGTGATGCAAGCCGTTATATTTATTGCCACCGGCTTTTTGTTTTATTTGCTAATTGTATTAGAGGTAAACAAAGACCCCCATGAATAACTACTTTGGCAGATAGTATTTAGTGGCAAATATGAGACGTTATGGATGACCGACGAACGTGTGCCTTTATAGCGTGAAATATGCTAGCTGAAACCGATAAATTTTCCTGAAGCGCAGAAAAGCAGGCGTGTACTTTCATACCACAACTCATTTCGCTTGGCAACGTGACAAACACTACATTTCTCTTTCATTACACTTTCGCTGTTCTAAGATGGCATTGGCATTGATTCCGATTTTATAAGCTTAAGAACGGTCAAGATCATGAAGGAATGCAAGGGGCAACGACATTTAACCCACTTGCTTGAGGCGTTCACAGCCACCTCAAACGCCTTTTTGACATTTACATAATAGCTTGTTTCCTTTCCAAATAGATAAACCAAACCAGCTTCAATTGCTTGAGGGATAGAAAGTAATTTGAATTTCCTTGCTTTGATTATAAGAAAAAGCATTTTTATGATATCCTGCGATCCACTATCTTCCAATATTCGCAACCAATCGCGCCACACTCAGACACAGCTTAATGTTTAATTTTGGCAAGGTGGGAGATGACCTACCCCCACAGCACGATCGTTGAAGACTCACAGAAATATCACAGAAACAAAAATCCAACACAGTAACAATCGAAGTCTGTCACAAGTCTACTGCATACTCTCCGCGCCGTTCAAAATCGAAAAACCGTCCGTACGCCTCAACGTTTGCACCGAAACTAACTAAGCATGCGTTCAGCGGGTTGTTCGTTTCGATGGTTCGGCAGGATTTAGCGAGCGCTGTAAATGCGCGCCAATGCAGGTTTTCACGGCACATGGCGAGCGCGCAGCTCGCGTGCACGTGGTAGCTAGATAGAGAGCCATCTCTCACTCCCACCAGAAATCATCGAAAATGAATCTGCGGAGAGCGAGAGCGATACAAGTTAGCAAACCTAATCAACTCTGCTAAGAGACCATGCTTTCTCCTTATTGAGTAAGAGCAAACGAAGAGACTTTCATGTGCGCTTGTTTTGGTTTAAAATTGAAAGCCGAGCATAGCTTAATTTTAATCATAATGTTCCACCCGGAGTCGATAAGCAGTATCAAATTGGACAGTCACTCCGGCAATCGCGATGAGCTGGTCGTGTTGGTTATCACAATTTAAATGTTCTCATTGATGAAGCTTTACTTTTTGGTGATAGAGTATACACTTTGAGGTAAACTGGGAGCCTTCCTATGCTCAGTCTGTGTAATTCAGTTTTAAAAAAAGATAAACCTGGCGGCGAATGCATTGAATTCATGATCAGGTTGTGTTTTTTTTTTCAGGTTTGAACCTTTTCTGTGAATAGAATAAAGTTATGTCTCTATGTATAATTTTGTAAATAGAGTATAGGGTGTATTCGTAAGAAAAATCACACACAAATTTGTACGTGACCAAGAGCGTGAAGTTTTAGGCATTTTGAAGTATTTGATCGAGTATCGTATCTCCAATAAAAAAGACCATACTTTGATTTTTGATTATTCTATTGTCAAACATACACACTTAGAAATTATGAATTTTACACGAGACCTAATTCATGTTTGTAAATAGTCCGGGGACGTAAAGTCGGGGAATGCAATAATCGGGTAACGTAAAGAAAGATTTCGTGTAAAATTATGTTCCTGAAACTGAAACATACGCAATTCGACAAAAGATGTGTTCAGTTGAATTCATTTTCTCATCTCTTTCAACACATTCTTATGTGCTAAAGGACGCTTGCATGTGTCAGTCCCAGGGACAGAAATTTACACGAGATTTTGGTAGTGTGTAGTAAATAACCATGTTTTCTTTCCATCTTTATTTCAATTTGCTTGATTTTTCGTAGGGTAGGCGAGTTCTCTAACTTTCCCTCACAAACTTCTGCAGTGCTTTCTCCTACCATTTTCAACACTTTGGGCAATCTTTCTTAAATTTTTCAACACCATCCGCTGGTTCCATGTGTTTTATCAGCTTCGGCTTCGTCAAAGCCCAGGAAGTTTCGACAGGGCAAATCTCTGGGTAGTTGAGTGAATTCGTCTACTTTGGTACAAATATGACATTGTTCCTTTTGTACCACTCTAGTGCATATTTAGAGTAATATCAGGAAGCAAGATCAGGTCAAAAGTGTGTGGGCTTGTTATGCTGTTTGATGAAGGGTAGCAACCTTGTTTGCAGACACTCTATCACGTAGATTTGACCATTCATTATATATGTCATAATTAATGGACGAGATATTTTTTCACATCCGCATATGGCCTGCCACAACATTACGTTCTTGCCGAATTTTAGATGTGAATGGCTTTCACCGATCTTCGACAAGGTTAAAAACTGTCCTCTCGGCAGACTTTTATAATCGAGTTTTATGTCCATGATAACACAGCCCGATTTTATGGTCAGCAGTTTGTCGTACAGCTTTTGAGCCCACGGTTTCACAGATTCAGCCTGTTTGGTACTTCGTTTTGGCTGCTTCTGCTTCCGACAAGTCTGCAGGCCCATTCTCTCATTGGCACACATTACATTAGTCGTCGAAGTACTTAGCTTTTTCGCCAGGACTGATGCTGAAGGATGAAGCTTGAAATAGTCCCTTAGTTTTCTGTTGATTGTAGGGTCAGCAGGACCGGGTTTTCTACCCCTCGGAGAATCTACGAAAGAACACTGTTGTTCATACATCCGCAATGCGGTTTGAACTGCTCCGACACTCACATCTCCTTCCTTAGCCAGTTTTCTGATGGAAAGACCACTGATGGTGCACCGTCTGTACACAATCCGTTCTCTTTGCTCGGGAGAAAGACCACGGATTTTCGAACTTCCGTACGAAAACTTGAAAAAAAATGAAAACATCAGTTTAATTTCGATGTAAACATCAGGACGCAGCCAAAAGTTAGTTGAATACTCCACGCATTTTGAATTGACGGTCAACCATTAGTGTATTTACAATTATCGGAACAGTTTATAGTACATAACTTTCAGTCGACGGAACAGCATGTCATTCGTGAATAAATACTGTACACTGATAATGAAAACCGATTAGCTTGGTATGCTAATATCACCGAGTCTCATGCGATTAGAACGTTTAAGAAGAAAATGAAAATGATACGGAAATAAATATGGAAACACGTACAGAGGATTTTGTCTCCAACCCACCAGGAAGGTCAGGAGGTAATTGGTCGATTGAAACAGAACCAAGCTGCTAATATTGACGAACTCACAAGCGAGCTACTGAAATACGGCGGTAAAGCACTGATTAGGGCGCTGCACTGGCTAATCACCAAGATTTTCGAAGCGGAAGAGTATTTACCGGCGGATTCTATGGATAGTATCGTGTGTCCCATCTATAAAAAGGATGGCAAACTGAACTGCTGTAACTATCGTGCAATCACGCTGCTGACTGCCGTCTTCAAATGACTCTTTCAAATTTTATGCCACCGTCTATCACCAATTGCAACTAGGAGATCTTGTGGAAGTGTTAAGGGAAGGTCCATTAATTATGTCGCGTAGTAAGGGAGGTGGGTGGGTTTTTGGCCAAACGTGACGATCCATACAAAAAAAATGAAGGTCCATACAAATAACGTGACCAGGGGGGGGGATAAAAGGTCACTTTTTGCGTGACATAATTAATAGACGTTCCCTAAACGGGATTCATGGGTGTTCACACTACAATAGACTAGCGACTCTGGTCTTAGCCTTGGCTAGGGCCTGTTCATAAACCACGTAGCCTCATTTTTGAAAATCTAAAACACCCCCACCCTCCACCCTCGTAGACTTTTTTCAATACATTTTTTTTTGTACAACCGGAAACCGGAGAGCCGAATAATTACATACAAGCACATGCATGATAGCCTACGGAGTAATACGGGATAAGTTCGTGAAGTACTCGTTCGGAGCGATTGTGGGCCAACGATGACGTCATACGTAAGGAATGATTATGGGTCAACGATGAAGGCACTCATCGCCTGGCGTGGATCGGAATGGAATCGAAGAGCTGCACCTACTTGTCCAGGTAAGCAGCTTACATGTATATGTCTAGTCGAGCTAGGCATAACAACAACGGAACAACAACGATGACGTCTTCACCTGACGGCACACATCCACGGAAGCCAACCATATGGTTCGTCGATCAGCTGATCGTTTTGAAACAATCGTTTTCGCACTGACTGCCGATGTAGATACGAAAAATATGGACTATGGACAACACTAGCCAATACCATCGTAACGAAGAATCAATTTAGACGACCATTGAAAGGGGTGTCTGCCATACACACCAGGTTGGGTACATGTTTTTTTTTTTTTTGGGGCGTAGAACCAATGCGTCCACTGAGTTGAACTTTTGTGGTATACCCCTGTTTACTATACTATGTAATTCTAAAAGCTAGATCACCATTTGTCAAGTGATGACGCGTCTCCCAGTCAGGCAAAATTGAGTTTATAAAATCCACCACCTTCCCAGGATTTGCAGTCCAAATTTCTTTAGGTTGCATATAGCCACTGTACAGAAATTTAAGTCTGCTCTTGTACACAGCATCACAACTGCAAAGCAGATGTTCCGAGGTTTCACGTTCCATGTTACAGAAACGACAGATATCATTCTGAACCTGGCCAATGTTTTTCAAATGACATCTACTCGGGCAATGTCCGGTTACTAGGCCAGTATAGGCACAAAGAACTATCTTATTGAGCTCCAGAAGCTTTTGACTAATTGTAACATTTGGAATTATAAACCTTTTCGCTTGAGAACTTTGTGGTGACCAACCAATTGGTCATCACCCTTTGCTCTTCCCAAGATTTTAATTCCATTTTTATGGCACAGTATGATATACCGCAGAATGGTTCTGGCCCAAGTAACATTGAAGGTTTTATCGTAGTTTTATAGCATTCTTCAAGTTAAAATCATGATCTACAGAACCTTGATAAAACCCAAATTGTTACTTGGGTGGGCCAATAAACTGTGCATTTGAACCTTGTTTAGCAAGCTCGTCTGCCCTTTCATTGCCTTCAATGCCAAAGTGTCCCGGAACCCAGAATAAATTTACCGAGTTCTCTTGGCACACCTTTCGCAATGAAAGAATGCATTCCCAGACAAGTTTGGATGTACATTTATAATTAATTAACGCTTTGAGTGCCGCTTGGCTGTCTGTAAAAATAAAAATATTTGCATATCTATATTTTCTCTTCAGACAAACGTTAACACATTTTATTATAGCAGAGATCTACGCTTGGAAAACCGTTGGATAGTTTCCCATCACCACTGAGATTTCTACCCCAGGGCCGAAGATTCCTGCTCCAGTTTTTGTTCCAATTTTTGAGCCATCTGTGAAGAATTTTATTGAGCCATGACGAACAGTGGGACCTCCGACTTCCCAATCTATACGTGACGTTTCACATATCTTGTAAGGGATGTCATGGTTTTCCACAGGTTTCATCCAGTCTCCATTCATATACATCACTGGCCCATTTTGAAAGCTTTGTGAAATGCTCAGGTGACTGACTAAGTCACCAGACATGAAAGTTTTCAACTGTTTAAGTCTAAGCATACTCTTTTCCTCTTCTAGTTGCACGTATTCGTGCAAAGGCAGCAGATTTAGCATTGAATTCAACGCATTTGATGGAGTGCTGCGCATCGCTCCTGTTATAGCAATGGACACTAGCTGTTGAAGTTTTGTAAGTTTTTTCTGTGCAGTAGCCTCTTTTGTTTTTGGCCACCACACAAGAGAAGCATACGATAGTTTTGGACGTATTATCGATGTATAACCACATTATCATTTTTGATCTTAGATCCCATTTTCTGCCAAATGTTTTTGAGCAAATCCAGAAAGCACTGGTTGCCTTACTGATCGCACATTCAAGATGAGCATTCCAGTTCAGTTTGGCATCCAATATCTTTCCTAAGTATTTAACCTGTTCACTAAGATGGATCTTTAATCCTCCTAGCTGAAACGCTTTTAGACTAAACTTCCTTTTCCTAGTGACAGGTACAATTACTACTTTTGCTGGATTAATGCTAAGGCCCTCCTTGATACACCAACACTGGGTAAATTTTAGGGCCCATTGCATTCTTTCTGAAAAGTACATGGGTTGCTCAATGAATAATCATAGCAGGTGCAAAGGTGTCTGCGGTTTACTTAACGGTTTGGGCAAATCGGTGCTCAATACCAAACCCTACATCAATTCGATCTGAATTCAGCACACAGGGTGCTTGAAATTGATATTCGGAGGTTTGATCACACACACAAGGGTGTCCTGTATTGGTTCCTTGGTTTGTGTATAAAGCATGCGCAAATCTATCCAAGGCAAGGACACAAAGGTGTCCTATGAATGCCATACCAAGGAGAGGATACAAGGGTGTCCTCTAGGTACCATGTCTGAGTCTTGATCACAAAGGCTTCTCAAGACTAATGCCAACGCTTGGACACTTGAACAATTGTACGTTGGACCAACGGAGCAGAATAGGCTGGAGGATTTATTGAATTTCTGTGGCGTCGGATTCAGGTTTTGGACAGTCTTCCACCAAAGGTCACCTAAAGGGCGATACGGTCAAAATTTGGTCAATATCAACTTGACGTATTTCTTTCAATTTTGCATTTAAAACCTGAACATCCCTCTTTTGAAGGTGTGTGTGGTAGAATGTTGCTCCTATTTTGATTTTGGAATTCACTCTTCAGTTGTCAAAATGCCGTCCAAGCAAGAAGAGCAGCGTATCAAAATTTTGCTCGCGCATCGCGAAAATCCGAGCTATTCGCACGCAAAGTTGGCAAAATCGCTAAAAGTTGCCAAATCAACCGTTACAAATGTTATTAAAGTGTTTGGGGAACGTTTGTCGACAGCCAGGAAGTCTGGATCGGGGGGAAATCGAAAACCGGAAGCCGCTGAGACGACAAAGAGAGTTGCCGGTAGTTTCAAGCGAAACCCTAACCTATTCTCCGAGATGCCGCAAATAAGCTGGTGTATCGTCTACAACCGTGCATCGAGCCAAAAACGAGCCGGACTATCGACTTACAAGAAGGTAGTGACTCCAAATCGCGATGATAAACAAAATACGACGGCCAAAGCGCGATCCCGGAGGCTGTACACGACGATGCTGACGAAGTTTGACTGCGTGGTAATGGACGACGAAACCTACGTCAAAGCCGACTACAAGCAGCTTCAGGGACAGGAGTTTATACGGCAAAAGGAAGGGGAAAGGTAGCAGATATTTTCGCTACCACGAAACTGTCAAAGTTCGCAAAGAAATATCTGGTTTGGCAAGCCATCTGTACCTGTGGCTTGAAAAGCAGCATTTTCATAGCTTCCGGGACTGTCAACCAAGAAATTTACGTGAAAGAGTGTTTGAATAAACGTCTGCTGCCTTTCCTGAAGAAACACGGTTGTTCCGTACTGTTTTGGCCGGATTTGCATCTTGCCATTACGGTAAAAAGGCCATGGAGTGGTACGCCGCCAACAACGTGCAGGTGGTTCCCAAGCGACAAGAACCCTCCCAACACGCCAGAGCTCCGCCCAATTGAGAAATACTGGGCTATTGTCAAGCGGAACCTAAAGAAGACCAAAAAACTGCTATGGACGAGCAGCAGTTCAAGCGCAAACTGGCTTTCTGCGGCGAAGAAGGTGGACAAGGTGGCTGTACAAAATCTGATGGCAGGGGTCAAGCGTAAGGCCCGGCAATTCGGATTTGGAAAAGCGGAAGCCTAACTGAATATTTTTCCTGAATTTTATACTAATTGAACTTGAAAAAGAAATTTAATTTGATTTTTTAAATAAACGATTTCACCGATTTACACGCGTTTTCCCTTGACCAAATTTTGACCGTATCACCCTTTAGGGGTGTCTGCATAACGAAATTGGATACCAAGGGATAAACTTCAAAAGGATATCGAAACCAACTCGCTTGCATTATTGCATTACTCTGGAGCAAACGAATAATGGACGACATCACACTCTGACTGAGGGCAACATCGGAAGGTTTACCAGGAATGAGAATATTTGCCGAAGCCACCAAGTGTCTGAACCCATCTCATTCAGCGATCGTTGGTATTGTCGCAAACGACATCGGCTACACCAATGGATGGGGCAACCTACGGCAACGAGGCCATCGAGGATTTAAACCTAGCGGATTCGTAGGCCATCCCAATCCTGAGATTTCAACAACGGACGAACTTCGGAATGATCATCGCAAGGACAATCAGGATAAACCCAAAATCTGTGTATAACCAAAGGAGCAGGAGCGCAAAATTCGAAGGATGGCCGTTATCACATTCGTGCGAAAGAAACGTGGAGAACTGAGAACTGAGAGACGAACGAGATTAACATCAGCGGCAGCCACAGGGTTTCCCACCAATACTTCGATACAACAATTGTACGTTGGACCAACGGAGCAGGATAGGCTGGAGGATTTAATGGAATTTCTGCGGCATCGGATTCAGGTTTTGGACAGTCTTCCACCAAAGGTCTCCTACACTAGGGGTGTCAACCAAAAACGCAGCGCCAATCCTAGGTGCAATGGTATCTTGAAAAGAACAATCTCCAATTGTTCCTCAAATGATGGCGTCCAGTATAACAGAAAAGCTGGTGATCCAATTATTTCGACTCAGTGTTACACTTCCGTGTAATCCAGGGTCCAGGGTGGGTCGGCTCGAAGTAGAAACGAGTAGTAGCACTTCTAATTCTGAAGGGAGTTTTCCAGCGTGTAACGTAACAAACAAGGATAGTAATCAGAGGTAAACCACAAAAGTTCAACTCGGTGGACGCAGAGGTTCTACGCCCCAACAAAAAAAACGTAACAAACAGTTTCCAATCAAGGGTAACTTCCAAACAATAAACAACCATGAACTGGATCAAACAGGAGAGATATGGTGTAGTACGCAGAGTGCAGGCCTAGCGATGCTCCAATTTGATTATGCTAATTATTCAAGCAACCTTCTACCCAACTCGTCTCAATACAGACAAAACTCAAGTCAAAGATGGAAAAGTCCAAAAGGATCATCAAAGCTCATTGATCAGAAAGGTAAGACGAAGGGGGGTTTATCACAATTAAAATGGTGTATTTCCACTCGCCTAGCTTCGGCAGTACATTAAATGTAAATTTACCTGTCCAAAACTGTGGTACTGCTTCCTCTCTACGTCATAAATCCGGCCTGCCAGTTTTGCAAGGAACGCTATTGGACAATTTTTTGATCATTTGTAGCAAGTTTGTGGGCAATCCGAACAATTTTGTCGATCATTCCCTAGATATGTAACGGTACACGTTTGACATGTTTTTGTTTAATTTTATATGGATTATGGAGCACATTGGTAAATTTTATAGATCATATCCATTTTGTTGTGCACAGATAAAAAGAAACACTGAATTTTCTGCGCTATCTAATGCACATAAAGGGAATGCTAGATTTGGCAGAAAATAATGGGATATTTCATGTAAATTTAAGCCAGATAACGCCTAAATCCAAATGCCCTCCGCTCGTTTTCAAACTTACATCTATTCAATTTCAAAAGCCTGCCGTTCTCTTACGGATCTATCAATACACTTTCTCTTCATGTCTATTTGTTCTAGCAATAAAATTACTGTCCGCTCCTAGCGCTTTGCATGGAGATGATAAATTATCTGCTTCTGAAAAACTTCATCAAAGATCGTTACTTCCGCGCTGGGGAGAATACAAAAATAACAATCAAAAGTGTAGAAAGCCCATAATGGGGGAATCCATTAATTCATACTGGTGGGGATCAGTATTTGCACCACTCACCGTCGTTCTCTCCGAGATCTATAAGTTATAGATGACGAGAAGAGCAAATGTGTGAAATAGGCGGTGCATGCTAAAAATAAACCCAACAGCGGGAGATAATTTCTCACCCGTGCTAGGCAGTATTAGGAGACGGACAAATCGCTAGAACTAGAAACAAGCAATAGGTAGTATAAGAGCACGATCGGTTGCATAACCTTTTGTCAGTCAAGGATTTCCCCCTTGCCTATCCTGCATAGGGTAGTATGACAAAGGGTTATGTGCCTGATCGTATACTACCGTTCAAATGCCCTCCGCTCGTTTTCAAACTTACATCTATTCAATTTCAAAAGCCTGCCGTTCTCTTACGGATCTATCAATACACTTTCTCTTCATGTCTATTTGTTCTAGCAATAAAATTACTGTCCGCTCCTAGCGCTTTGCATGGAGATGATAAATTATCTGCTTCTGAAAAAACTTCATCAAAGATCGTTACTTCCGCGCTGGGGAGAATACAAAAATAACAATCAAAAGTGCCTAAATCTAGCCAATTGTATTGCAAACAATATCGTCGTTTCCGCTCCTTTGGCTTGGAATTACACGAGGGGAAATTTTACGCGCTTGTTAAAATTAATTATTTTTTCTGTGTGGATATTGACCAGAATTTTATTGATCATGAATGCGTTTTTTATGGAGCGATTTAAATTTTTTATCGTTTATCGTTTATTAGTTTTTATTTGCAAAACTATGTTTGTTTCGCACTATCCCTAACTCAAACTGATTTAGGTTACGGTCAATCATGCTGTCTGCAAAGTAACCTGGTTGAGAAATCTCATTCATGAGCTCGGCATGGGACTGGAATATCCTGTAGATCTTCATGAAGAGAACCAATCATGTATCTGCATTGCACACAAGCCGCGTAACCATAAAAGGAAGAACCACGTGGACATTCGCTACAACTTCATACTTGAGAAGCTGCAATATGGTACCTTCAAGATCAAGTACATAGACATGCGCGTAAAATTTCCGTTCGTTTAATTCTAAACCAAAGGAGGCGTAAACAACGAAATTGTTTGCAATCTTCATGCGCCATACAACATTGTTTGCAACCTTTCTTACATCAGGCCAGACTCAGGCGTTATCTGGTTCAAATTTACATGAAATATCCCATTATTTTCTGCCAATCTAGCATTCCCATTGTCTGCATCTAATGTATGTGCATTAGATAAAGCAGACAATTCAATGTATCTTTGTATCTGTGTAGCTCTCCTTTTTGCGGGGATTGCTTTTCTTCTTGTCGACCTTGATGATCGCCTTTTGAGTCTTGCCAGAACTTTTGACGGTCTTCACAATCATCAGCCGTTTACTTGAATTAATATTATATACAAATAATTGGGGACCTGTTCTTAGTATTTAAAAGAAAGGTGAACCAGAAAAAAGTACATGATATTGTTTTTCCAAAACTTCTTGATATCTTCGAAACCTCCCGACCCATGTATTTGTCAATTTCTGTAAACGGGCCAGCTGCAATTTAAGAATACTTCTTGAAATTCCATTTCAAAGAGGAATTAACATATTGCATTCAACAAAACAAATTGATAGCAGGCATCGAATCATATCATTCAAATATTTGCTCATCGCATTTGGTTGTCCTTGACTATCTATAAAAAATAAAAAACTTGAATTGCTTTCTCCTACAATGACCTATCACAGAAGCAAAACATTCGACTTCTTATTGGCACAATTGTAGTATGAAAACAAACATATTTCGCTTCCATCACTAAACAATACCCAAGGCCATTTCAAAACTGTACCCAGACAATGAAGTATCAACTGCAGTGTCAGAACTAATAAAATCATATTCATCCAGTGGAGCAATTCTAATTCAAAATAAAACTCTTTCAAATCGAAATCATTTCGGTGGCCCTGGAAAGGGCCGATTGTTTAAATTGATGAAGTGGAATTCACTTAGAACTGGTATACTTGGTGACAGCCTTGGTTCCTTCGGAGACGGCATGCTTGGCCAACTCGCCCGGCAGCAGCAGGCGGACAGCGGTTTGAATTTCCCGGGAGGTGATCGTCGAACGTTTATTGTAGTGAGCCAAACGGGACGCCTCGGCAGCAATGCGTTCGAAAATATCATTGGTGAAGCTGTTCATGATACTCATGGCCTTCGACGAGACCCCAGTATCTGGGTGAACCTGCTTCAACACCTTATAGATGTAGATGGCATAGCTCTCCTTTCTGCGGGGAGTCCTTTTCTTCTTGTCGCCCTTGACGATCGTCTTTTGGGCCTTGCCAGAACTTTTGGTGGTCTTCAAAACCATCGTTGATAAATCAGCCGTTTACTTAAATGGATATTAGATACTAATAGCTAGGGACCGGCGGTTGGCTCTTATATACTCAACGAACAGTGAAAATAATGCTCCTCTTTGTTTTCTGGATATGAACAATTACAGGAATCCCCCGAATAGTGCGTTTTTTATTGTCCTCCCAACCCATAGACAACAACTTAGTTAAGCAATTGATGCGTCACTTCGTTATTCAAAAATCGGTCCAGCAAATTGCAATTATTTCATAAAAAGCATTTAAAAAGAAGATATCCATATCGAAAACAGTATGACTAAGTGGCAGTTATCAAAAAGAAAATTCAATAAGCTAACTACCAATACTGCTTCTCTAACTGTCCCAAAAGCCTGAATTCGGTGTCTGGTTGCTAGTATTCACAGAAGCAACCCAAATCACCCCATAAAACTACGTCACCTAATATTTTTGGAATTGACGCTACTTGCCTGGCGTTACCCATCGCACTATTTGCAGGATCCCTGTACGTAGAGATATTGAACCCACCTTGCTTGCGAAATAGGTTACTCGATGCTGCTACAAAAGACTCATTTGCAGCCGTTTTTGTTATCAGTACAATATCAGCTTCTGTAGCTACTCATTGTTCTTCGAATTCGTTATCCATCGAATATCCAACCATGTCTGGTCGTGGCAAAGGAGAGGAAAAGTTAAGGCAAAGGCAAAGACCCGGTCGAGCCGTGCTGGTTTGCAATTTCCCGTTGGTCGAGTTCACCGTCTGCTCCGCAAGGGAAACTATGCCGAGCGTGTTGGTGCCGGTGCTCCCGTCTATATGGCCGCTGTAATGGAGTATTTGGCGGCTGAAGTCCTAGAGTTGGCAGGAAACGCCGCCCGCGACAATAAGAAGACTAGGATCATCCCGCGTCACCTCCAGTTGGCCATTCGCAACGATGAAGAACTCAACAAACTGCTGACGGGAGTGACAATCGCTCAGGGTGGTGTGCTGCCAAATATCCAGGCCGTGTTGCTGCCGAAGAAGACCGAGAAGAAGGCATAAACTTGCAGACTTACTTGCTTTTGACTATCGAACAAAACCGTCCTTTTCAGGGCGACCACCACTGTTTCGAAAAGAGTTTTGTTTTTGGGTGTATTCATATTGTTGTCTGGCCTGGCCTGCTGATGTTTTTGCTAATATCCGAAAATTAAAATGCTCATTTCATGCTATTGGTGTAAACTAGATGCGCTCTTACAACATAGAACCTACACGGTAAAAGCGCGGTTCTACAAAGCGGGCCCTGCCAAGGGAATTCCAATCTTGAGTATATTGAGACTTAGCTGAGAGTATTCTGTGCTTGTCATACGACCAACAACTTTGCATTGTATGTGGAACACAAAATGCAGAACCGGCAAATTGCTCGCTAAACCAACGTAAGCTGCCAAGAAGATTCCGCTTCTGTCTATAATTTGATCTAGCCCACAGGCTGCTCGTAATCATGTTACGAATAATGATGCTGAAAGTTATTCTTTCTTTAAAAGATGAGCGATTCTTTAGAGGTTAAACTTTGTTGTTGTTGTTGTTGTTATTGGCACTCTTAAAGTTCAAAGATGAGTTTCTTTTAAGGACATACGGGATCAAGTCCCTATCACTTCGAAGTTTTCTGAGCACAAACCTCAAATATTATTAGGACTTCCGGCGTGAAATGTTCAAGAATTGTTTACTCCATTGGAGCATCCATTGGTTAGCAATTTCTGCATTGTTTTGTTTGTGATTATTGGTCACAAAAATCGTGAAAGGATAATTAACCTAACCTATAAATCATATAACTAATAACCCCATTGGGCAGTTCATTGTAGTTTTTTGTGTGACAACCAAGAATCTGGCAACCCTATCCTTTTTACTATCGTTATTTGAATAAGGCCCATCTGACGTTTGTTACTACGGGAATGAATGCCAGTATTGTTTACAAACATTGAATCTTTTGACGTTTGGTTGTAAGAGTTGTTAGCTACAGAAGAATGACAGCCCGCCAGGTCCCTGGTGACAACCGAGTGTAACAACAATATGATGTTGAAATACGCCTTAATTAATGTGTTGTTGTTGTCAAAATCAAACGCCTTTCTGTCAAGTTATACGAACTAAAAATATCAAAAAGAAGTGAAAAAATGTTATTAGAGAAGGTCTTTTTATTATATAGCGCAGTAAGGGGAGAGCGGAGGTTTGGGAAAACGTGACATCCATACAGACAAATTTTGATCCATAGAAAAAAATTGACAAGATGGGGAGGTGATCTAAAAAGTCACTTGTTTGCGTGACATAATTAATGAATGTTCCCTTAGATAACATTTACTGGAACATCCTACAGCTTAACTTTTCGTGATCTTGTAATTTGAATTTGACTTTAGACAATAGGAAGTCGATTGATTGCCGTATTCGAGATTCACCTGCAAGAGCAAAAGGATAGAAAACTTAAATTTTTGATCAACTGCTAATGGGGAAACAATGATACCTAATATTGCATCTTACATTAATCCGAACATAGAAATAATCAAAGATTTACAAGACCAACAACCAATAAGAAACTAGCGATTAAAAATTGGCTCAGTGCTGACAACGTCATTGGTTTGCACCTTGCCCCCTTGCGATACATTCTTGCGTTTTTCGGTACTAGAATCTTTGTTTTTGTTTTTAAGCGCTTTGTTATTTTGACAAAATATTTGAGGGGTTCTTCGGTGTGAGTTATGTTTTTAGGGGTTGATTCATTAAGCTTCCATTTTCATCTTGACTATCCAGCCCCTGCTAAGACGTTGCTTTTTAGTGTACACTGAAAAAAATATTTCACTTACCCTACTGCTAAAAACACATGTAGATATTTTTCAAAACTAAAATAAGCAAGAATCGCACAGCACACCTTTCTCCTTTGCAATTTTATTTTTAGTGTGTCCACAAGCGTTGAGATTTTCTAGCTGTTCCCGTAAGAAGCTGAAGGTGCCGATATGTAGGCAGTCCAAATTTTTTCTTTTGTTTGCTGCACTTGGCAACCAATTACGCATATTGGCAAGGTTGCTGATTTTCATTTCTGAAAGCTCAACTGTCAAAACTGTGCCTTAGTTTGCCACACATGTGGTATGGATGGAAAATCAAAATTCCGCAGTTATGTATTAAATTCGTTCGAAAATAAGTGACTTTTACATGAATATCACATAGAAAAGAAATTCTACTTGACCAATCGTTTACATTTCAATGGACACATAGAAGGTGGAACGGTCAAAAATTGATCAAACATGATTCTAGTGCAAACTGATTAGTTTATTATATAAATGATCAATCTTTATTTCTTTTTGGTTACCGTCGTCTACAAAACAACAGGAAAATTATTTGATTATGCTTCCGATTTTCCACATGAAAACTGTCAGTCCTTACGATTTACACCTTTCATCAAGTTTTGTACCGCTGTTATATCTACCTTCTTTGATGCTGAACGCTTATATGCCTTGAACTGCACTTCCAACTGTTTTTTTCTCTCTAGGTTTCCTTACGATTGCCCAACGTTTTTCAATTTTGCGCAGTTCCGCCCAAGTTTGCAGGGTTTCTCCTTGGTACGATTTGCACTATTGGCGGTATACCATTCCTGAGCATTTTATGTAGTGGCAAGAAGCGAGGTCTTTTGAGTTCTCTGAGGTTTCCTTCACGATTGCCAGCGTTTTAATTTTGCGCAGTTCCGGAAGTTTGGAGGTTTTTCCTACGATTTGCACACTATTGGCGGTATACCATTCGCGAGCCATTTTTATGTAGTGGCAAGAAGCGAGGTCTGGCCAAAACAGCACGTAACAACTATGTTTATTTAAGAAAGGCAATAAGCGTTTTTGCAAGCATTCCTTTACATAAATATCTTGACTGACAGTGTCAGTTACCACGAGACTTTCGCTATTTAGACCACGGTTGCAAATCGCCTGCCAAACCAAGGTATTTTTTCGGGAACTCTGACATTTTGTTTCTGCTTTAACTTATCTCTGAACCTTTCCTTTTCCGGTAGTCGTACAGAAATCTTGGCCTGGAAACTGCGTGAAATCCAGCTTGACGTTTGTTTCATCGTCCATTACAACGCAATCAAACTTGATCAACATACTCGTGTACAACTTACGCGTTCTTCCTTTGGCTGTTCTTTTTTGCTTATCATCTCGATGGTCTCACCTTATATATTGACAGTCCGGTTCGTTTCTTTGCTCTTTGCACTGTTGTGGGACTTTCCCTAATTTGTTTCCGATATCTCTGGTGGAAATGCTTGGGATTGACGTTTGAAAATGCGGGCCACTATTCTTCCGGTCGCTGCGGCTTCTTGGTTTCGGTTTCCCTTAACTCCGGCTTTCTTGTCAGCCGTATGACGTTCTCCGAACACTTCTATAACATTCGTTACGGTTGATTATCAATATTAAGTAAATTTGCTAAGTTAGCGCGCAACTAATTTGGATTCTAACTTATGCACGCGCAAAATTTTGATACGCTGCTCTTCTTGCTTCGACACCATTTTGGCAACTGAATAGAGCATGACAAAACAAAATAGACTCAACATTTCATACGCATACACCTACAAAATGAAAGTGTTCAAGTGCAATTAAAAATACTACGTCATATTAGAGTCGACCATGTTTTGATCGTTCCAACCTTTACGATTCACTATTGATTTTGCAAAGTTTTTTCCACTGCCTGAATCACATGAAACTTAAGTGAATTTCTAGTGGATATTATCCACTGATTATGTGATTTTCTGTGTGGATGTAGGTGATCGCATGAAGTGTCAAACAAAATCTATGACATGGTGAAATGCGATGTATGCTAGTTGTGCACGCATTTCACCTGCGCGTCGGAGTGATGAAAGACATTAATTGATTCAACTTTGAGCTGTGAGAAATATCGCAACGAACTCCCGGTTTCAAGAGCGTTTGAAAAGACTGGAAGGACGAAGGGAAAATGAAGTCAAATTTTAAGATTATAAGACCGTTTCTCACAAACCAAAGAAATCTCTGCACAACAAACACCACCATGAAGGGTTATTTCTCCTGCAAGTTGATCTTTTCATGGTTCTTGAAAAGTTCTCTTTCTCGAATGTAACAAAATTCCGTTGAAATCGGATGGAATTTCTGTCCAAAAATTTTGGAATAACTTTTGTTCAAACCGGTGTGATCCTTCGACAGATTTTCTTGAAGTTACGAGCTGCTTTCAAACAACCACCGAGAATTTCAAGAAAGTCAAGCGATAAACTCCAGACATGTGTTGAAAACATTAACTTAAATTTACGATCAAACAGATTGCGAATGTACATTGACTGATTCAGCATTGTAAAAAGTGAAAAGTCTGGAATTTCAAACCTTGCATCATTATAGTTTGGATATCCCTGAATTTTCCTCCGAAAATTAACACTAATTTGTGTAGCAAATTGCATACAAGATTCTATAACTTGACGATACCGGCTTTGAACATTTGAAGTAAAACAGTCGATTGTAAAAGTAGGAGATAAATAAGTGTGAAAGAGGCAGACTAACTAGAATTAGAACTGTAGAGATAAACAGGAGATATTACCAGATATATCAGAGATATGATCAACTATCTGAGTCGGTTGGTTTGTTACTCGACTGAAACTTGAGTGTTTTTTTTTTTTTCCTTTACTTTTCCCTGCCGAAACTGTTTTACCCCGTTATAGAAATTTAGTTCTGGAAAGTGATAAATCGTTAAATTTGTTAAAGGATACTTAAAAGCACAAGGAAATAAATACAGGTAATCAGTTGTAGTGACAGTAATATAAATTCTTCTGATCGTTAAAAAAAATTACTGAAACTTTTATTAATGAATAACATAAATGTAATAGAAAATTTGACTGTTAGTGATGCAATTTGAAAATAAATGAAGTAGATTTAAAGTAAATTTACGTAGAAAACCTATCGAAATTCATATTGTTTGCCTTATGAAACAGTATGTCCAAAGTATTTTGATACCTTATGGTTCCTATGACATCCATATGAACAACTACGGTTTTCTCAGTTAATTGTAATTATTTCCATAAGTCATTCCTATCAATTTCATAAACCACCTTCAGAATTTCATGACTGCTATTTGTGTATAATAATCATAAATTGTATGCTTAAAATGGTAAAAAGTGCGCCTCTAATTTTTGTTTATACGTCACGGATGCCATTGTGTGAATTTGACATATTTGCCATAGGTTTCATTGCAACAAACGTCTACAATTAAAAATTAATAGAGATATCACACAACGATCTCTGCCTGTGACTTCTCCTCGATGAGACTAAGGAATTTCAGTCCCACTTTCTTTATCCAATCCATCCCTTTAAAAATGTCACCTCTTTTAACCTTGCGAAACCACGAATAAACGGTCCAATTTCTAACAAAAGTAATATTGAAGTCACTCATGTTATCTAAAACCAACGAATTATAACTTCCGTTAAGCTAATGCTTTGATTGAGCCTCCAAAATAAATGAACTACACTCTTAGAAAATTTTACAGTATTCGGTAATTTTTACCGAACTTTCAACAGCTGCGGTAATACGATATAACCGGATTTCGGTGAAATTTAACAGTATTCCGGAAAAAAATTACCGGAACTTGTCAAATTTTACCGAAATCCGTTAAATTAAACCGAACGTTCAGCTGTTGAAAGTCGGCAAAAAATTACCAAAATTGTGTAGATACTTTTTTAATAAATAAATTAGCAATAAACATAAATGTTCACAATGGTTGCATGGTTATTTCAGCTAGTGTGCCTGTATTAGTAGAGTGACGCCATGTCATCCCTGTGAAAATAACAAATTTGGCATCCCTGATGCCTTGAGTTGACAACACTGAGTATTAATGCTGAATACTGAGTATTTTTTCAACAGATGCATCTGATTTGTAAACAAAGAGGAAAGTAAGATTCAAACGTTTAATTCTTGAAACCCTTAGTACTTTCATCCAAACTAGGGTCACCAATACAAGGGAATAACACTTTCCAAACATCATGCTAATGATACTTTCCTTGAGGGTGCTGAGAGTTTTGAGAAATTTACGTTTGAATTTTCTTCCCTCGTTGTTTACAAAATCAGATACGTCTGTTTGAAAAAGTACTGAGAATACTAATACAGGCACACTTATTATTGTTTCTTCACATGCGTTTGACCGGTCGCCTGCTCGATTGGAATGACACTGACAGAAAATTTCGGTTCCAATTTTGACAGTGTCGTCACTCTACTAATACAGGCACACTAATTTCAGCAACAATTGCGGCATAGCTGTAATTTTAACCAAGATTATACAAATGCAATAGATATTTAACTTGTTTTATTTTTATAATATCCACCATAGACTTATGTACGCTGACTGCGGAATGCTCCATAAAGTCATATTATCCATTATAACTTTTATCCCATGCAATTTTATATGATTCGTTATGGCATCGCAAATTAATATCATTAAACTTCTACTCGGGTACTTACACATTTAGAGATGTGAACAGTTCCTTAACTGCCTTTGGAAAACAGCCGACATGGGGGTCTCGAAATAGTGATAACTGTAATTCCTAGATCATAAAATAAGCGCCTTTTTCATGAAAAGATTCCTTGACATAATTTTTGATAATTTTTAAACACAAATTTAAAGCCCTTGCATAATAAACAATTTTATGATCAGCGCTATTTCAACCGGTTAGGCACAGTTTCTGTTCGCGTTCAAATTGACTCACCCCCACCACCTGGAAACGAAGACCGACTTTGACAGCTCTCCGCAGCCAGACGAATTCAGACAGTTGTGTGTGTTGAAAGGAGTGATGTGGCTTTATAATAAGCAGCGAGAAAAATCATGAAAAAGTTAAATTTTACTTGTTTTGTACATATTTCCTGTTTAGTTTTAGTGTTATCCGTAGTCGGAAGTAGCTCGAAAGAATGCGGTGATCCGGAATGCAAGAGTAAGTGTGATTCGAAGCGTATTTTCCTCGCTGCTCCAGATTGAGTACTTTCTCGGTTGGCACTTTCCTTCACTACGGTCAACAGTGCGAGCCGTAAAAAATGCAACCGCTATCTGCTTACGGTGCCGATGGTGAAAGAATACGCGAAAACTGGGACATGGGTCCCCCTTTTGCTGTTATGCTTGAGTGCAGTTTTGTAACATTTCGATGTTGTTTTTTTTTTCAGCTCCGATTGCCAAAGGGTACGTAACGTTGCGCTACATGGGCGGTGGCGGTCAGAAAGTCAATCTGGCCCAGGGTGAAAAATTGCTAATTCTTGGGAGGAGCTTTGGAAAGGATAATAATGACTTTCTGGTGCAGAAGGCAGATGGGAAAATAGGATTGGCTAGCACGAAATTTGTCCGGGAGAGTGAAATTCTAGTGCGAGCAAAAGATCTGATTCAAATTCCGGAGGTAGAAGTGCAGGCGCAGATCGATCCCTCGTCTACTACCGAGCAGAACGTCATTGATGGAACTACGATCAACAATGTTCAGTTGACGGAAAAGCCAATTACCGTACAAGAACCTGCACCAGTTGAGGAAAAAACGCCAGATTTAGAGCTCATTCCTACTGGGAGTACTATCAATAAGGAACCCACAGGTCTTCCAACAACGAAAGAGGAAACGGTAGAAGAAAATCCAAACGAGATAACGGAAACCGGAGCGGAAGTAGAAGAAGAGGATGAAGAAGACGAAGATGGTGAGGAAGAAGTCGAGGATGAGGGCGAAGAAGTTGATGATGAATCAGAAGGTGGAAGTGCTGATCAAGTGGCGGGTAGTTCTACAAAGGCACCAATTGAACAACTTAGTGAAGCTTTAGAAGAAGCAAAAGAAATCGTAGAGAACCAAAGTGAAGGAGCTTCTTTGGTAGTGGAAGAAAATGATCCTGTAGCAACTGAAGTCAATATAGGCTCTGCAGAGGATGCTACCACAGTCGAACCAACAGTGACTGAAGCTTCCCAAGATGATGAACCTGATGTTCCACTGACCGAAGTTGTGGACATTACGACTCCAAGTCCTCAGGTGGAGCAGCCAGTACAAACAAGTGAACGCGTTGAAATTCCTACTCCTACTACCGAAGTCGTGGAAGAAACAACACCTCCCGCAACAATTGTTGATCTGAGGGAGGAAATTCCTGTGACAGAAGAGCCTGAGCATATCCTGGAGGTAATGAACACAGCAAGCACCAATCAAAATTTGATTGAAGAAGCTAACCCAACTCCGGATTCGGCTTTACCTCAGCCGCCGCATGGATTGTTGAGAGGAGGCCTGGGAAGTCTCCTGTCGCATTCACATCACCATCATCATCATCATCATCATGGCCACGGACATGATCACGGTCACCACCATCATCATATTCACCATGAAGACGACCATCAACATCTGCATCATAATCGCGTGGAGGTGAATCAGAACCAAGTGGAAGAGGAGACACACAAACAAGGATTGTTTGAAGAACTTCCCGTTCAGCAGCCTCTGGAAAAGCAATCGGACTCCGTGACCAGCCAACAAACGACCCCGAGTCTTGATGGGCAGGAAAAAGGTAAATAAAATTGTAGGTGGGAAGGTTTGCTCTAATTTCTTGTCAATTAAGTTGCGAAGAGACGATGTGCAAAAACAATTATGCTTCAAAACTCGTTTCGTTCCGCTGTGTGATTAAGCACCTCAGACGGATGGCATTTGAAAGAGAACAAACCAAAAATATTTTTAGCCTGTTATTATTGTGATCGCACTTTCATCACATACTTATTTTGGTTGCGAGAAGCGAGCGACTGACTTTCGCTTCTTGCAGTTATTGATCTAACGTTGAGAACGACGCAATTTTTTCCCGTTCATTTCAGTTGCTCCGGTTGTTCCTGAAGACGGATATTGCGATCAACAATCCTGTCCACAGCCGAATCCTGCACAACCCTGGCCTCAGCATCAGCACGCTAATGGAGTCCACGAAGCGATCGTGAAAGATAGTCCGCTCGTTATGGGAGACCAGCAGGAGGCCAAACAAGATGACACAATTGCAGCTTCTTTCGGAGACACTCAGGATGAAGAGGAAATGGATTATGCGAAGATGTTTATTGTGCAACTGCTCAAGTTGAGTGACTTGATCTTACTACTGGGTATAACATCCTTCACGTTAATCGTGTTCTCTTTGGGTCACTATTTGATCAACAAGAATCGTAAAGAGAGGCCGCTCATCTACAAGGTAAGAATGTTACGACATCATCCAAAATATAATCTAACAACCTCCCATTTGTAGTTGAATATGGTGGAACGGGATTTAATGTCATCGCACAAGGAGAATGCCATGCTCAAGAGTGACCTTTCCGAAACGAAACACAAACTGACTAGCATCGAAAATAATTCCTTCGGCTCGAACGATATGGTGATCGCATTGCGACACGAACTGGAAGACGCCGAACAGGCCAAGCTCGAACTGCAGGAACAAATCACTTCGCTCGAAAAGGAGCTGGAGAATGCCGCCGAAGCTGGATTGGAGCTGAACAAGATGGTCGCCGAGCTGTTGAATCAAAGTGGAAGTGATTCAATCGCCTTGACGGTTGATGAACTGCAGAGGCAACTGAACGAACAACAGCAAACGATTCTATCGATGAACACGACCTTGGCGGACAAGAGTCGCGAGAACAGTGAACTCCAGATTACCCTCGGAAATCAGTCTGCAAAATTCCAGCAGGATATGGAAGAACTGCAGCAAGCGTTGAACGATATCAAGCTGGAAAAGAACAACATGGAGATTGAACTGAACAATATCAAAAGCGGCCAAAGTTCCCAACTGGAGACATTCAGAAAGGAAACAAATGCTGAAATGGCTAAACTGAACAAAGAAGTCAAAACGTACCAAGCGAAGTGGGAGGATGGAAAGAAAGCTTTGAATTCTGCCGAAGCAAAAGTGGAAGCGCTGGAAGATTGCATCAAAGATATCAAACGGGGCAATACTGGCGGAACCGTCGACGGTCTGATAGATTCGGCTGAACTGAAGGCACAGGTAGCCGTTCTTCGCAAGGAGAAATCTAGCCTACAGGACCAATTGCAGGGGGAAATTGTAAGGGGTATGAAAATTTAGATTATAGTGTTTGTCTTACATGTGAATTCTTTAACAGGTTGCCCGTCAGCTGCTGGACGATCACGTTAAAATCATCAACGAGGAGATTTCGTCCTTGAAGAAGGAATTCAGTCAGGCAGAGAAGGACAAGCTGGAAGCTGAAACTCGTCTGGAGGTGCTTTCGTCGTACTTTAAAGACAAGGAAACGCAGTTGCAAAAGTAAGTCAAAGTGCAGTCCGTTCCCGATGGGAGGGGGTATTTCATGATGGATTGATTGACTTTCCGCAGGGAATTAAGCATCAAGGAAGCCATGTGGATGCAACAGCAGGGAGAAACAACCAGCACGGTCGAGAGGATTCGGCTGATGCAGGACGAGATTCAACAGCTGAAGTAAGTTTCAATCGCTTAATGTTGGGTTGGTTTATGTGGTAGTCAGGGAAATTTCGAGATGGGTGATTTAGCATTTTAGGAGAGTTTGAGTACTTTTTTTAAACTGCTAATTTGTGAGGCTCAAGTGCCAAAGGCATAACAGAGCCGAGTTCTTTTTCATTTTCACAACGACAATAACTTACTAACTAGGTTAATTTTGGAAAGGAAAAACTCGCGGCTATCCTTTTTGTGTTCACAAATGATCTGAACAACTTTGGGTCGCACCGAAGGTTAGATTGGATTCGTTTTGAATCATTCTTGTAAAGAAGACGATTGTACATTCGGTAATGGGTACTAGCTGTCGAGAAAATTCGCTGGGTGAATTGATTTCGAGTTTTGCAGTACCTACGAAGAGCCTTCGATCTCACACGTTTCAGGTACCGTAAATGAACATTAGACCAAGGAGGTTCACGAGCTTCATCGATAGTGGAGCACGAGCCAAGGAACTGCAAATTGACTTGAGACAAAGATTGGCTCATAGCAGCAAAATTAGTTCTACGGAAATCCAGGCCATGTGGATCAACGATGTTATCTAAGGTAATAGGTACTGATAGATTGATAGTAATCTCCAGCGTAGGATGATCGGCGTCGAGGTTAATTAAAGGTTCGGAGACTTCGACATCCGCACATTCCATTACGGCAGCTTCATTAGCCAACACAAGATCAAGCAGTCTCGAGTTACGATTTAATGTTGAATTCATTTGCGTTAAATAATGAAGGCTAAATCCATCGATCAAAGCACAGCAGACGGGTGGCATATGCGAACGAAGAACGTCAATTGTGGGATGACCAATAATGGGAACAATCCAGACCAACCCAGACTGGTTATAACCGCCAAATAGTAAAGCGTAGTCGTTTTTCCTATCGGGAGGTAAGTACATGGCGCCGATACTGTGTGGAGTTGTTATCTGGACCCATCCAGGCAACTGTGGAGTCTTTTGGAAACTGCTATCAAGACGCCACCACCATGATATTTTTTGCTATTTATGCGATTACGATCATTCCGAAAAACTGTGAACTGATCTCCGAATAGTTGAGCGGGATGAATTTGATCATTAAGCCAGGTTTCGGTTAGAACTATCACGTCAAAGTTGGACTCGACGGCAGCTAAGAAAAAGTCGTTTATTTTCGTTCGGAGACCACGAACATTCTGGTAATAAGCCAGTAGTCCGTGAAGCAAAGCAAGCGTACAATCAGAGTGACTGGAATCGAAGGGCGCATCAGGTCTGGCTGGGCAAATAATGAAGTCGTATTAGCCTGAAAAGGCGTTTTGGAAGATCCTCTGCCACGTAGGCCCGGGACGGCTGCAGATCGCTGGCTCCGTGCATCCCGGTCTTTGGCTTAAAAACCATGCGTGTAAGAGAGCGTCCAAAAACGGTGGAAATATGCTGGAATCGGAGAGCGAATCAGGTGTTGTCGGGTTAACAGCAAAATCGTACTTGCCTGCAGTAGCGTTTTGGAAGACACTCTCTCCACACCCACACGTAGGGCCGGGACGGCTGCAGGTCGCTGGCTGCAATGACACGACTGCGATGGAGGGATCGAGACCTTCCATTACACTAAATTCGGTGCGTCCCGGTGTAAAAACAGGTGGTTGAATGTCATATCGTGGAGCATCAAACCGTTTTCCTTTGCAATTAATTAACGTTGCATTACAACTACCGGAGGGGTACCCGTTGTAGGCGTCAGAAATATAGCGGAGGGCTTCCGAATTTTTTGAGTTGAATATTCCTTAAGCTCACGGAACATTATGTCTTCCGGCCAAGCTGAAGGGTCAAGCGCGTTTGTCTTCAGGGAAGGGTCCAAACCAATTTTGAACGGGGACACAACGGGGACGAAAATTTACTCAAAACAATAATAACGGTGACGATTATTTGCCAGAAGATAATAGGTCAGCAACAGCAATCGTGAAACGATGAAACTGCAAATGGTACGGCACATACAATGATCGATACTATCAACAGTTCGACACTAAACAATCAATTATATCGCTTCGTCAACAAATGTAATCGAACACGTGTTGAAAACACTACTTAAACTGTAAATCGAAGGCGCGAAAAAAGCACAGCTAGCACGATGATTGACTATCTCAGTTTTCTCCGGGGAGAATTCGATACCCGGCTTTCCAGCCCAGGTAGACACATTGTCTAGGGTATCCTGCAACCGTCCCTGCAGGTTGTTCGCCCCTGGTCCTACAATTTACAAGTTAAACTTGATTTTATCCATTCCTGGTGCAGAATTGTTGCATGAAAGAAGTGCAAGTGAGAATTCGAGCATAGAAAAGGGCGCATCCATTTAGTTACGATTGGTTTGAGTATCGGCAGAAATTCGTTGCACCGGAACCGAATCTGGGCACACTTTCTTAGCGAACGCGTAGACCCACCGGGAAGAGCTTTCCTTGTCTTCATTCGCCGACGACGGATTTCGCATTCTTTTCCCGACGGTCCAAACAGTTCTCATCGACGTCTCACGCGATAGCCCTTCGACGAAGTGACGCCATTAACTGGGTTTCTTGACTTTTGCGAGGCTCTTAAACTTACTATGAATGTATCGCTCGTATAGTTATCTCGCGAACCGCGCTTCCGATATGCTTTAAACGCGACGGATTTTTCACGGTAGATCTCAGTACATTCGTTATCCCACCTCGGAGTAGGAGAGTACTATTTGTTTTCAAGTTCTGTTGTGCAAAAAGGAGTTTCGCATTCAAGTGACGCATAAGAACATTCGAGAAAATTGATTGATCCACAAGCTCTGAGTGAAATTAAATCATTTGTTATTCGGCTATTTTGCACATAAGGAGTGTATCGAAAAGTAGTTATAAACATTCGATGCGTTATTACGCATAAACTACTGTATATATTTTTAGCGTGTAAGCGCCATTTGCTTTGTTTACATGTCCAAAATGATTATTCGGTTCATTCATTTCCGTTGATAAAGTTGTATTCAAAATGTCGCGAATTGAATTTGAGACTAAAAAGAAAATTCTGCACACTTGGTGCACCGAAAAGGGTGTTACTTACAACCAGATTGCGAAAAGAGTAAATGTTCACCCGGCAAGTGTAAAACGCATCATCGAAAAGTTTGGTAAGGAGTGCTCCCTCAAGGATTTACCAAGAAGTGGCCGGAAACCCGGCTCCAGCAACCCCGATTTGGACCAAAAGTTGTGGATTATATTCAACGGAACAAATCTGCCTCTACTCGCGATCTAGCCAAGAAGTTCAGGACCAGCATCGGAATGATTCAACGAATCAAGCGCAGGAATGACTTGAAGACGTACAAAAGCAGAAAGTGCCCAAACAAACTCCGGAACAAAAGTCTCGTGCCAAAACCAGGGCTCGAAAGCTGTACAGCTGCATTTTGGACAATGTCGACCAGTGCATTTTGATGGATGACGAAACATACGTTAAAGAAGATTCAAGAACGCTACCGGGGCCGCAGTTTTATACTAAATCTGTTGGGGAACGTGTGCCACCCGCAGATACGACTGTTGCGATGGAGAAATTCGGTCAGAAGGTGCTCATTTGGCAAGCTATTTGCACATGTGGCTTGCGTTCTTCAATTTTCTATACAAAAGGAACTATAAATGCTGAGATTTATCAAAAGGAATGTTTGAAGAACAGGTTGCTACCATTGTATAGAAAGCACCAGTCCCCTCCTCTCTTCTGGCCAGATTTGGCATCGGCACATTACGCCAAATCCACTCTACAGTGGTTGACGGAGAATAACATCAAGTTCGTAGAAAAAGACATCAACCCACCAAACTGTCCCCAGTTGCGACCGATCGAACGCTATTGGGCAATAGCCAAGCGTATATTTAAGAAGGATGGTACAGTGTCCCAAAACATGACCGATTTTAAGAAAAATTGGGCAGCGGCATCCAGGAAGTGCACAAAGGTCACTGTGCAGAATTTGATGGCAGGTGTCAAATCAAAGGTACGGGCATTCTACAGAAATGAACATGATGACTAGTTTTTCCGTTTGGATCTTTTGTAAACATGTTAAGCTATAATAAACTGAAATAGTATGTTAATTTTAACCATGTTTTCATGCCTATTTTATTATTTGGATGTTTATAACTACTTTTCGATACACTCCTTATTACGTTCCTAATATTCATAGAACTTTAAGGTTTATTGATCTCAAAAACCGTCATCTAACATTTGTCTGTAGCTCGGTCTAAGGAAATCTGCATTAGTTAAAGTACACGCTTAGAAAAAAGTACCTAGCGAAGCAGTTAAGTGTGGGAAGCCAACGTTGACTATAATTTTGTTAAATTTGGGTACAGATAACTTACTTTTGGGTAAAGTTCTACCCAAAAGTAAGTAATTTGTACCCATCGATAGGTAAACATAAGGGCATCTTCAATGGCGATCCAAATCGTGGATTGGATTTATTTTTTTAGACCAAACGCAGAAACATCGGTGCAGTGTTGTAAATTTTGTTTTATACTGGATCTATTTTGCATCATTTCAAAACTGGTATATGTTTTGATCTATTCTTGTAGCAATTTGGAACAAGAAAACTGCTGTTCCAAAAAACTACACGCTACTTTATAATACCAATTATTGAGTAAAATTTCAGCTTTTACTAAACAATAACTCAATTTTATTGAGTATATTCTGAGGTATATTTGTGAGCCGAAAAGTAACCGTGTTTGCTGCGTTTGATGTTGACGGTAGACAAAAAGTTGTGTTGCTCGCCTCGAATGCTGATAATTACCTCTAGTTGCTCCCGGTGCAGGTGAATTGCCTTTTCGTTTCATTCCTAAATAACGAATGACTTTTACAGCCACTGCATTTTCCGGAAAACGCTGACTAGATCCAAATGCGTAGGTTCCGAGATTTCAAATAGTATTTCGATTGCTCGGAAATGAAAAGAAATGAAGTCTTCAAAGTAAACAATCTGTTTATTGATAGATTGGTCACGATATGCACTTACAAATAGTTCATACAGATAAATTTTAGAGAAGCCTCTAGTTGACTCTAGTTGTCGCATAATGTCCAGGAACACCTCACTTGGCATGCGAAAACGCAGAAAGTGCTTCTCGTTGTAGGTTTGCGTGTCGCTAAAGTAGTCCTGGAACAGCTTCTGATGACCGAACTGAAAATCACGGTCCATGTTGAGGCGTCATCCAGGATGTGACCCTCTCTGTTTCGACTCTTGTTTATCCGCTGCCAAACTACAAATCGGCATTATCTAATATCGTTTTAATGAAATGCATGCATTCACACACTTACCTTCAGCCAGACAAAAGAACAAATATTCCTTGTCGCCAGCTAACGACGCACTACTGGCATTAAAAATGCTTTGGTCAAACTAATCAATGGCAAAATGTTTGTGAAAAATCTTCGATCTCTAAAAATAAACTTCTGATCTCTGATGTTGAATGATCGACAAGATGACAGGTGTTGGTGGGTTTAACAACAAGAAATACAACACCGGTGCGGGGAACGCAAAGTTGGTCTATTTTAGCTAGTTCTATTCAAGTTTCGCTGATGCAAATCAAGTATAAAGTTGATCACACTTAACAGCTCCTTTGGGTACTTTTTTTATGCGTGCAGGCCTGCATTTCACAGACCACATCATATTCAATCACTCAATGTTGTGAAAGGCCAGTTGCTGGAATATTTAAATAGTAATTCTTTGTTGATACCGGAACAATCTGGCTACCGGGAAGGCCATTCTTGTGAAACCGCGTTGAATTTAGTATTAGCAAAATGGAAAGATAACTTAGAGAGTAAACAAACAATTTTTGCTGTTTTTTTGGATCTGAAACGCGCTTTTGAAACAATTTCTAGGCCCTTGTTGTTGAAAGCATTAAAGCGCTTTGGAATTTCGAGTACTGCATACAGATGGTTTGAAAGCTATTTGTCTGACAGAACTCAAAGGACTGTTTTTAATGATTCTGTTTCCAGTCCCGTGGGGAATAACCTTGGTGTGCCCCAGGGAAGTGTATTAGGGCCCCTTTTGTTTAATATGTATATTAATGACATGCGACGTGTTTTACGATTTTGTGACATTAATCTGTTTGCAGATGACACTGTGTTGTTCATTGCAGCTAAAGATTTAAATGAAGCCGTTACCCATTTGAACGAAGATTTGCGTTTTCTAAGTAGATGGTTGAAATGTAAGCAATTGAAATTGAATATAAGCAAAACTAAATTTATGGTAATTTCACAGAATCGAGTAAATGAGAATGTCTCAGTTACGATTGATGATGAGGCAATTGATCGCGTTCGGGAGATTAAATATCTTGGCGTGATTATTGATGAAAAGCTAAAGTTCAACGCTCACATTGACAATGTCATCAAGAAAATTGCCAAGAAGTATGGAATTCTATGCCGATTAAAAAACGATTTAACTACTTGCAGTAAAATACAGCTATACAAATCAATCATCTCCCCTCATTTAGAGTTTTGCCCTTCCATTTTATTCTTAGCCAACCAAACACAAATATTGAGGTTACAGCGTTTGCAGAATAAAATTATGCGTTTGATTTTACGATGTAACAGATTCACTTCCTCGACTTTTATGTTAGACGCTTTACAATGGCTATCAGTGGAGCAAAGAATTGTGTATTTAACTATGGTGTTCATTTTTAAAGTAGTTAATGGTTTGCTTCCTCGATATTTGTGTGATCGAATTGAAAGAGGAAGTGATTTTCATAGATATAATACTAGAAACGCGGATGAAATAAGAAAACCGAATTTCTTGACATGTGCTTCACAAAACTCATTATATTTTAAAGGAATAAATGTTTTCAATTCGATGCCAAGACACATTAAACGTGCACCAACACTTTCAGAATTTAAAAGACTATGTATTTCACACGTTAAAACTGTATTTTGAGCAGCAAGCGTAATTTTTTTTTTTCAAATATTTATGAAGATTGTACCTGACGATGTTTTAATATTATAAAACGGATTATTTTGTGTGGACCATTTCTTGTACATTTATGTTGCTTTTTTGTAAAAATGAAGAATGTATCTGACGAAGTTCTTTACAAACGGATTATAATGAGTTGACTATTTTATTTTTAAATTTTATTTTTTCACATTTACAATACTACAATACTCACTATTTTGTTCGTCACAATGATGATGATGGAAATTTGTATAATGTTGTATTAGTTTAAAAAAAAATAATAAAGAAAGTAGTCTACAATTGTTTGAGCCTCGCGCGCGGTATACAGATATGATGGACTTCTTTTTGAATTCGTAAAAAAAATGGCCTTTGATGCTTTAGATGGTACTATGAAATAGTAGCGAGTTGTCTGGCTGAATGTCGGGGAATTCTTCGTCAATTCTTTTGTGGTTGAAAGTAAAAGTTTGACTAATGCCGGTCGAGGATTTTTTCGGTTTGGAAATTTTCTCGATCTCTCTGATTGAGGATATCCTTGGTCAGCCCAAAACTAAGGTGGCGGTTCCATTAGTGTTGGAACCTTTGACTCTGTAGCGGGCAAGATCGGATATTGGCTTGCCTTTTGATAATGTCCTTTTACTGGATTCTGTGATCTGAATTGCAACAGAATTTCCTGATCGCTGGGAATATTTGCGAACTTTTGTGGTTAACATCAAAGCTTTTCATAATTATGTCGCTGTGAAGCAAATGGATACTTTTGAAGAAATTTATATCTGTAAATGAAATCAGTTCGTTTTTTTTTGTATAACTGGTTTGAATTGTTACCAAATTAATTATCTTAGAGATAAAATCGTCTAGCTCAAACCTTTGTAGGGGTAAGGGCGGGACCATCATCAAACCAATTCAAAGCGAGCCTCTGAGTTACTGACAGTAAGCAAAACTACTTAATAGGACGATACTGAAATCTCGTGGAACGACGTCACAAATGATCAAATATTATCATGTAACACTGCTAAAACTCTTAAGCCGAAGTTATTACTTTTCATGATGGAGCAATATGACTAGGTGTTTTTCTCTAAATTTCATCAAATTCAAATAAACAGTAAATTTTTTGTCTGTTGCATTGCAATGATCTTCAAGATTCATCTGTAAACAATATGACCCATTGTTTACAGATGAAGCTTGAAGATCATAGCAAAACAGAGCAAAATCTGCTGTTAACTCTAATTTGATGAAAATCCAGATCTTGCAGTATTGGGCAGGTTAACTCTACTTAATTACGTCGAAAATCTATTCTAGCATCTATATCCAAAAAATCAAACGATCCTTGTCCTTCTACCAACCCACAGATCCCAAAACGATAAGCTGCGCGCCGAAATCGAAGCTCAAGGCACTGCCCACAAAGCACAGTACACCGCGCTGGAGACACGATCACACGATGCCTGGCTAGCGGCCCGCCAAGCCGAACGCCGTCTCGAGGAATCCCGCAACGAGTCCAGCGCACTGCGGCGTAAACTCACCGCCCTCGGAGATGTCTCCGTCAATAACTCAGTATCCGGTAAGCAAACTCAATTCTTCCATCAGCTGTAAAATGACCCCAACCGAAATCGTTCCAAATTTCCAGATGGTCTTATGCCCAACACAGTTCCTCCGGGAGACATGAACCTTACAGCCCCGTCACCCATCCGAGTGGAATCCCCCAATGCTCCACCCATGATGGGAATGCCTCCGCCTCCATTCTTGCCTTCTCCCTTCGTACCGCCCTTCATGCCTCCTTTCATGCCTCCCCCGGGTCCAGGAGAGATGCGTCCCGCTCCTCTTGGTCGGCTTATGTCCCCTCCTCCGCCGAACCGATTCAGCCCTAATTTGATCGATAGCCGCGATCGGTATACCCCAGAACGAGGCCGGTATTCTCCCGACAGTCGCTACGATTACTCTGTGATGTCCAACTATGAAACGGAAACCGATTTCAGTCCACCGCCGTCTCCCCCGCCGCACTCACGCCGTTCCAATTACGATCGAGAGCGCGATCGGGATCACCACCGCTCGGACCGTGATCGGGATCACGATCTGAGGGATCGAGACCGAGATGTACGGGAACGTGAAGGGCGCACTAGCGGCAGCGGAGGTGGAGTCGATCGAAGCGGCGGTGCTGGTGGATATCCGAAGGCGTTTTCGCCCCCTGGCATGAGGACAACATCCCCGCCCATTCAGGATCCTAGGAATAAAAAATATCAAGGTAGTAGCAATCATTACTCCGATGACGAGTTCGATGAGTGGTAGAGAAAACTTGTGAATTGGATTTTGCTTTCGGCTGGCCTGCTATCCTAGAAAGAATCTGAAACATTTTCAATTCACTTAACTCTTAGTTTTTTTTTTTTTCGTTGTTATTCTTTTACGCGCTTAGTTAGATGAGTTGTTTAATTGTAAATGCAACACCGGGGATCCACAATGCCTGCGCCTGCCTTCTTTCACCAAGCAAACAGTCATTTTCAAATACCAATCCTCATCCGTACAAGCACGACTTCATTTGCTTAACATTCATCAGAGCAACTCCACTATGGAATTGTTAAAATAAAAAGAAAACTAGACAAAAGCTTATAATAATTAACAACGTCATTGGCCCGTTATAGGACAGTAATGAACGGTGACAGTAAACATATTGAAACTATAGGTAATAAAGAACTGCGGACCGGACATACAATGCCCTAAAAATGGATCTACATGTGTACAAAAGAAACCCACATTTCCCTTTCCGCTTTCGCCATTAGTCAACATTCAACTCATTTCCAGTTCATTTCGCTTTCTAACCACTATGCGCTGCTTTTCATTTAGTTGGTCACTTCCTAGGTGGGTTTTGTGAATTAGTTTTTAACACGTTTTCTAGCCGTTATTTTGATTAACTTTTGTTGGTTTGTCAAAGCAATTCACTTTCCGGTGAACCAAATGATCGCGAAATAGCAGTTCATTATTTGGAAATGGGTTATTATTGCTACGGGAAGCAACCGTCAGATTGTTACGATTTTCATGCGCGCCCATGATTATCAGTCAAAAGACCTGGATTAATCGGTTATCAAGTCCCCTTGATGACTTTGCCTCGCAAAGTGAACATACCCAATAAGTTAGTATACAACTTTTCATCGTTGCGTAGGTGCGCACCATGTGCATTCTGTGTATTGACTGTGTATCGTATGAATCGGCTGAATAACGAGTGAATAACTCGGCCATATAGTCAAACGAAATAACTTGATGGTTTTAAAAATTATAGTGCCCAAATATTTGAGCCAATTGACTGACGAGTCGACAATTGTTGAATCGAGTGAATCGACTCTCCATCTAATTTGCATGCAGAGTCGAATCACTCAATTTGACAATTGTCCACTGGTCAAGTGAGCGCGACTCGTCTCCACACATTCGATTCGCTGAGTAGTCCTATTTAACCATGTACAAAACATCAAGTCGTTTGGCTCTAAAACAACTGAGTAATAGCGATGGTTGATGAAAATGAATCTGTTTCCGAAATAGAGCTCCACCCTGTAAGAAAAAAAAAAGTGTTGGGTTATATCAGGGATATTACCGCAAGGTTCACGTTGGTTTATAGTAATAATGGTATCATCTAATTTATACGTATCACTACACATATGGTTGTTAAAAATGTTAATAAAATTTTATAATTTTGATATGGACTCCTTTAGAATTGGATTTGTTTAGAATTTTGAAATTAGATTATGGAAATTTTAAGATTTTTACTTCGTAACGGGTGGCAACTAAAATTTTGGAATTTCTTTCTCAAGCTGTCAAAAAAAGACAAACATAGTTGAAGAAGATCTGATTTATTCAAATAAAAGATACATTGTCCATTGTTGAAAAAAAAATTAGTGAACATTTGAAAACGGTCCGTAATCGGATGTTCGGCGAAGCTTCCGTTTGATGTCGGAACAGGAGCGTTGTACGGCTTTCATGTCAACTTTGCGAATGCATCTCTTGATTCTACCAATCAACTGTTTGCAATTCGTGGCTCTCCAGTTATTTTTGTACACCAAGGAACTCAAAACCCCGAAGAAATCTTCGATTGGGCGACACTGAGGCAGATTTGTCGGGTTGTGGTTTTTGGGTACAAATGGGATCGAATGGGTATTCAGGAACGATGGTGTTTAATGGCGTAATGCGATGACGCTTTATCCGGCCAAAACACGTATTGTCCATCAGCATGATGTTTTTGTAGAAACGGGATCAAAATTTTCTTCAAACATTCGTTCTGGTACACATCTTGATTGATTGCCAAACCAGAGGGCTTGAACCATGGCTTAGAAATGCCTTTCTCGGAAATGGCAATGTATAGCATCACTTTCTGTTCAAACTTATGTTTAAACTTATATTTTATGTTCGGAGGTGTAGTAGAACTATCCGTTGAATAGTATCGATCGTTTCCGGGAATCTGCGTCTTCGAAAGAGGAAAGTAGCTTTCGTCGTCCAAAACAAAACTTTTTCCGGAATAATTTTTAATCAACCAACGGCATTGGGATTTCAGCGTTGAAATCTGTGCATCAGTATATTCCGAGGCTCGTGTCTTCTTTCGGCACTTTATTCCGACTCTTTTCAATGTTTTGCAGATGTACTGGTGAGAACAGTTGAACTTTTTTGCGGCATCCCGTTGGCTCAGTGAATCCTTGTTGGCACGAGAAAGAGAACTAAGTCCTTTTGCGTCCATAATTTTGGATGGTCTTCCACTACCTTGCTTGCGAGCAGTTGTTGGGGATCTCAGGATATGGTAAACAGTCGAAGTCGCAACATTTTCGCTTTTAAAATGTTGTACCGTATACGTTTTGCCGAGATTTCTGTGCAGTTCGTAAAACTGTACAACGCGCTCGCGAAATACTTCTTGTTTCGACGGCATTTTGAGCAAAACTGAGCAAGCATAAACAAAACAGAAAATACTAGCAGAAAGAGGAGAGAAAGAGCTAACGCATACACACTCTTATTTCTCTCTGAGCTCGTTTGTTGTTGGCCTGTTGTAGAGGCCTCGAAAAAATTCCAAAATTTTAATTGCCACCTGTTACTTTATTTTCGTGCCTCTCTTCATTCAGGGCATCTCGCGTGTTTTATACTAGCGTTCATAGCATAGCCCTAAATGAAGAGAGGCACGAAAATACAGAACGAAGAGAATTCTAAAGAGGGGACGGGCCTCAGTTATAAAATCAGACACCGGCATCAAAGCAAAATAATTTTGCAGCTGAGGGGTGGCTATTTCTGTGTTCATAATGGAATGAAACTAAATGAGACAAAAAGAAGTATACAATTTGAACCATTTATTACCCGTTTTTGAGGACTAAAAAAGATGTTCAACCTTTTCATACAACGATTTGCATGGGAGCAAAAGTAAGTCATTTTTAACTAAAAAATGAACTACTTATACTAATAACACTCTGTATATCAAACCACTCTGTATATTTAAATTCAGCTTTTCCGACACGAATGCACACCACTGTGTAAACACAAACAAACAAACAAACTTAATTGTGATTTCTATGCAAAAAAATTTGTAAGTTTTTCGTTCTTGAACGAGAGTTATTAGCGTTCAAAAACCTTTCGTAACAAACGCTCTCATTTAAAAGCAACGCTAACGCTCTCATTTTTCAAAATTTTGAAATGACACCCGGTATAGAAAAGAGAAACGCAGTCCTACGGTAAAAATTCGATGCGAAGTTTCTCTGAAAGAAGAAGGTAAACTTGACTCGATCTCGAATTAGCATTTGCCTTGTCACTAGACTAATTAAAAGTATCTGGTTTCGAAACTGGTACTCAACTCAGTATCAGTTTCAATACCAGACACTTTTAAATCGAACGAATTCCATCTAGCGATAAAACAAAACAAATTGCGATTCATGCTTCGTTCACGGGGATTGATAAGATAGGATAGATTTGATGGGAAAATATAGATAATACCGAATTACAGCTAAATTACAGCAGAAACAAAGAAACCAAATGCATCAGACATTTTTTTAAACAAATGCTTTTCAAAACTGAGGTGTGCAACCCATGTTAAATAGACTAAATATAAAATGTCCAATTGATGCGTGATGATATTTTTGGTCACTAGAATTACCTAAATTTGGAAAGCAAGAGAAGAATCTCTATGGTGAAATATATTACTGAAAATGTCGTAAGTAAATCTAAGTTAATTTATATAAATTTTTTACTAAAAATAAAGTAAACTTACAGCTAAAGATGATCCCAACAAGAGTGGCGTTTTGGTGAGTCTGCTACGGAAACATTCCCAAAAATTTCTTTAGAATTCACCAACCGCTCATCAATGTTCAGCGATTTGAACTTGGAACAATCTGCTATCTTATGTCCCTCAATCTTGCAGAAGGCACAAAGTTTTTTTCAGCTGCTTCACGGGAGCACCGGTATTGCTGTTAGATGAAGAACTAAAATGAGCTTGAACGTATCCTCGGTCTTCGGATCTTTCTGCTTAACTGCTTTTGTTGTCATTCTTATCGGTGCGTCATCCATCACTTCAAACGCCAGCTCCACCAATGCTGACGTGAATGATCCAAACGTTCCCAGGTTCACTTCCGGAACTGAGCTCTTGAACGCTGACCACTTCAACCGGTATTCCACAGCAAGTTTTCCCACCAGATCTTGCAGAAGTGACGGATTTGTGATCCGCAATTTTCTTTCCAACGATCCAGCGCAAGCAGGAGCGCAGCGCAAGTAGGAGCAGCGTCGGTAAAGAGGAGAAGTCCACCAAGGCGGAGAAAGGGGAAAGCATCGAGTCAATCTTAGGAATGAAGTGGGTCCCCAATGTTGATAAGCTATACATTCACCTTCGGCGTGACGATCTCAAACATACTCTGGATGAGTCACACACACCAACGAAGCGAGAAGTGCTTCGCGTAGTCATGAGCTTATTCGATCCTCTGGGGTTGATTAGCTTCTCTTTGATTCATGGACGTACGTTGATACAGGACCTTTGGACGTCGCGTGTAGATTGGGACGAATTAATCAGTAGTGCGTTGTGTGACCAGTGGAGGTGCTGGACAGCGCTCCTTAGTGAACTTGATTAGGTTCGCGTTCTTCGATGCTATTTTTCCGGCGCCAGATACGAGACCAACTCGAAGCTGGAAGTCCACGTGTTTGTAGATGCCAGTAAGTCCTCATATGCAGTGTGTACTTCCGAGTGGAAACACCACAAGGTTCCGAGATAGCATTAGTCGCGGGAAAGAGAATGTCAACGAGGAGAGTCTCTCAATTTTACTTAGGACCTAATGCATTGTTCAGTTTGATTTGTGCCCTACGGTCAAACATGGAGGAGACTGTATGCTGTGGGGTCCGATGGCAGCTAGTGGAACCGGCACGATGGAGTTTATCGACACTTTCGTGGACAACATGAGATATCTGAACATTCTAAAATGCAACCTACAACATGCAAAAATTGAACAAGACGTGGATCCTAAGCACATCTTGAACGTCGTACGAGAGTGGTTGCTTAATAACGTCCCAAAACAGCTGAAAATATCTCTCAATCGACTAAATAACACCAATAAAAAAACAGAAACAAGAAGGAGCTCAAAATGGCGATTTAGGAGATCTTGAACAGTATTCTGCTAACGGTGACCAGAAACTTGGTGTAATCGATGCCTCGACGCAGGTAGTGCTGGATGCGAAGGGTGGCCATACGAAATACTAAACGATAAAAATCAACAATTTTTGACTTTAGGGAACGTTCATTAATTACGTCACGCAAAAACTGACCTCTTATAACCCCCCCTCCCCCCATTGTCACGTTTTTTGTATGGATCTTCAATTTTGTTTGTATGGATCGTCACGTTTTCTCAAACCCCCCCTCCCTCCTTACTGCGTGACATAATTAATGGACCTTCCCTTATATGTACTACTAGCTGAACCCGGTGCGAGCCTTGCTACGCATGCAACAAAATGAATGAAAATTTAATAGAACCTGCTCATTTATGTTGTTTTTGTGGATGCATCTGGTTAAAATATTTTCGTTTACTAATGTAATTTCTGAAAAAAACAAAGATTTATGTTTTTAATCAAACTTTTGGATCGGTAGTTTCTATAGGTCTTTCTTTCTGCGTAGAAGCATTTCATTGACAAAAAAATGTCAGTTTGAATGTAATTTTCCCTTGCATAACCTTTGATCAACTTCTTGTGCATAATGTAGCACTGAGAGTAACTCAAGCATCCCCATTCTTGGCTAAGCAGAGGTCAAACTTCTATCAGTACATGCTTCTTACCCTAGAAATACACATTTTGAGTTTAAGTTGCATGGATAATTCTCATGTTTGGTTCCAATTTCTGTTTCGTTTGTTTGAGAGCCACCCCCCCCTCCACCAGAAGATGAGGTCTCAAACCACCTTAGAAAAAAATCTTGTCTAAAACTCCCATATGCCAAAGTTGGTTCCATTTGCTTGATTAGTTTTCGAGTGATGTGGCAATTTGTGTTTCATTGGTGTGGGAGCACCCCTTCCAGATGAGGGAGGAGTCTCGAATCATCATGAGGATCTTCACCGACTCCAAAATCCCAGCATAAAAAATCCGGACATACTGCATACAAATTTTCCGGCCATACTGCATACAAATTTGCATAGCAGTGAGGCATAGTTCTCATGTTTGTTTGAAATTTGTTTTCATTTGTATGGGGACCCCCGCTTTTCAGAGAGAGAGGAGGGGCTTCAAACTACAATAAAAACATTTCTTGCCTTCAAAAACTCGCCTATACCAAATTTGGTTCCATTTGCATGATTAGTTCTCGAGTTATGCAGGAATTTGTTTTTCATTTGCATGGGAGCCCCCTTTTCTAGAGGCGAGAGGGGTCTCGAACTATCATAGGATCCTTTTCCAAACCATAAACCCCTGCATACAAATTTCCATGGCAGTAGGGATAGTTCTCATGTTTGGTTGAAATTTGTGTTTCATTTGTATGGGAGCCCTCCTTTCCAGAAGGTGGCGGGGTCTCAAGAAACCATAGAAACATATCTTGTCTCCAAAAACTCCCACATGCTAAATTTGGTTTCCTTTGCTTGATTAGTTCTCGAGTTATGCAGAAATGTGTGTTTCATTTGTATGGGAGCCCCCTCCCCCCCTTCCAGATATGGAAGGGGTTCCAGACTATCATAAGAACCTTCTACGACCCCAAAAACCCCTCCACGCAAAATTTCACGCCGATCGGTTCAGTAGTTTTCGATTCTATAAGGTTCAGACAGACAGAAATTCATTGTTATACATATAATAGCTGCGTCCGGTGCGTGCGCTGCTACGCTTGCAACTAAATGAAGGAAATTTAATATAACTGGCATCTTTATGGTTTTTTTAACGTTCAAAACCCCCACATGCCAAATTTGATTCGATTTGCTTGTTTAGTTCTCGAGTTATGAAGTAATTTGTGTCTCATTTGTATGAGAGCCTCCCTTCCTGAGAGAGTAGGGGTCTCAAACAATCATAAGAACCTTCTCCAGCCCAAAAACCCTTCATATAAATTTTCACGTTGGTCGGTTCAGAACTTTCCGAGTCTATAAGGGTCTGACAAACAAACAGACAGACAGAAATTCATTTTTATGTATATAGAAATCTACCCTCCAAAAACCTCCATATGCTAAAAGTGGTTTGATTTACTTGATTAGTTCTCAGTTATGCAGAAATTTGCTTTTTATTTGTGTGGAGCCCCCCTTTCAAAATGGGGAGGGGTATTGAACTTCCATAGAAATATTTGTTGCCTCAAAAACCTCAACATGCCAAATTTGGTTTCATTTGCTTCATTGGCTTTCGAGTTATGCTAAAAATTATGTTTCATTTTATGGAAGTCTCTCCTTTCGGAAGGCGGAGGGTCTCAAACCACCTTAGAAACATTTGTTTCCTTCAAAAACCTCCATTTGCCAAATTTGGTTCCATTTGCTTGATTTGTTCTTGAGTTATGCAAAAATTCGTGTTTCATATATATTAGAGACCCCTCTTTCAGTGAGCGGAGGAGTCTCAAACCACAATAAAACATTTCTTGCCTTCGAAAAACTCCACACGCCAAGTTTGGTTCCATTAACTTGATAAGTTCTCGAGTTATTCAGAAATTTGTGTTTCATTTGTATGGAAGTACCCCCCCCCCCTTTGGCCCATTCCAGATGACAGAGGAGTCTCAAACCTCTATAGATACATTTCGGTCCTCTAAAAACCTTCAGATGTCAAATTTGGTTCCATATGCTTGATTAGTTCTCGAGTTATGCCCAAATGTGTGTTTCATTTGTATGAGAGCCCCCCTTACAGAGGGCGAAGGGATGAAGAGTCACCTTAGAAATATTTCTTGCCTTCAAAAATCTCTACATGCCAAATTTGGTTCCATTTGATTAGTTCTCGAGATATATAGAAACTTTTGTTTCATTTATTTGACAACCCCCCCAAAGAGAGAGAGGAGGGGTCTCATACTATAGTAGAAACAATCATTGCCTTTAAAATCCCCGCATGCCAAATTTGGTTCCATTTGCTTTATTAGATCTAGAGTTATGGAGAAATTTTAGTTTCATTTGTATGACAGCACCCCTCCTAGGAGAAGGGAGGGGTCTCAAACCACCATAGAAAAAAAAATTGTCTCCACAAAACCCCACATGCAAAATTTGGTTCCATTTGCTTGATTAGTTCTTGAGATATGCAGAAAATTCTGTTTCATTTGTATGGGAGCCTCTCTTTTTAGAGAGAGGAGGGGTCTCTGACTACCATATAAACATTTATTGCCTCCAAAAACTTCCGCATGCTTAATTTGGGTTCCTTTGCTTGATCAGTTCTCGAGTTATGCAGAAATTTGTGCTTCATTTGTATGGGAGCCCCCTTTCCAGAAGAAGGAGGGTCTCAAACCATCATGAGAACCTTCCCCAGCCCCAAAACCTTTTCCATACAAAATTTCACGCTGATCGGTTCAGTAGTTTTCGAGCCTATTAGGTTCAGACAGACAGACAGACAGACAGAAATCCATTTTTATATATATATAGAAGATAGAAGATTTGTCCATGAAAAATGAGAACTGTATGCTCAATTTTGGTACACTTGAATTCTCGAGTACTTTTCCAAACGTATCTGATTTTGTAAACAAAAAGGGGAAATAAGATTCAATCGTAAAATTCCCAAAACTCTCAGCACCCTCACGGAAAGTAGCATCACCATTATGTTAGGGAAATGTTATTCCTTGTGTTGGTGGCCCCACAAACCGAAGAATACCCATGCAATCTCTCGTGTACGCTCAATTTTGTGATAGACTGTAAGGACTGTATCGAGAATATCCACATATTTTTCTTTCATATTTCATATTCATTTCATATTCTCTCATATATCCACATATTTTTCTTTCAAATCATAAAAAAAATGTTTTAATTCAAACAAACGAACGATTCTTCATTGTAGGGGATTGAATTTGAACTTATGGGTGAAACAGCTCTACTCTGAGTTGATTTGATGAACCGAGTAACTCGCGAGTAACTCAATATGTTAGTATAAAATTGAATCAATCTTCATCGGCTCTTTCCGGTTTCCAGGGTTTCAAAAAGTTTGACTGCCAATTGGTTTGAAAAAATAGTTGACATTCCGCTAATAGCAATAGAAAATAGAAAAACGGTATAACATTTAATATGTGTTACGTGATACGGATGGCTTTACTGAAGTCCAACGATCAGGTTTGATAAGGGCATGTGCTAAACATCGATTCTAAGAGACTAAATTTCTCTTCTCCTGCCCTTGTGCCGCATCACCAGTTCACAGTTTGACTGTCTCGCGGAATGATTCTGCAATGGCAAAAAGCAGGTCAAGCCTAAACTAGTGGGTTTATTCAAAGTATGACTTAATTGGAGACATGAAAAGAACTCCTTCTCGATATCAAATTGTACGAGCGAATATAGGTTGTTTTTAAAATCAGAGTTAAGTAGAGAAAATTAAAAACATTGAAAATTGTTTGTGTCCTGTTGTGAACACGCGAGAGCTCATATTTTAACGAGCTATTTGTTTGACAGCTGCTGTGCAAAAACAGAGAGTAAGAAAACGACAATGAACGCTTGCTGCAACTCTGGAATTGCACGCGATAAGCAACTGTCCTGCCCCTTGACTTGAACATTGTGAAGACCGGATGAAATTAATATTATTCTTTCACGAATTTGCGAAATTATTCTCAAACACTTTTCATCAAGTTCCGGTGTTTCATCACATTTTTTGGACCACAATTTAGCCCACAATTTTGAACACCTGCATATTATCAGCTGCTTTGCCAGTCTTTTTGAAGACCCTCTTCACAATCGACCAATAGCGTTCGATGGGCTGAAGCTGAGGGCAATTTGGCGGATTGAAGTATTTTTCAACGAAATCTATACCCTTTTCCGTGAGCCGCTAAATTCGACCAAAACAGTGGAACATATTGCTTGCCATACCAACACACAGTCCTCTTTGACGTGGGTCTTTCGGTTATCAAAATACATGCATCCGTTCGCTGCAAACCTGTCGAATGTAATTTCCGGGCCCTGTTCTGCACTTTATTTGGCGATTTTCAGCTTCTTGTGAATCTACAGGTTGTTCCGTTTCTTAATACTTTGAATCATTCCAACGCTGGATTGCCCAAATCACGTACCGACATTCATTAGTTCCTTCGAATTAGCGCTACCACTTTTTGATCCTGTTAAGGGTAGGAAGATCCGGGTTTTCTGCCTCTTCCTGGCTGTTCATCCAAAGAACAGTGTTCCCCAAACTTGGTTGTGATGGATTTTACACTCGCGTGATGAATTCCAAAGCGCTTCGTCGATTATTGCATAGTTACACACTTTCCACGTAGCCATGTGTCCAAAACCTTAATTTTCACGTCTTGTTCAATGCTCGACATTTTGAAAACGAAGAATTTAAACCGCGCAAACAAGTAAACAAACGAAAGATAACAATCTAACGCACAGCATGCTATATATGCTGGATGTCAACTGGCATGTATAAAACACAGAGAATCAAGAAAAGAATGTTAACTACAATCCATCTTAAGGCTAAAATAAGCTGTTGTCCAGTATGGGAGTCTTTCATGTTAGCCTTGTACATTGTTAGGCTCAAATCAATTCTCGAGACATTCCATATTTACATAAGTAAAATGAAGGTCACAAAATGATACTTACTACATCTGTACTTATCTATAATAATCGCTTATAATTTAACTAGAAATGAGAGGAAAAATTAGTATTTTCCATTTAATTCCAACGACCTTTGCTTATCTTGACAGATACGCGTATTTCGTCTACAGTGTGCAGACTTCTTCAGTATCGTGTACTAATAACTCGACTGATTCGTCGAGTTGTAAGTACACGTACACATTATTATTAATTCCCTTATGACCAATAAAATGGCAAGTAGACTCAAGTAGAACTCTCACGAATGTACCAAAACATCAACCTGCGTGTCCCTGTTTCGCTATAATAATTGTTTTCGGAGATTTTGAAGGATAGTTAGCTATTTAGAGTTGCCAGTGGTTGTTGATAAGTTGTTTTCGCTAATATGCTAATGACAAGGTAACTGAATATCCCAACAAATATCTAGGAAATCGAGTCTGAAATGTCTGATTCTGTTCTTCAAGCAATGAAAAAATTCAAAAATCTGAAAAATTTCTGGAAATCTATGGAAAACTGTTAATTGCGCGCGGTTTGCTATGTTTTATGTACGTATGATCACTTTTATATATTAACAGCTCATTCTTTATCACTCTGCTTTATGTTTCTGTACCATTCGCTTTCATTTGATAGTTTCATCAATATAGACTGATTAGTTACTTTCGCTTGCTCCTTATCAAATAGTTTCATTTAAGTGCATTATAAGTGACTACTTTTCCTTTTTTCTGCGGTATTTTTCGTCTTCTATTTTTGGTCAACTTTTTTCTTCGCCCTTCTACACACACACCTACACCTACAAAACGACAAATACAACCGTTCAACCGACAACGATCGATCGGAAAACCAACAGGTGGTTTCAGTTCCGGCTCACAAGACTCGGTTACAACCCGGAAGAGCGGCAAACAGTATAAGAACAGTAAACCCTCGGCGTAAATATGACTTACGAACAATTACCTTCTATTTACATGGTAGTGTAGTGGAAGCGTTCTGTATCATACAATACGATGTGTGTGTATATTTAGACGAAAAAGGATTTCCTTCATAATGAAGTTATGTTCGGTTGAGTAAATTAAAAACCGAACATAACCTCAACAACTAGAAATCAGTTCAAAAAGCATCGCCTCAGAAGTGGGCTGTTTATATCTTGTGTTGAATAATTGATCCTCAAATCACTGTTGAAAGTCACAGGACTTGTGTCACATCGAAAGAAAAAGTGTAAATTTAGTAAAACAGATTTTGTTAAAATAAGCATATATGATTAAAAAAAACAAGTTTAAATGAATTTATTTTCCCCACCTTTGTACAAAACAAAAAAAAATACTACTGCAATAGTTAACTGGCGTGGCGAATGATGACAAACATAAACCAACAAGTTATTCAATAATCAAAATCATATTTATACAAAAAATGTGAAATATTCATTTAGATGACATCCAAGTAGTCTGCCTGTTCCACTTCTCAATTTGTCCGTCAAAAACATCAGAGAGCAATATAACCTCCATAGCAGAAAAAAAATGTCATCTGCTTCGAGTCCCGTCCCGCTAATCGGAAGACAAACGCGTAAGGCTCCGTCTCCCTATCGATCGACTCCGGCCAAAACTCGCTACATCAAATCTCCGAATAAACTATCCCGCAACAATACCTTCATCGCCACAAGCCGCCGTGGCGAAGATAACGGTGGAGATGGACCTCGGCTTTTGAACAATGACCGCAACCGCAACAACGGTAAAGTAAAGTGCTCAAGTGCGGGAGCCGTGGAGGGACTGAAAACTGAACAACCTGGCGTGGGGGATGACTTCAGAGGGGATGATGCCGAATCTTCGGGTAAGTAATATGATAATAGTAGCAAAACATGTTTCAAATTTACTGGTTAATAGCAGGAGGATCTGAGAACGGCCATCAGGAAACCATTTCGGAAACCATTCCGTCCGCCACACTCCACGAGGAAATCTGCGAAAAACCGAGTTCGATCCCCGTGAAAACCAAATCATTCGTAGCACGTTCCCAACGGAATATTATCAATGGCAGCAGTGATTCGAAAACTATAAAATTCCTGCTAAAGTTGACAACCAAGAGCTACTTCGAAACGCTCAAGTACGAAATCGATCGTATCAAAGAAAACGATCGTAAAATTCAGGACCAAACGAGTGCGCACTCACACTCGATTATAGCACTGATCAGCAAGGGTGTGGATCTGGACAATCAAATGAGAGATTTACGCATGCAAAATGCACGCCTGTTGGTCGAAACGAGGGAGAAGGGGAGAATTCAACAGGATACCATCAATTCCATCACCTGCGAGTTGAATGAGCTCAAGTAAGACTTCCATGTCAATGTCAAATCATCCGGGTCGTGGCCATAACCGCTTCATCCGTTTCAGATCCATTTGCAACCTACTCTTGAAGAACATCGAAAAGGATCACGAACTGGAAATCCTCTCTCGAAAATTGCGAAAATCCAAACGTTTCGATTCCGACACATACAAAATGCTCAAGTGCCAGCTGCGGAAGCCAGTCTCTCTGAAAAGCGTTTCGAAGCTAACGTCAGTCAAATCATTACCATCGAAAACTCGCGGAGGTAAGGCATTGAAACGGCAAAAATCGAAAGCGTCTCGCCGGTCTTCTGCGCCGCAGAAGAGTGATTGGTCGTCACCTTCCAGCTTGTCTTCGGTGGTAACCGGTTCCGACATGCTGTCGGACATTGAGAGCGCCGGTGCGACTTCTGGGAAAAGCGCCAATCTTCAAGTTGAGACGATTTATGCGGGTGAGTGACTTTTAATCATTCTTATGACTATCAAATCATGTTGTCCGTTCCGGTACAGATCAAAATAAAACAATCAAAATACAAGCTAAACCAAGAAAATCGACAGGGTTGATGAAGATCTTCTGCTGTGGTGGTCGTTCGAAGCAAAACAATGCAGTGGATTCAAAAAATATTGAATCATAAAATTTATATTCTCATACATTTATCAATATACACATTCTAACATGGTTGCCTTTTAGGGCATAACATTCCACGGTGTAAAGGAACCTGGTGTGGCCTCCATGAACTGAAATAGCAGAAGAAAAACAGTTTTAAATCAACCTTTAGAATAGCCTATTTAAACACAGAGTTATGCCAACTCACCTTAGCCGTAATTTTATCCTGGCACGCCATTCGGATCCTGCAGGAAGTCGCCGGAGAAACCAGGTTGAAGTCATCCTCCAAGTTCTCCTCCTCCCGCGCAGCACTGATCGCATCCCGGATGGCGAAGAACGTTGACGAGGCGAGGAATAGCGGTGGCTCTCCTACGGCCTTCGATGAGTAGACCGCCCTCGGATTCGGCGCTCCCGTCAGTAGGGAAACATTGAACTCACCGGGAATGTCGGCGAATCCGGGAATTTTGTACACTCCTGGACCTCGGGAATAGGTCGTTCCGGTCGGCGAATATACCATCTCTTCCAGCGTAAAAAGTCCATAGCCCTGCATGAATCCTCCTTCGATTTGACCAATGTCGATGGCGGGATTTATACTGGATCCGAGGTCCATGACAATATCCGTACGGATGACCTGGTGATCCCCGGTAAGACAGTCAATTTCTACCTCCGAGCATGCCGCTCCAAACGTGAAGTAGTTGAACGGATTTCCAGAGTTGGTACTAAAGTCATACCCTATACCCGGAGTGGCGTAGAAACCGGTAGCAGAAAGGGACACTCGATCAAAGTAGGCCTTATTTACCCAGAACTTCCAGTCCTTATCGGGGAATTGCTTTTTATAAGGTTCCAGCCGTTCGTTGATCGTTTTACAGGCATTCAAAACTGCCATGCCGTTTAGATCTGAACCAGCACTAGCTGCCGTTGCCGGAGTATTGGGGACCTTATCCGTTGACGTTTCGGATATATGAATGGTCTCGAATGGTACTTTTAAGGTCGTAGCTGCAACCTGAATCATTTTCGTATGCAGACCCTGGCCCATTTCCGTTCCACCATGGGACAGCAAAATAGCTCCGTCCTGATAGACGTGAATCAACGCACCGGACTGATTCAGGTGAACGGCAGTGAAGGCTATACCAAACATCGTGGGTACCACACTGATACCGCGTTTGCGCCAACGGTGCTGTTTGTTGAAGTCTTCAACCTCCATTCGGCGATCCTTGTATTTGGATGACTCGATCATCTCCTGCCAACACCTGAAAATCACAAAATTAATCTCATTTCTCCTAAAATCTCGCACCACCTCCCACCTTACCTGCGAACATTGCAGTTCTCAATCAACTCATTATAATGAGTCTTATCCCCCTCTCGGTACAAGTTCAACTCAACCAGTTCGGCGTAATCTCGCTTAAGAACCCTCGCTACGTGATGCATCATCGTCTCACCTGCGAGCATCCCCTGCGGTCCACCGAAGCCTCGGAATGCCGTGTTAGATGGGAGATTCGTCTTGCAGACCCAACCCTGAACCCGTAGATTCGGAATTTTGTACGCGTTCTGAATGTGGAACATCGCTCGCTCAAGAATCTACAATTGTAGGCATTAGAATCATACTATCTGAATTCGAACTCAGAAGATCTTTACCGAAAATGACAAATCCATTGAATAGCCCGCATTATTGTACGCCTTGAAGTCAGCAGCCAGGATACGTCCATCATCCGTGACGCCCACCTTGTACGTGAAATAGAATGGATGGCGTGTGCCGGAGATGACCATATCTTCATCTCGGTCCAACATGCAGCGGACTGGGCGCCGAAGTTTGTATGCTGCCAGTGCCACCGGAGTTGCTACCAGACCTGCACGGGATTCCTTCCCTCCAAAACCACCGCCCAACCGCTTAACCCGGGACACGACCTTACACGATGGAATGCCCAAAGCATGAGCTACATGTAGTTGAATCTCGGTTGGATGTTGTGAAGAGCTGAACACCTCGATCTCGTCCGAGTCTTTCGGTACGGCAACACAAGCTTGCGTTTCCAAATAGAAGTGCTCCTGTCCACCCATCCTGAAGTCTCCTTCGATAATATGCTGTGCTTCCTGGAAACCCTTTTCTATATCTCCTTGGACGATGCCCTTCGGATATCCTGGATAAAACGATTCCCTTTTGATGGCATCTTCGATCGTAACAATGATCGGCGTCAACTCTTCGTAGACTACTTTAACCTTCCGAGCTGCTTTCTGGGCAATGGATTGATTATCAGCCACAATGGCACCAATGATCTGACCTTGACTGGTGACCAAGTCTTTCCAGAATACGAATTCATCATGGAATACAGGTCCACAAGCATTCTGCTCATCGGTTAGATCTGCTGCCGAGAAAAATCCGTGAACTCCTTCCATCGCCAAAGCATCCGAAGTCTCGATCGACAGTATCTTCGCGTGCGCCTTGCTGCTGGTGACAAATGCCAGATAGAGTTCATTGCTGTACTTTGGTATATCGTCGCAGTAAACTGCTTCGCCGGTGACTTGTTTGAATGCAGAAGCATGGACTTTGGGTCTTCGGATCGGATCCGTGATGGGTTGATCTGTCGATACCTTTTCGAAGAGTTGCGCACTTTTCGGGACCAATGTGTGAAAGGTTTCAGCGCCGCTTCTTTCTCGATCTTGTACGGGTTCATGGTTGACCACTGACCGTGAGAGTGCATCACTTATAGATAGATATGCCTTGAAAAACAAACTCAGGGTCAACGATCTACGGTACAGAATCATACCTCCCGGAGCACTAGGACTCAGGGGAAGCTCTTCAATCAACAGCTCATTTGCCAGTTCGACTAGTTTGCTATCCCACTTCTTTCCAGCTAGTGCACTGCCAGTTTTCTTGGCCAATACAGTAATTGGAGCCATTCCACCGAAAGATAGATGAGCCTGCTCAACGACATCAGTTCCCGGGTTGAACTTGATGTTGAACGCTCCATTGACAATGGCGATGTCGTCATCCCGCCGTTTCGCTTGTTTGTACGCGATGAAGTGTTGGTCGGCGCTTGTCTTCTGGATGAAAATTGACACGAGCACTTCTTCGGGCCGGATAACGTTCTTACGATATCCAGTGAAGAATCCATCTCCCATGTGAACCTTGCGAACTCCACCATCCAGGCTGGCAACTTCCAATCTAAGAGATATATGAGAATGAATTTTAGCATTTTCTCAAAGCAAATCAACCATAGCTGTACTCACTCAATACCAGCGGCGGTGAAGATTGGATTCAAATCCGAAATCGGACTGCCAGTCATGATATTTCCACCCACTGAAGCCATATTTCTGATCTGCTTTCCAGCGAACCAATGCAACATATCAACGACCGCTTTGAACAATCGAGTTTCATGTTCCGGCTGTGTGCTGATTTCTTCCCGCAAGACTCGCTCCATTTCCATTAAGGTTACAGACGATCCTATTTTCAATCCTCCTTCGTGCTTCTCAATGCAATTCAGCTCTTTGATCTGTGCCGGAGATACGAACACCGGGTATTCAAAGTTTTTGAACTTCATTTCAACACCCACTTCCGTATTTCCGACAATGATTTTTGCTTCGGGGTGACGCTTCTTGATAGTTAGGAAATGCTCTAGCTCGGTAGGTCGATACCAATTAACGCTAGATGTCCGGAAAACAACCGACTCGACGTCCAGCGTATTGGAGAGTTTCAACTCAGGAGGGAAAATTGGTTCTTGAGAGGGATCGAACGGTGCAAATTCACTTGCCTCGAATAGTTTGTCGTCAACTTCAACCCCACAACCATTGGACTCTCCGTTACGGTTCTTGCAACATTTGTCACCCATAGCGCAAACTCCATTCTGGCTAACTCCAAATTCCTGCGTAAATGTTTTGTATCCCTCGATAATTGGTCTATAACCAGTGCATCGGCACAGATTTCCTTGGAAAGCCACTTCCAGTTCCTTCATCGAAGGCACCGAAGAATTTCTCAGCAGAGCGTACATCGACATGACGATTCCTGGAGTGCAGAATCCACACTGCGATCCGTGGGCTTTTGCGAGACGTTCCTGAACCGGATGAAGCCGGGTGCGTGTACTGCCGATTCCTTCCACCGTGGTAACGGCCATTCCGTGGACGCCACAAACCGGCGTAAGACACGCATTGGCAGCCAGATTGTGAATCCGATTGGTTGCGCGGTCGATCCTGGAGATCATTACAGTGCAAGCACCGCAACCTCCTTCAGCACAACCCAGCTTGGTACCGCACAGGCGGAGTTTGTCTCGCAGGTACACCAGGAGGGTGCATACTGGATCGGGATTGGGGTCAACGACCTGGGGATTGGAAAGATGGTTATGGTTTAGTGAAGTTTTGAATTATGTGAACTGTTGTGGTGGGTTTGAGAGGATAATTGTCCATGGAAGCAAACTTGATTAATTTGAGAGGGTATTACATTATATATGAGGTCAGTGAATACTTGTGATATATAAGGTTAGTGAATACTTGTGTTTGCAAAGCCTTCAGCCTAAACTACAAATCAGTAGTTTTTTTTAAATATATTACTGAGAAAATATCAAGTTAAGTTCTCTTCAGGCAAGGCAGAGGCAATATCTTTTCATGAAAGCAAACATAGAAATCATTCGTGGCTTTAATGATCCTCTCTGTTGAAACCAGCGTTACAAAATTGTAGTTCGCCTTTTATAACCTATTCTTTAGGGCATCTTCAACGGTGGTCCAAATAGTGGGTGGGATTTATTCTTTTAGACCAAACGCAAAAACATCACTGTACCGATGTTGTAAATTTTGTTTTATACCGGAACTATTTTGCATCATGTCAAATCTGGTATAAGTTTTGATCTATTCTTGGAGCAATTTGGAACAAGAAAAAAAAACCGTTCTAAAACACTACACACTGCTTTATAATACCAATTAATGAGTGAAATGTCAGCTTTTGAGCCGAAAACTAGCAGTGTTTGGTGCGGGTGATGCTGGTGCCGGACAGAACGTGATGTTGCTCGCCTCGGATGCTAATCATTACCTCAAGTGGCTCCCGGTGCTAGCGAATTGCTTTTCGTTTCGTTCTTGAATAACGAATGGTTCTCTGAGTTTTTAACAGCCACTGCATTTTCCGGAAAACGCTGACTAATTTGAAATGAGGAAGCTCCCGGCACTTCTCGACAGTAACGTGAATTGATCAGAGCTTATATAAGCTTCTAGAAACTAAACTAACTCTTCAAAAATTAATTTCTGAGCTTAACAGAAGTTGATTAAGCTTCTCGGAAGTTAAATAAACTTTTAAGATGTTTCAGAACTTCAGATAAGTTCATTGAATTGCCGAAAAATTCACAACGGTTCTAGAAACTTGTTTGACCTTCCAAAAAGTTTTGTGATCATCCATGGAATACTATCAAAACAACTTTCTGTTAATAACCGGAACTTTGAGAAACACATTTAGCTTCCCAGAAGTTATTGGGACTTCTAGTTGGTACATCCTTCATGATAAAAAAGGGAGTATCACAAATATTATAATAATTTACGAAAAAGTGAAAAAAATCTGGAAAGTTGGTCGATTTGCAATTTTTTTAATAAGTTGGTGTAGTTGATTTTTTGATTCTCGTTTTGGTTCGGTACGAAAAATTATCGAGTAATAAGAAATTTAAGTTCTTCTTAAAACTTATGTACCCTGAGCTTGTGGGATGTTCCTTGAATTATTGGAAAGTTTCTAGAAAGCTCCCTTAACCTATGGAAAAACCCTTGGAATGTTTCCCAAACTTTTGAGCATACTCCAAAAATCTTTGGAAGTTTCTTGAATTTCTGGGACGTTGTCTGAATTATGAATTGCTGGTGTCTTCAAGGACGTGATTCTCTCCGTTTCGACTCTTGTTTGTTCGCTGCCAAATTACAAAACAGCATTATCTAATATCGCTTAGATGAAATGGATGAATTCACACATTCACCTTCAGCCGAACGAAATAGCAAGTATTCCTCGTCGTCTGCTAACGACACACTACTAGCAGTAACCATTATTTGGTCAAACCAATCCATAGCAAAAAGTTTGTGAAAAATCTGTGATCTCTGAAAAAAACTTCTGATCTCTGATGTTGAATAATTGACAGGATGCGGGTGTTGGTGAATTTAACAACAAGAAATACAACACCGGTGCGGGGAAGGCAAAGTTAGTCTATTTTAGCTGGTTCTATTCAGGTTTTGCTGATGCAAGCCAAGTATAAAGTTGTTCCAAAAATAGACCACCGCTGAAGATGCCCTTAACAATAACTAATCAGAGGATTTATGTTCTTTTCAGTTGAAAACATCATCAGAATGAAGCATAAATTATCATTCCTCGAGCAATGCATTCGGCTTTAGCTTGGCAGTTCTTTGATCTCGTTGCTTAGCAGCTTACTACCTAAAAGATTGTGGAGTCTACTATGACCATCATATTCAGTGATTCATTATACCACCTCAAAACTTGGAAAACTTCTTTAACAAACAACTTCTATTGAAATTAGCATAAGCCACTTCTATGTTACATGGTGTCTCAGAAGTATATAGTATGCACGATTTCTACACAAAACCTCCAAGAAACCGGATGACGTAACCCTAGTAAAGTCAAACAACGCAAATGTAGAAATTCTAAAACATATTTTAAAATCAACATCAAATTGAAATCATAATTTGATTTCACTTCACAGTTGTTAAATTTTATATCAGATTTAGTGTTCATCTTGTTGTAATCTTACGTTTATTTTTCTTTGAAAAAAGTAGTTTTGTTTGCATTGTATTGACAGATCATCAAGTGGAATACTTATTTTGCTATCAACGGGAAAAATGTACAGTCAATCGAATTTTCAATTCAATTTAATTCACTATTAGCAGGATCAGTTTCAAATTTGATGTCACCGAGATAAATGTTTGCTATAAATTTTCCTTTCACCGTTAAAACGACCAAAACGACAGCAACCTGAGTAACCATTAACGGTAACATCACAACATCATATTCAGTTTTCTATGTGATCTTAGACTCTACTCGGGTAAAAAGCTGATTTTGACTGTATGCCTTTGTTTACATTCGGAAAAACAAGTTTGTGTGTCGGAATTTGAATGTTCAACGAGTTCATCGAAAAGCGAGGTATTTCTCCCGAAAAACGTTAACATATTGAGCGTTTATTCCATGCTGTCAAACTCGACCTTTACCTAACCATTTTTTAAGTTGAATATTCACCAATTCTGGCTCTGTAGAGTTTCTCGTGAAGCCAGAAGTAAGTACCAAAACCGACGAAACATCGCTGTCTTATCATAAACACATTATTTTTGAGTTTTGAACAGGCGATTTGGCGCCTCCTGCATATAGAAATCCCAAGAAAACAAACAACAGCTTGTGCAACAATTGAACTCAAACTTATTATCAAATGACATTAATATTGGATCAGTTCAACAGTTGGAATCATTCTCTCAAGAAATTAACGGAGTGATTGTTATCTTCTACAACAAGAGCTGTCCTATGACGCAATCGAATTCGAATAGGGACGTTCCGTGGTGGAATTCGAAGCTTGAGGGAAAGTCTCGTGTAAATTGTTTAATAAGGCGAAGAGCAGCTCAGATTGCAGTCAGTATGGAAGAGCTCTCACTGAATACAATTATGAGATGAAGAAATCCAATAGGAGAACTTCGGTAGAAACGTGCGAAAGCATTGATAACACGCCAATAGTAGCAAGACTACAGAGAACTTTTGAAAGGATCATACGGTTGAACTTGGAAACATTAAACTCCAAGACGATGCTTTTACCAATACCACACTTGAAAGCTTAAGTTTTATGATAAAAACTCATTTTCCGGGCTCGGACTTGTGTGAGGATTCTGATCATATCGGTGTGGAAGGATGTTCCTTGCAGACTTTACGAGAGTCTAACAGACAGGAATGCACAATACTACACACTACCAAAATCTCGTGTAAATTTCTGTCCCTGAAACCGGCAAATGCAAGCGTCCTTTAGCGCATAAGAATGTGTTGAAAGAGATGAGAAAATAAATTCAACCGAACACATCTTTTGTCGAATTGCGTATATTTCAGTTTCAGGAGACATAATTTTACACGAAATCTGCCTTTACATTCCCCGACTTTACGTTCCCGGACTATTTACAAACATGAATTAGGTCTCGTGTAAAATTCATAATTTCTAAGTGTGTAGATATATAGGATGAAATCTTCACAACATCCAGGGTAGAGCATGCAGTTAGATCTTTTCAACCATTGAAATCTGCAGGTGAAGACGGCATACTTCCAGCATTGCTCCAAAGGGGTGAGGCCATGCTGGTTCCGTTTCTTATGAAGATTTTTAAGGCAAGCTTAAGGCTGAACTACATCCCATCAAAATGGAGGTCAGTAAGAGTAATCTCTATACCAAAAACTGGTAAGCGTGATAAGCTTCCATGGGGCGGAAGGTGGATTGTGGATCTTTCGAGATGCTCGTTTTTTGCCGTTATCCAAAGCGAGTTTTGTCTGAGAGCCTCAATATTGACATCAAAACGAGACGGAACTGATAAATCACTTCCTGCGTTTGCGGGATCGGAGCTCCAAAAAAAACACCAAACTGTAGCTCAATCGCCCTGAACAAACGCAAAAGACAATCAATTAATAAAGCATTTGTCTACAGCAAGAGGAAAAAACGTCACTTTCGAAGCAGGGCCTGTTACGATCAAGTCAGTCCTGCAAAAATGGTATTTGCTTCGAGTTTCGTCGGTGCAAGGCGCAGAGCGGAAGCCGGGTAGTGAAGGTTCGCGAATTGTATGTTCGTCAAACGTGATCAAATCGGGCTGTGTAACCGCCCAAACACAATGATAACAGAAACGGAACGGAAAACGGAAATTTTGACAGTTGCTGCAAATGACTTCGATATGTCCATTTAGAATCGGATTGGATCTAGCCTGTTTTCTTTCCGACTAGCAGGCATACGTAGATCGGGCTTTGCCGTTTACCGTTGCCGTTATCATTGTATTTGAGCCATAAGAGCCTGCCAAGGATTTCTGAAGGACGAGCTACAATGGGGAGCGCAGCGGCGTGGTGCGGCAGTTTTTGACAATTAAACCATATATTTTATGTAAAGTTTAAATTCCAAACTAATACCAGGAGCTGGTAGGGAAACTTCTAGCAAACAAAAAAATCTTAGGGTAACGGGATGTAATGTTAGCCTAGCTCCTTGATTCGGCCTATGTACCAAATATGTCATGATTTCGGCGAAAATCAACAAAATCATGTTGCTATGAGGATGACCGATCTTTTCAAAGCAATTGAGACATTATTAATCAATTTATAGTTATATACTTTCGCGTAATTTTTTATTTCCTTCACTTTTTAGACACCATAACTTTACTGACTAAGCTGAACAGATTATCTGCATGCTCTTTGAATGGTCTAAATTTGCCGAAATTGAACCTATAAACCGAATAATGCAGCCAATATGTACAGAAAATAGTTACACGTTATAAACTAACAGGTCACGTGGGTAACATAACAATTATTTAACATGAAAACCATAGACCCAATGTTAGGGACATATTTTTTTCTAGGTTCCCAATTATGGCCTGTTGTATGGAAAGCGTAGTAAAAATGTTGTTATTGGTAACATTTACAAAACAAATGTCTGAGTTTTGGTTGAATGTTTTTCCTATGGCTAATCTTAACACAAACTAATGTAACAAAATCTGTGTAGAGTGAATTATAATGTTTTGATTGCCGAATGACCGCTTAATCATATGTTAAAATCACTCATGTTTCTTTGCAGTTTAAGTATAGTTTGATTGTTTGTAAAATTGTTTGTTGGGTAGAGCGAATACAGCTGGGAACACCTTGAATCAGAAAATCGGAGAAAAACGTACATAGCCAACATTCAATAACAAATCTATCGAATAGGACGAACTTGCATCCATGAATAGACCCAATTTGATGTCTATAAACCGACATTACATCCATATCCCTTGAAAGTTTCTGACTTTATAAAATGAGTTGTGTAATTTTTCGTGATACATACTACCAGATGGTTTGTTGAACATATCTTAGAAAGAGTTTAGCTAGTTAAATTTTGCTTCCAGCTCAAATACTTTATGAGTTATGATGAAAAATGTAATCGATTGTTGCATACTAGGCTTAGTCAAGGGACACATACCCTATGTTTTATTTTTATTTTTTCGTCAATCATTTCGTAGACTTTGTTAAATTTTTGCTTAAAATTTATGAATTTGTAATCAACTATTTTCTAGTTAGACTCACTAACAAAAAAAATAATGCTTTTTAAGTGTATGTTTAATCATTGTGATATCGTTTAATCGTTTAGCTTTATGTATTGAAGCAGGACATCATTATTTTTAAAGAACCATTTTTGGCATAGTTCGTTCTTTGATTGTTAATAAAAAATGAATTCATATTTCATAGAGGAGCATAAAAATTTAAGTTTTCTAAAATCACCGGACTGTTTATTCGTTGCTCAATAACATCAACTATGAAAGCAATCATGCGAACCCTCTTCGCCTTTGATATCCTTTTAAATTAATCAATAAACATCGCGACTCATATGATGGTAATAGCAGACGTCAAGTATAACTTCTGATTACATCTTTCAATTGCTATGTGACCTAGAGATTGTTTGTGTTAAGGAATGCTTTCTCGTGAACGCTAAAGAGGTGCATTTTTTAAAGTTAAGTTCTAACAAGCATTTTTTACACCAGGTGTAAAAATTATTGATACTGTGTTGGAAAATATCTGCATCATGTGGTTTTTGTATCTCCATAATCAGTTTTGGGTATGATTCAAGTGGCAATTCAGGCAAGTGACTTTACTATTCCTGCGTATTTCCTATGGCAAAATGACCTGCATATCGAATACTTTTTTGCAATTTTGCACAACAAAACAAAGGTAAACAAAGTTGTATGAGTAGAAAGGTCACATTCAAGGCCACGTTGGAAGTCGGTGGAAGCGGTAAATAGGAAAACACGGAACGAACTGACCGCATATCGTGACTAATGCGCGGGCACACTAATCATCGATTATGGAACTGCGACAATTTTCCTAAGCTTGCTTAAGTCCCTAGAACTGGTAACGAGCAGTGATATGGGATTTGTTATCAATTTATGTAAATGTTTTTCGAAAATTCCAAAAGAGTATACTTTGTTCAAGAGAAGTATGAGTAAAACTACATCATAGCCTTCACCAAGCCAATGCACAGTTGAGGTGCAATAAAAGCTTCCTTTTTTCAGCGCAGAAAACAAACTACACAGAGACAAATTTGATAGTCAATTTCACCATTATTTAGGATGACTATAGCAGTATAGTGATTTTGAACCGACTATTATCATGGTCAAAATTATTCAGAATAGTTCATGTAATCATGAACATAGTCAAAAATACCGTGATCGTGCTAAATTCGACCATTGTCATGGTTTATATAACCATTAAATGCAATAGTAATCTTGATCATGATTTAATTGTCAGTATACCGATGAAAATTTTTCTCAGAGTATGACTCCGATACTGACCATGCATCAGAACCCTAGTCATAACCAATTCGAACTATAGAACATCAATCAAATGAATATTCACTTAAATGATGAATCCTAGAGGATTTGAGCTGTTTAGTGGAATGCCTGTAACTAGAACTTAGAAGAAAAATTAGTATTCTCCATTTAATTCCAGCTACCTTTGCTTATCTTCGACAGATACGCGTATTTCGTCTACAATGTGCAGACTTCTTCAGTGTCTTGTACTCATAACTCGACTTGAGGCAAGTCGGATGAAACATGCTTCAACCGGAAACCGCAAATGGGTTTTCCAACAGGATTCTGTTCCTTCATATTCAGCAAGGGTTGCGCAGGCCTGGTACAAGAACAATTTGCCGGACTTTATCCCTAAAGAATTGTGGCCGGCCTCTTCGCCAGACGTAAACCCATTGGATTTTTACATTTGGAGCATTATGGAAGCATGTTTTAGAATTCTATACCAATGGGCATTGGAAAATTCACAGCAACTTTGCAGAAAATATGGAATGAGGCTCTTGAACAAGAGATGCATGCCCCTTGTAATGCTTTTCCAAAATGGCTCAAGGCAATCATTAAAACAAAAGGTGATCGAATTTAACTCTAAGTCTGTCCTGTTAGACTTTAATTCCCTCTCGTGGGTCAAAATTTTTACCGCCGGTGACAGGGCTTATCTCATGCTATAAACATGCATGTGGACCAAGAATTTGACCAGTAGTGAAAGTATCACATATTCTAGTCATTTTTTCACTGCCACGTCGTAGAACTTTTATATAAAGGCAATAACATCAGGTGTGATACTGGCGGGTTATGCCGCAATTCACTTTTAGACTTGTTACTTTCAATCAAGGGAAAACGACTAAAAGTACACTTTTTATTTTCGGGGCAATTTATGTTGTTGTTTATCCATTTGTTTTATGGAATAAATAACTAAAATACCTGATTTGATCATGGTATAATATCTGAATGTAATTGCACCATTTTAGAAAAGGGGTGAATGTTTTGATCAGGGTAATTATCTGATTTCAAAATGAGGCACATGGTCACAGAAAAGTTTTACTTAAGGTTAAGATTGACGCTGACAAGCATGTATATTGGAGATAAGACGCGGAGGGCCCGCTTGGGAAACACCATTTGAAGCAATAGAATGGACCTTTCCATGTAATTTGTATCAGTAGCAGTGTTTGATGAGTGATATACAGTATCATGGGATCATTGTGTTCGTGTTACCTACTTGCAAGGCTGTCGGATTGAGTAGGAACATGAACTAAATTGGGTTCCGATTGGGTTTGGATGGGTAAAAGTGATTCGAGGTTTTTGGTCAAAGAAACGAAAAGTCGTTATGAGAATATCACCAATAATCTCACATACACTCTGCATGCTATTAAATACTAAAATCTCCATTCTATTCTGTTTTCAATGTTACTAACTCTATGCTGGCGGCTTTCCCCTCTCGAAGATCATGGTTGTCACCTTGTCGTAGGTGAAAGGGCTAATCCCATGCAAAAGGCCAGCATGGGAGACTAAGAACATGATCAGCAGTGATAGTATCACACTCTACTTTCTTTAAATTGCCACTTCGTAGTACGTTTATTTGAAGGCACTGAAAGAGGTGTCTTACACTTTTTATTTGCTTGACAACTCTTTCATTGCTGTTTACTCTCTAATTGTCATTGAATAAACAGCAAATATACCTACACACTTGGTATTCTTAATAATCTTATTGTTCCCATAATTATTGAAAAGGGTGAGTGTTTTGATCATGATTGTGAGCAACTAGTAATATGTCCTGATGTGTCAGGTGCAGATAATGCAAATATATATTATAATTTAAAAGTACGCTCTATACAACAGCCGTGATCAAGGCACTGACTCTAACAACATATTATTTAGCTAGGGATCAGACCTTCTGAACTGAACAAAGGTCATTGAAAAATGTAACTTAGGACAGATGCTGACAAGGATTTAAAGGCTGGGGTTTTATAAAAAGAATAGGAAGCGGAGGGTCCGCTTAGGGAGACAAGTGGCCTTGAGGACAAAGAACAATTCTTCTCTATATCTTCTCTGTATAGTATGTCAGCTCCAAGAAACCTGCAGTCAACTTCACGTGATGACTATTCTGGAAACATTAAATGTCCGTAAAGAGCTTACCTCATGTGGTCGGTTTTAATTGACAGTATATGGGACAGCAAATTTATTCAAAAACATGTGCTGAAATACTGTGGTATTCAGAACGAACAGTGGTCAAGTGGTCAACATAGACATAGACTGGTCGTTCTGAGTATTCTGAATATCGGTACTAGCAGATATAACATACGATCGCAAAGGAATGGAAGCTCGTGAGAAATAGCATAGGTCATAAGTGAGTAAAAACTTACAACAAGCTTGCACATCATCAAGGTAAGAACATCATAATTAACTATTCTAATTTTCAAAATTATACAAATAATTGAGACTCCCCACTCACTATTTTATGCGATGGGTCAACTTATATGACATTAAAAGACCATGGCGGAATAATATAAAGAGATCGGCCAAGACCGCCAAGACTAGGAAATTGGTTTCAGACAAATATAACAGACACAATGAAAGGATAGTAAAAACAAAATTCAATAATGTAGAACACATGAAAAGAATAAGGTGAACAAAAATCAATGAATCAGAAGAGGTAAGACGAAATAACGCCAATGACCAAATGACACAAAACAATGGACATGAACATAATGCAAAGAAAGGAGAAGCAAACCTGGGATATGTAACACCTTTTGAGACAGTGTCAACAGCGTCTCTATGGACGACATGATCCTTGCACGGCTGGTGAAATGCTTCAAAGGGAGTTAGGTTATGTCAGTCTAACACACGAGGAACAATAACTTCTCATTTTTGGTTCGAGAAAACTGAAAACTTTCAAACAAATAACAATCCAACGGCCTAGACTACAAAAAACAGAAGGAACTTCGAAAAAAATCATTCAAGCTGAAAACGTGATACTGACTAACAAAATCACAAATAGACTATGGAAAAAAAATAACGTGGCTCCTTCCGAGTCATTTGCAACAGCGTCTTCTTGGACGACATGTTCCGTGTACGGCTGGCAAAATGATTCGAAAGGATCTACGCAACGATATCATCAAAGGCCTGGCGTAGAGGTTTCTACTCTATTCAGAGTCCCGCCAGTAAACCTTACAAAAAAAAAGCTGAATCCTAGAGGGTTTGAGCTGTTTAGTGGAATACCTGTAACTAGAAATTAGAAGAAAAATTAGTATCTTCCATTTAATTACAACTACCTTTGCTTATCTTCGACAGATACACGTATTTCGTCTACAATGTGCAGACTTCTTCAGTGTCTCGTACTAATAACTCGTCCATTTTCCTGACGATGTGGGCGGGTGTCGATGTTCGTATTTTAATCAAGTCGAGTTATTAGTACGAGACACTGAAGAAGTCTGCACATTGTAGACGAAATACGCGTATCTGTCGAAGATAAGCAAAGGTAGTTGGAATTAAATGGAAGATACTAATTTTTCTTCTAATTTCTAGTTAAAAAAATTCTGTTTGGATAACCTAGAACATCCCAGAGAGATACAAAAATATTCAACATTCATCACCTAAAATTTAATAGTAATACGTATGCATTTGTACCATATTCTGAAACGACGCTTTATACTATTAATCAGGTATTAATGTTTTCTTCCTGAACTTCTTCATATTCAGGATTTTCTAGGTTGTCAATTAGGCCTTAAACTCAAATGTTAAATTATTTTTCCAGACATAAAAATTGATGTAGAACTAATTTACCGAAGACAGAGTACACTTTTATTCAGGCTGTGATTTTCTACAGCCATTTTTCTTCAAGGGTCATATACAGGGTGGCCACAGACTCGGGAAAATCGGGAAATGCGGGGAAAATGCGGGAATCCAATATCATCGGGAAATATGCGGGAAAAAGGCGGGAATTTCAAAAGTCATCGGGATTTTCTTTTCATATGGAAGGAACCATACTCACACTTTTTCAAATGATTTGAGTAGCGTTTTTGTCATTTACTCGGTCCACCGATCTCATTGTTCAGCCTGTTCAAAACGTACCGCTTGGAGCATCTTCAGCGGTGGTCTATTTTAACATCTTTATAGTTGATTTGCATCAGCAAACTTAAAAATAACCAGCTTAAATAGACCAACTTTGCGTTCCCCGCACCGGTGTTGTATTTCTTGTTGTTAAACCCACCAACACCTATCATCTTATAGTATCCAGAGATCAGAAGTTTTTTTATTCAGAGTCCGAGGATTTTTCGCAAACTTTTTACCATGGAACATACCATAAAATCAGGGAACTTTCCAGAAATAAAGGGTTCTCCTAGAAGTTCAGACAACTTTCCTGAAATCAGATTGTTTCCTAGAAATTCAGAGAATTGTCCACAAATTCAAGGAGCTTACTACAAGCTCAGGAAGTTTCCAAAAGTAAAGGGTTCTTCACAGAAGTTCAGGTAACTATCCAGAAATTCAGGGGCTTCCAGAAGTTTACAAAACTTATCAGATTATTTTGGGTATTTTTCAAAAGTTCATAGAACTACTCAAGATGTTCAGGAACTTCCCAATAATTCAATGAACTTTCCAGAAAATTGGAGAACTTCCAATAGAGAACAGTCAAGCAATTCATGAAGCTTTTTCATGAGTTTGCGGATCTTCCTAGAGGTTTAGTGAACATCTTAGAATTTCATGATACTTGTTAGACATATACAGAACTTCCAAGAAGTTCAGCGAACATGTAGGAGTTCAAGAAACTTCCTTGAAATTCAGGGTTTCTCATGAATTCAAAAAACTTCTTAGAATTTCAGGAAATGCTCACAAAGATCATGGAACTCTCCCAAAGATCAGGAAACTTACCAAAAGGTCAGCAAACATCTCAGACGTTCAGAGAACGTCCCAGAAATTCAGAGAATTTCCCAGAAGTTCAGGAAACTTTCCAAAAGCTCTAAAGAACTCCCAGATGCTCAGGGGAATCAGCAATTTAGGAAATTTCTCAGTAGTCCTGCGATCTTCCAAGAATTTCAGAAAACTTCCCCTAAGATCGGGGAACTTTCCAGAATTTCAGAAAACGTCCCAGATAAACAGGAAACTGGATTTTTTGAGCATTCGAAAAGTTTAAACATTCAAAGGATTTTTTCATTAGTTTGGGGAGTTTCCTAGAACTTCAGGGATCTTTCTAGGTGATCGAGATTTTTTTCAATCGTTCCGAAACAACCTAAAAGTTCAGGGTATTTAAGTTCTAAGAAGAACTTAAACTTCTTACTAGTCGATAATTTTTCGAACCCAACCAAAACGAGAATAGAGATATCAACTACTTTTTAATCAATTTCATAGAATTTCCACCTATTCACAATCTTGGAGATCATAAAAAGTTCTTGTACGGTTTAACAACATCTCCGTAATGCTTACTATTCCACAGAAATTCCGCGGCTTCCAAGATTTTTTTTTTCAATTTCTCGTAAGTTATTTAAATATGTGTGATATTCTGCTTTTTATCACAGAATATGTACCTGCTGGAAGTTAAAACAACTTCTGGAAAGCGAAATCTGATTTTCTTAGTTTCCGTCATTTCCAGAAAGTTGTTCCTATTCCATGGATGATCAGCAAACATTTTGGAAGTTCATCCAAGTTTCCAGAAACGTTAATAATTTTTCGGCAATTCAATGAACTTCTCTAAAGTCCCACCATTTCTCTTCTCGAATGATGGCGAGCAAACTTCATGATTATCTGGAAACGTCCAATTATTTTATTCAACTGCCAAGAAGTTTAATCAACTTCTGGCATGTTCATTATAAATATTTCCACCCAATCTTCATAGATATTCCGAAGTTCATTAAATTAAATTTTTAAAGAGTGCGTTCAGTAAGAAATTTAGAAGCTTATATAAGTTCTGAAATGATGCAAAATAGATGCGGTTTGGCTACAGAAGATTTGGCTACACGGCTGTAACACGTGAGGCCAGAAATGAGCTTATTTTTCATGTGGTGGCGAATGTGTTTGAAGTTTGGCGAATTGCGTTTGTAAGGGTGTTAACACATGGTGAAAGAAGAATTTGGGTATCTGTGCTCAATGTCGTCTGACGTTGTTTGCCAGATTCCAGAGAAAAGAAAATAGTTTGGACAAATTTTGGCTAGAACCAAGAAGGAGCTACCAAATTTGACAACATATGTTGAAAATTGGCTCATCCTGTCCACAGAAAGGCGTATTTTAAATGAATGGAAAGTGTCTGGTGGTAAATCAAACTGGAAAAAGTTTAAGAGCACAGAGATTTAGCTACGAGTAATTTATATTAACTCTTCTTAACAGTCGGGAAAATAAGGCAAAAATGCGGGAAAAATTCGGGAAAAATGCGGGAATTTTTATATCAAGATTGTGTGGCCACCCTGCATATATGACACCTTAGGCCTGAAAGGGTTAATATACGCTTTAAAACAAGGCTTAACATTTGTGAATTTTTCAATAGTGTAGGACCCAAAATTAACATTGTTCCCTTTGAAATTGAAGCGTAGAAATATTTCCGATCGATTGGTACAAACATTTTGGAAATCTTTCAAACAATGGCGGAGATACTAGCGCTCAAAACCTGACCACTTTTCGTGACGGTCGCAATGCGATTTTTTTTAAATTTTACTCCAGTATAGAAAACAAAGACGTAGTCCTACGTCAAAAATAGTTTAAGACCCCCAAACCAAAGGGGCATTGAGAAATTCAAAGCAACTTTGCAGAAAATATTGTATAAGATTCCTGAAAAAGAGATGCATCCCGTTTGCAATGCTTTACCAAAACGGCTCTAGTCAATCATTAAAGTAAATGGTGACCGAACTTCACTCTAAATCTAACCTGATTTACTCCAACATCCAATATTCATTGCAATTCTAAGTAAAGACGTTTTATTTTTGCTTCAATAAGTTGGGCCAACCCTGTACACACCGATTACCTGTCGATCTTCCAAGTTTGGAAGACGTCTGTATTGAATTATCTCAAATTATAATATTCCGCTCACTATATCACAAAACATTGCGATTTGTTGAGCGGATTGGAGATAAGGAAAGCATTGGGTACAGGTCCAAGTCTCCCCCGGTTGGTGCTAAACAGATGAGCATGGAAATCAATTGAAGCGTAAAGTTGACAATAGACGCGGAATGTTTCGCGAAATCCTTCAATCGTGATTCAAAGTGGGACGTTCAGCTTGCTTATTACAGATATCGGTTACAGTTGTGAAATGGTTTTTAGACTGTAGTTGTGCAAGTTGACAGTTTGCGAAAATCAAGGAGCCTGCCTCGGGCATCGGTTGTAAATATTTGTGTCGAGGGTGTGTTGCGCAAAGTTTTGTTGTCGGGAATATCGCGTTTTCTATTGTTTCTGTTAACCTATTGTTCGGTGGCGCGAGTGATCGAGTGAACAAAGAAGAACAATAAGGCTGCTTCCCCGTGAGATGTGTTGGTTCGCCGGGTGTGGTGGGGATCATAATTAATTGTGATCCATATTGTTCGTTCGCCAGACTCGCTGGGCCACATATCTAGGAACCAACCAATAACTATTACATTTTGTGAGTGGTTGCAACAGCGTCTGTACTATTGGTGTAAACTGATCTAAATTGGCTCTCATGCTTCAATATTAATTGCCTTGTTTTCTCAATGAAAAACCACCATCACAATTTGTGAGGGGCCCCAATAGCATCCTTACTGTTGGTGTAAATCGGTTCAAATCGGAAATCGGTACTAAAATTAAAATATTTAACCTTCACACAAACACATGATACGAATATCTTTATTATGTTTGCTATCTTTCCATGTATATAAATGCATCTCGCACAATATACGAGCGGAAGTGGAAATCAAAGAGCAAGTTGACAAACTTGCACTTGTATCAGTTCAACAACAACCAATAGGAGAAGAAACAGATGAGAACTATTCATACTTGAACTTATCAATTACAATAACCACTAAATCATTATTTGGTTTTCGTTTCAGCATTCAAACGCCCCTCTCTCTCTCTCTTGCTTCACTTTCTGCCTCCTACTATCCTCTATGTAATGAATCTAACACTTGTTGGGACTGGTTAGTTAATAACCGGCGCCAGCTTGTGGAAGATCCCGGTGTGCTATATGGTCTAGGGCATATCAACGGGTAGGCTTGGTAGGTTCTCGCCTAGCCCAAACGCAGATGGGCGGACAGTGGTCTGCCAGGGTGGGGACTGAGAAATTACAATTACAATAAGTTGGGCCAACCCTGTAGAGAATGTTTTAGGGTTAATCAAGCAAAATAATCTATTTATGCATCGTAGTCTAAAAATTAGATTTTGAAAAGCGTTATCGCCTAAGAACCTATCTGAGTCCAAATCATTATTCTCAACACTATTTAATTCAGAAGCAATTTGTGAAATATAAACATATGGAGGCATATTAGCTGTAAGAGCGCAAATGCAGTGAGGTTCTGTGCAGAATTTAAAAATCCAAAATTTTCATGCAAATACTGTTATCAAGAATTGTTGCTATACAACTTTTCAATTCCTTTAGCTTCAAATCTGAAACTTAGCTACGCACTTAGCTGTCCGCATTTTACTCATTTTTGTATTCAATCGCAACTGAACGCCTCTGTATTTTTTCGCTCACTGCCTCTTGGCAAGTCTTTCAATTTGTATAATCGGTTCAAAGGAAAACAAGCATCCTTCGTCTTAGCTACTATCGCCAATCTTTAATAAGTATCAATCATCACATTCATGTGTCGACGAGTTTTGCTCGCTTGGAGATAAGCAACACACTTTGTAAACTGTACCGGAACACCGCGCAGCAAATCATGAACGGTGGAAGGCAAATCCGTGACGACAAGATCACTTCAGCAGGGCTGAAAAACATATGTCATGTCATGCCAACTGATAACTTTTTTGCATCTCTTTCTGCCCCGTCAATCTGCAGAAGTGGCCTCCCCGCGAATCCACACCGGTTGGTTTATAGAGGGAACCGAATGTATTTATTGTGCTTTGCATAAATGTCGTCTATTCCATGCGATACAACCAATACCAACCACATGCCCGTTTTGCAAGTAGCTTTTCGAAAGTTGCCCGCAAAATCCTTACCTTCTTTCCATTTACGAAGAAAACCAGGGGTTGTTGGTCGTTGAATAGCTCCAGTATATCACCACCAGAAGCCGTTGGGGCCTATATCTCGAATCGATCGAAATTATATCCAATTCGCCCAAGCCCCGTCACTGGTTCTCTTTTCTGATAAGGTTGTTTGTTTCGCAGTACTTTAGCTCTATGGCGCTTCACTGTTACCAAGTGTTCAAACTTTTTGGATGGCACAAACTTTTGAGCTTCTTCCGAACTTGATCCACCACCGTCGAGAGCTGCCGAGAGACTGGTTTCCCATCCCTTGCTCTCTCCTTATTTTCCCGTTGTTCGTTTACTCGACTTGAGCTGAAGCTGAAGTACCCGTCCCCAACATCTCCATAATAACCAAGCGCTCGGACAACCTCCTCTGTGTCAAAGTTATTTGTATTTATTTGTTTCGTTTTTAAAGTGTGGTATGCCCGTCGCGACGTAGTGGTGAAGAAGAGCGAGATTTAAGATTCACGTGGGTTTCATAGTTTGTGCGATGATCCAACCAGCATTTAAATTTGCCGGAGATTTGAGAGCGCGAAGTTGATTTGGATGTGTGCGAGTTTGGGATTGAAGTTGATTGACACGCGGTCAGTCAGATAGATAATAGTGGATTGTTTTGGTCGGCTTCGTTATTCCTCGGAGTGACGACTGTAATGAACGAAGTCGAACGACTAGCGCGGCTCAATTTTGTAATGTCATGAAGATAACTGATGCAATTTTGTTATCTTACCATATTATCAGTCACAATTGAAGTTATTTTTGGCGTTTGAATTTAACAAAACCAGGCCCATCGTTTGTAACGTCGCGAAAGGCGTATTTCTGTTTTGAAAACAGAAGCATACTTTACTAGTGCATCTTAGAATTTGCAGGTGCAGCTTACTATGGAGTAATTTAGAATTTCATCATTGATTTATTCATGAAATTTGTCAGAAGCAGATAATTTTCCATCTACATGAGAGGCTCTAGCAGGGCTGGTAGCAGGTCACTTTTTAGTGACTTGGTCACTATTTTGAGTCTAGTCACTAAAATGTCACTATTTGAGCATGAGCATGAGCATGATTGACCGCCCGAGGGTGCTACTCCGTTATTGCCAGATCAGCTGTAATAACACAGAGCACCAACAGATGATGCTTGGGACTAACATACATCTTTAATGTGTGAAACCTCAGAAGTTGCATCAAAAGTAAGAGTATTCTACATGGAGTAGCAATGAGCCTTCAAATCAACTTGAACTTCTCTTCATACACTATAATCTTCATATATATTATGAAACCTTAGGAAGTAATGAAAAGTTTTATTAAATAAACGATCCTTATTCAAGTGAGAAAAATTGCAAGCCTGTTAACATCGGATTGAGAATCGAACTCAAGTCACTCAAGTCAAGAGAACTCACCTTCAGTTTGCTTTATAGTTACAGCTGAGCTAACGGAGATAGCCTATGTTGAGGCAACTACTGAATGCACCCAATTGTTGTTGGCTTTCAGCTTATTTTGAGCCTAATTATCCCAACTCACATTTCGTGTCTACAAAATACGAACACACGCTCACGAATCAGCAAATAACTCAAAATAAAACAAGACAATCGAATCGTTATCTGACTGGCTTGAAATGAGCGGCAGCATCAGATTGTCCGCAGTTTGGCGGCGACTGTTGCGAGCTTCAGATACCGCGTACAGAACCAAGCTTTCCTTGATTTATGAGCTGTTGAGATACGCTTTTATCTGATTTAATAGCCTACTTGAGTAGACAATGGCTCTGGCAGTGAAAGGTACCGATGTTCTACCGGAGTTTGACCATCGTCAATCGCTAGTATTTTTCGTCAATGGAAAAAAGGTAAGGGATGTTTTTCTGAACAGAAAATAACATATTCTCCGAAGTTGAAAACACGACAGACTGATTGCTCAAGACTAGAGAACGGGCAGTATGAGGGTAATCTAACTTGCCTTGTATTGCAGGTAATTGAAACAAGACCCAATCCGGGATGTACCCTTCTCACCTATCTACGAGAAAAGCTGAATCTCTGCGGAACCAAACTGGGATGCGCCGAAGGTGGATGTGGAGCATGCACCGTGATGATATCCAAGATTGATCGCTCCACCGGTCGAGTTCATAACCTGGCGATCAACGCGTGTCTCATGCCGGTTTGCGGCGTCCACGGAATGGCCGTTACCACGGTGGAAGGAATCGGCAGTACGCGAACCCGACTCCACCCAGTTCAAGAACGCATTGCAAAAGCTCACGGCTCGCAGTGTGGATTCTGTACGCCAGGTATGGTTATGACGATGTACGCGCTGCTAAGAAATTCGCCCGTACCTTCGATCAAGGAGCTGGATTCAGCCTTGCAGGGGAATCTGTGTCGCTGCACCGGATACAGACCTATTTTAGAGGCATATAAGACATTTACTAAAGAATTTGGTGTTTCGCAAACTGCCGTCTGCGCAATGGGTGAACAGTGTTGCAAAAATCGAGCAGAAAAGTCGAACAACTGCAACACAGAAGAACAGCTGTTCGAGGTTGGCCAATTCATGCCACTAGATCCGTCTCAAGAGCCAATTTTTCCACCAGAGTTGAAACTCTCGAAATCTTTGGACATCGAATCGATTGTCTTTCGATCAGGCAATATCAGTTGGTACCGACCTGCCAAGTTAGAGCATTTACTAGCTCTCAAGAAGTGCCATCCGGCAACGAAGATCGTTGTGGGTAATACAGAGGTCGGTATCGAAGTGAAATTCAAGCACTTCGAATATTCATCGCTGGCGTACGTAGCTCAGATAAAGGAGCTGTGCTCTGTCGAAAAGTGTAAAGAGGGATTGAAGATAGGCGCATCTGTGACTATTTCGGAAATGGAACGGATTCTGAAGGAAGAGATCGATACAAGTCCCGAGTCTGAGACCAGATTGTACAAAGCCATTGTTGAGATGATTCATTGGTTTGCCGGTACGCAAATAAGGAATGTTGCATCAGTGGGTGGGAACATCGTGACCAGCAGCCCAATCTCGGATTTGAATCCGATCTTCGCTGCGGCGGGTGTCGAGTGAGTAGCCCCCGTTATTGGTGATTATAATCAAATTCAACATTCAGCTCTTTTTAGGCTTGAAGTAATTAGCCTCAATGGTGGAGGTCGTAAAGTACGCATGGGAGATGACTTCTTCACTGAATACCGAAAAAACGTCATACGTCCGGACGAAGTACTTGTATCGCTGTTCATTCCGAAAACCACCAGAAATCAGCATTTCATAGCCTACAAACAGGCGAAACGGCGAGAGGACGATATTGCAATCGTAAATGGAGCTTTCAACATAATCTTCAAGCCGGAAACGGACATTGTTGAACAGGCTCATCTGGCCTTCGGTGGAATGGCTTCTACTACTATATTAGCCAGGAAAACTGGGCTCGCATTAGTCGGTAAAAAGTGGGACAACAATCTCGTCGAACTGGTCAATGAACTGTTGGTGCAAGAGCTTCCTCTGGAGCCTAATGCTCCAGGTGGAATGATTCTCTACCGTAAATCGTTAACGCTCGGCTTGTTCTTCAAGGCCTACTTGGCTATCAGTGATTCGCTCTCACGAACGGTCCTGACTCATGAGCCTATTCAAGATCGTGAGCGAAGTGGTGCCGAAACCTTCCACTCCCTGTTACCGAAAAGTGCACAACTTTTCGAAAAGCCGTCCTCTGTCCAATTCACCACCGACCCAATCAGAAAACCCCAAGTCCACGCTTCGGCTTTCAAGCACGCTACTGGCGAGGCAGTCTACTGTGACGATATACCCAGGCATAGCAATGAACTCTACCTTGCTCTGGTAACCAGTACGAAGTCTCACGCAAGGATACTCTCCATTGACGCTACGGAGGCACTCAAGATGGAAGGAGTTCATCGATTCTTCTCCGCAGCAGATCTAACCGATGAGCAGAATCAGTTTGGGCCTGCAGTATGCGATGAATTCGTTTTTTGGAAAGATTTAGTCCCCAGCCAAGGTCTTATTATCGGCGCAATCGTTGCCGACGATCAAAACCTTGCTCAAAGGGCAGCCCGTAAGGTCAAAGTCGTGTACGAAGAACTATCCCCGATCATCGTAACACTAGAAGATGCTATCAAAAAGGAATCCTTCTTCCCTGGTTATCCGAAGTGCATGCTCAAGGGTGACGTCGATAAGGGCTTCCAACGAGCACATAGAATCGTAGAAGGAGACTGTAGGTTAGGAGGACAAGAACACTTCTACCTGGAAATGCACACTTGCCTTGCTGTGCCGAGAGATACGGATGAAATCGAACTATTCACTGCCACTCAACATCCAAGTGCAATCCAGAGTTTCGTGGCACGCGCTTTGAGCATTCCTTCGAGCAAGGTCTTCTCGCGTACCAAGCGATTGGGTGGAGGCTTTGGAGGAAAGGAGTTCCGTTCGCTATTGCTGGCTATCCCGGTTGCTCTGGCGGCTTACAAACTACGTCGACCTGTACGGTGCGTGCTAGATCGTGATGAGGATATGACTATAACTGGTACTCGCCATCCTTTCTATATAACGTACAAAGTTGGAGTTGACGAAACTGGACGATTGCTAGCTGCGGATTTCAAAGCCTACAACAATGCTGGTTGTTCCATGGATTTATCTTTTTCGGTAAGTGCTATAATAGACCTCTTAACGAAACCGATGTACATTCTCCACTATTGCAATCAATTTCAGGTCATGGATCGAGCCATGTTCCACATTACCAACGCTTACGACATACCGAATCTTAGGGTACAGGGCTGGGTTTGCAAAACGAATCTACCGTCAAACACTGCATTCAGAGGCTTCGGTACTCCTCAAGCCATGTTGGCCACTGAAACGATGATGCGCCATGTTGCCCGAGCTCTCGATCGAGACTACGTGGAGTTGGTTGAATTGAACATGTGTGATAACGGATATGTCACGCATTACGAACAGCAGATTGAGAATTGCAACATCCAAAGGTAAGACGAACTGTTTGGACCTTTTTCTCTCCTGATTTTTTTTCTTGTGTCTATCCAGGTGCTGGAAAGAGGTGATCGAATCTTGCGATTTCAAAAATCGACGAGTTGAGATTGTTCGGTTCAACGAGCAGAATCGCTGGCGTAAGCGTGGAATCAGTTTGGTACCCACGATGTATGCGATAGGATTCGATGCTATTCACATGAACCAATCGGGTGCCCTCGTGCACGTGTATCAGGATGGAACTGTATTGTTATCCCATGGTGGAGTTGAGATGGGTCAAGGCTTGCACACTAAAATGATTCAAATAGCGGCTACGGTCCTTAAAGTACCGTTTGATCTAATCCATATATCAGAAACGACGACGGAAACCGTCCCGAACACACCTCCTACAGCGGCAAGCCTGGGATCAGATCTTAACGGCATGGCTGTACTGAATGCCTGTCAAGAAATCAATAGCCGTTTGAGACCATACAGAGAGCAATTTCCTGATGAGGACTGGAAATTCTGGATCAAAAAGGCGTATTTCGATCGAGTGTCCCTATCTGCCACTGGGTTCTATGCTACTCCCGATGTACACTATGATTGTCTAACTAGAACCGGAAAGCCGTTCACATATTTCGTATATGGAGCTGCATGTTCCGAGGTAGAGATCGACTGCCTAACCGGTGACCATCAAGTTATTCGCACAGACATCGTAATGGACATTGGCTCCAGCTTGAACCCGGCTATCGATATTGGGCAAATTGAGGGCGCCTTCATGCAAGGCTATGGTCTATATACTCTAGAAGAAACGGTGTATTCTCCGGATGGCACGCTCATTTCACGAGGACCAGGTAGCTATAAGATTCCCGCTTTCGGGGACATTCCCGGTGAGTTCAATGTTTCATTGCTAACGGGGGCACCGAATCCGAGAGCCATTTATTCATCGAAAGCGGTAGGAGAGCCACCACTGTTTTCGGCGTCCTCCATATTCTTTGCCATTCGGGAGGCCATTGCGGCTGCACGGAAAGAGGAAAATTTGGACAACGATTTCAATTTGGTTTCGCCGGCAACTGCAGCCAGGATTCGGATGGCCTGTCAGGATGGTATTACCAACCGGGTAAGTCACGGCCACGAAAAAATTAGATCAGTTGATAATGATTTCCTCTTTAGTTTGCAGAACCTGCCCCTGGGTCGTTCGTGCCTTGGAATGTGATGCCTTAGGCATGTTTCCAGCAATTTAATTTTACAAATATTCTAACTAGTTTCTTCAATATTAATACAACTTTTATTCAACTAAAATAAGGTATAGTGGAGCAAGTGGGTAAAGAAAATCGTGTAGTTAATGTTTGATGTGTGTTAATATTATCATATGAAAATAAATCCAAGTGACTTAGTCATAATTTTTATATTCTTTCTATTCTTTGCTGGCATACATACTTGACATTTACTTTAAAGTGTATGAAAAACTAGGATCAATATTTAGGGAACGTGTTCAAAATTTTCACTTACCCCACAGTGAAAAAAAAATCGTGATAGAGTTTTGCTCTAAAAAAAATAATATTAATTTTCGGAATGATTGCTTAAAACTCAAACATGTAAGAAAACAACAATAACTTTAATTTATTCAATCGAACTTAATTGACATATGTAGGTCATAGATTTCATCTTAAGTTCTAAAGGAATAATTGCGCTTTTTTAGCAGATTTATCTTTCTTATCTTCCTTCAACTTATCCTCTGCTTCTTTCTTCTTCGACGCCGGCACATATTTTCTTCCTTCTCTGGCCTCGAGTAGATGGTTGTTGCTTCACGTGTACAAGAAGAATTTCTTCGAAAGACTTATCAGGTTTTGACTTAGCTGCATGATCTGTATTCACAGACGACAATGGCTTCAGCGAATCTGTTTTGCGCGAGTCACGGTTCCACCATTTTTCGTTTTCGTAAAATGCATGGAAAGATTCCTCACTACACTGAACCCAAACATCCTCCTTTTATCGAATGAATCCTCCTTCGGTTGATATCGAAACATTGAAATCGCATTTTCGAATGATAGATGCAGGCGAAGGACGATTTTCTAGAAAGCAGATGATTATCCTTCCAATGTTGACCAACTAATAGTACGCGAAGTGAATTTACCTCCCGTTCAAATTCGAATGCACGCTGTATGAAAAATCGTCATCTCGAAATCGAATGCGTATTGCATTGGAAAAGCCCTATAAAGAGAATCATTTGAAATGAGGATGACAAACATTCCATTTTACATCATTCGGTAAGAACCTATCAATCGCTATAAGAACTGGTACCATCACGAATAAAGGATCGAAACCCGCTCGATACATTTCGGAGTCATGGTTAAATATTTCCGGACTCCTTCATTTTTTTGGGCTCCCGTTGCAAACTTCAGTCAACGTTTGCAAAAGGGTAATAAGAAACAAATTTCAGTCCATGATTTGCTCCAGATAAAATCGCTTCATAAATCGCTAATGCTCTTCACAGTTTGTAAACGAACATCATATTGTATTGGGTTGATTGTCATACGAAACATGGATGATCGTCATACGGATCTAACCATAAGAGAGTCATCCGATTTCCCAATGATTTTCGTTAAAGGGCGAAATCGAATTACTTTTCAGACGATCTTGGGACGATGTTCGGGTTCAGTGTAGGCGTAGCCAGAGGGGGGCAGAGGTTGCCCCCCTACCTAACTTTTGAATCCATTTATAGAATTTTAATGTTTGCTTCAATTTTGTATTATTTAGTGTTAATGTTTGATAGATTACTCCTTTGCCTCAGTGAAAATGACTCGATTTTGTGACAAGATGTAGCAAAAAATTTCAAAAAATAGACATCCATGAGAATTTTTTTTAAATAGTGAAGACTAAATTTTTTCTAACATATGATATTCTACGGGCGAGAGGAAACGACTCATATCCGAATTTCAGAGACAATACAGCATGCTAATCAGAGCGAAAAGCTGCAGTTTTTTAAACTATTCAAAGATTTTATCCGTTGCTAATGAACATGAGTAATATTTTAAACATGAAACACCCGAGGCTGCTACTCCGTTGTTGCCAGATGAGCTGTTATTACACAGAGAACCACCAGAGGACTAGCATACATTCTCAAGGTGAAAAAAACTGGTGATCTCAAACTAATGCAATAACCAGCGCCTGCCTCGCCCAAATGCATGTCAAATAAGGGAAGGAAATTTCATAAGAAGGAAAACACCAACGCGATCACGTTTAACTTGCGGTTATATCCTACACACTTAGAAAAATTTACAGTATTCGGTAATTTTTTACCGAACTTTCAACAGCTGAACGTTCGGTAATCCGATTTACCGGATTTCGGTGAATTTTTACAGTATTCCGGTAAAAAAATTACCGAAACTTGTCAAATTTTACCGAGATCCGGTAAATCGGATTACCGAACTGTTCAGCTGTTGACAGTTCGGTAAAAAATTACCGAATACTGTAAAATTTCCTAAGTGTGTAGATATAATCCCCCTCTATTTCTTAAATATTAATACCTATTTCTGATTTTGAACTATTTATACAAATAGTGCTATTCAAGCCAATCACAAAATGGGATAGTGGTTTACTTGCTCCAGGATATGGTGGTACGGCGAGCATGGCAAACCAATATTATGGATCACAATTAATTGTGATCCTCACCACCGGACCACCAGCCCGGCGAACCCCCACACCTCACCAGGAAGCATTTTTGTTGTTTATTTTTCTGTGCGCACTCGATTACTCACAACGCCGAATTATAGGTAACCGAAACAATACGAAACGCGCCATGGCCGATTGCAAAATAGTGCGTAATAAAGCATCGACACAACTTTTCACAGCCGATGCTCGAAGCAAACTTTTTTTTTTTGTAAACTTTTAATTTTTAAAACTGTACCAATCCTAAAGAAGCTGCTTAAAAACAATCTATGCGAATCCATTTAAAATTGCGATTTAGGGATTTGGTAAAAGTAAGTGTGTGTAGATGCATTTCATGCCTTCTGGCAACTTTATGCTTGTATTTATGTCCAGGCTCATTAGTTCAGCATCAACCGGAGGAGACTTGATCCGATACTCAATATCATAATCTCCAATCCGCTCAATCAATCGCTATGTTTGGTGATACATTGGATGGGTTAATATTATTTGAGATAAATCAATACAGACGTCATCCAAATTTTGCATATTGACAGGCAGTCTAGGAAGACTCTCCCAGTACCTTGTAGTAATATGCTTAGAGGTGGACCAGAAAGATCTCAAAGATTTTTTTCTGTTTGTATGGGAGAAAAATTGTGTTTTTGCGGTATTGCCATAGACTAACTCTAAGACCAGTAGGTCGCACACAAAAACGATTTTTTTCTTGGCTCAGTCAGTACTAGCACATCGGTCCCAAGCTCGGTCCCAAGCTTAATAATGCGCCCCTAATAATGAACTCACATGAACACACTCTCAAATATTCTGTCAAAATAACACAGCAAATCAAAACAAAGGCGCAAATATGTATAGGGAGGTGCTGGCTTCAAGGTGTAATTCCGACCAAGGGGTTCTACAAGAGTGAACCAATTTCAAATCGCTAGTTGCATATTGATTGTTGGTATTGCTTTGTCAATATATACACTGAAAATTTATTTTCGTAATTTAGCTTTCACTGGGTTCGTAAACATTGATTTTTTTACATAGAACAAATGTCTCGTAAATTGCATGAAACATTCTTAATGCTTGTCATCTGGTGAAATTCTATTATTAAACCTCTTTGTACAGTGCACGAAATGAATTTCATGCAGATCAACCAATTGCTGCCTCTCTTCAGTCGTACTCATACATGTTGGTATTGCTCATCGGGTGTGCTGGAATCAATAATTTATTGATTTCTTTTTTTTTCAATACCATACTGAGTCGATGTAGAAGATCTGTCAGTCAATCATGCAACCACCAGAGTTTTTTTATTATTGATAACAAAATATTCGTAGTAGTTTATATCGTTTTCGAACAATGCACGAATGTTCTCTCTGTGCCAATAAATGCTTCGTGTTTTAGACAGTTACACGTGTGGCATTGAAAACGAAGGTAGCAACGTACAAATCTACTTACAACGAACACAACGAATAGATTTGGTAGTCCTATCTTCGATTTAGTAATAAAATTAGAATTTAATTTTCAGTGGGGTTGATAGGGTCGTGGAGGAAAATTACATTTTCAGTACAAACTGTGAACAAACTCGATGGTTATCCTATAGAAAAATCCAACACGACTGCAAAGTGAATATTTCGACACATGTCAGTACCCGCTAGATTTTACCATAGACTAACTCTAAGACCAGTAGGTCCCATACAAAAATGATTTTTTTCTTGGCTCAGTCAGTACTAGCACATCGGTCCCAAGCTCGGTCCCAAGCTCAATAATGCGCCCCTAATAATGAACTCACACGAACACACTCTCAAATATTCTGTCAAAATAACACAGCAAATCAAAACATAGGCGCAAATATCTATAGCAAGGTGCTGACTTCAAGGTGTACTTCGGACCAAGGGGTTCTACAACAGTGAACCAATTTAAAATCGCTAGTTGCATATTGATTGTTGATTTTATTATGGTTGCCATTTATTGCGGTTCGATTTTGAAACATGTGAATGTAAAATTCCAGAACAAACCTAGAATTGTTGAATCTTGTTGCCAAGATTTGACGGGTATTGTAAAGTACTTTGGGTAAGCGTAGAGAACATAATCCACCCGTCGTTTAGGCGAATTGTCACAAATTGAGGGGTCGATTCCTGCTCTAGCCGGTGGAACTTGAAAATGTCCATACTCTTCTGGTCCACCGAGCGTTGTGTTGTCCGTTGTATAATCATAGACTAACTCTAAGACCAGTAGCTCCCGAACAAATACGATTTTTTTTCTTGGCTCAGTCAGTACTAGCACATCGGTCCCAAGCTAAATAATGCGCCCCTAATAATGAACTCACACGAACACAATCTCAAACATTCTGTCAAAATAACACAACAAATCCAAACAAAGGCGCAAACATGTATAACAAGGTGCTGGCTTCAAGGTGTTCTTCGAACCAAGGGGTTCTACAACAGTGAACCAATTTCAAATCGCTAGTTGCATATTGATTGTTGCTATAAGGCTCCAATTCTATCGGATAGGAAAACTCTTCCTCTTCGAAATGGCCGTGGTGGATTGATTACGCGAATTATAAATGACGAGAAATTCTCGGAAAAAGCCATTGTTTACGTTTGTCAGTTAGGCCCTAATGATTTTTTTGTCGAATTGATCATTGCACCGCTTGTATTAACCTCATTTTTATGACAGTTCAGGGAACTTGTTTACAAGGTGCTAGAGTCTAAACCAAAAAGCAAAATTTTAGATTGCCTTTTTCCGGATTGTATACGACTCGATTTAGAACATAGTTTGAAAATTTGCATTGGTGAATGTGTTTAAGCTATTTTAATGGTTGAAATATTAGAGCACAAACACTCAAACCGATCTTAACGATTTTTTTCTAAGTCCGCGTAAACAAGCTTCCTGAACTGCCATGAATGAATTGATAACGTCATCGTGCAATGATCTACGATGTTCCCAGCACACAGCAACCGAGGAAAACCATGACGATCAGTTAGGCCCTAATGAACGTCTAGGGCGATGATGACAAGGATGGTGACGAATCAAAAGAGTAAGGCTTCAACGTTTTTGACGTTTTTTTTTTAATTTTAATAAAACGATGCCATCAACGACGAAGATGATGGGAACGACACAATCCGTCTTATATCGAATTAGTTTTTGAACCTAGGTTGGAACTAGTTCCAATTTGCGATTTCCGAACTTATTGTTAGTGCAAACCTCAATTCGACACGAGTTGCAAACAAAACTCTGCACAACACACAACAAGCCGACTCAATTTGGATACCTGATCCAGTTTGAAACTGGATCAAACACGAATTCGCTATTACTGATGCTGACAAAGAGGTTGTACCAACAATCAATATGCAACTAGCTATTTGAAATTGGTTCACTTTTGTAGAACCCCTCGGTTCGAAATACACCTTGAAGTCAGCACCTTGCTGTACATACACAGAGAGGAATTTGATAGTCAATTTTACCATTATTGGGGGTTAGGATGACTATTGCAGCATAGTGATCATGGTCAAAAATACCATTGAAAATAGTTGATCCAACATTTGCCATAATGTCGGAATAGTCCTTGTTACCATGATCTTAGTCAAGAATGCCATGAACGTGGTGAATTCGTCCATTTTCATGGTTATTGTAACCATTATATGCAATAGTCACCTTGACCATGATATAATTGTCGGTACAACGATAGAATTTTTCTCAGAGTATTTGCGCCTTTGTTTTGTTTTGCTGCACTCTCGCGTCACTTTACTCAATTTTTAAGTACAATTGTATGCTATCTCTTTTTCTCTCACGGAAATGTTATTCAATTTTCGTTAAAAGTGGATCTACTCAAAAATTGAGTTCATCCACTTTTTAACGAAAATTGAGTAACATTTCCGTGAGAGAAAAAGAGATAGCATACAATTGTACTAAAAAATTGAGTAAAATGGCGCCAGAGTGTGTGTTATTTTGACAGAATATTTGAGAGTGTGTTCGTGTGAGTTCATTATTAGGGGCGCATTATTTAGCTTGGGACCGAGCTTGGGTACTGACTGAGCCAAGAAAAAAATCGTATTTGTTCGGGACCTACTGGTTTTAGAGTTAGTCTATGATATTACCCAGCGGAATTTTGACAATTGATCTGCATGAAACGAAATGTCAGCCTCCACTTACGAAATGATCGAGCGGAATATTTTTCCGAAAGTAAAAGTGACAGCTACCATTAGTTTGCGCGGGAACCTTACAAATTCAAATTTTATGTTTTGTTCTTTTCAGGTGGATACTGCTACAGAAATTTCTTCTCGATTCTATACTTTTCCGTTTCAGTAAACAAAATTTAACATTGGTTATGGATAGAAAAAGAAATTTCTTTCGAGCACAATACCGGCCTGTTGTGAAAATGTAAAACAAAGCAATCCGATCATTGAAATTACTCAGTACCCAGCGCGTTTTACACTGTTCTACCCCAATGTTTGCATATATTCCAAAGCAAGGCACTCATAAATGTGACTATCATTTTGCATCACCTAACATGTTAGAATATCGTGTCAAAGTCTTGTAGCATGGAGCAAACGTCGACTAGATGTTAGGATATACTAGTGGATGCCGTACATCCACCACATCAGTGGCCAAATAATTACCACCAAAATTCAATTTTGCGTGTATAGAACTTTGACGTTTCGTTAATCGGTTATCGTAAACATCAACAAAGGGTAGTTCAATTTTTCCCTTTACTTTCGTAAAAATCCGTGTTTTACCAAGATAAAGCGTCCAGTATTCGGTCCCCCTCTGGAAGGATGTCCGGAAAGCCGTTGGATTTCCTGAAAGATTTCGAGGATGTTCAGGAAAGACAACAAGAGGTGGTGAAATCAGTAGCAAATGAGCAAACTGTGCAAGCAAGTTCCGATGGAAGCGAATCAAATACGACGGGAAGGAAAATCCTAAGAAGGAAGAAGCGAGTAGAGATCACCAAGCGAGAACAGCAGAGGATACAAAACCGAGAGCGACGGATTCAGGCGCGGCATGTAATTCTTGATGAATGTAATTGTCATTTGTCTTGCTCAAAGCGGATCGGTACAGAGCAGCGCCAGTCCCTGAATGAAACGTACTGGCAGATGAATCATGAAGAGCAGAAGAAGTTTGTGAAGAGCCATACGGTGCCGGGGCCGGTTAAACGGCGCCGGGTTCCGGTGGATCCGCTTGGAGGGTCGGATGTGAAGAAAGCTTTTTCCTATTCGTTCTACTTGCCGGACGATCAAGGACAGCTGCATATGGTTTGCTGTACATTTTTTCTAAATACGCTGGGATTCAGAAAAGGATGTGGGTTAGTAGTGATAATGGGATGGATGGCATTCCAGCGAGTTGATTTTAAAGAGTTTCGTTATTTTTAGGAATCATATATATCGAGCTCACATGAGAGAATCGGTAGCTGACAAGCGTGGCAAGTATGAGAGAGATCGTTCGCTGAGGGATGCCGTGTGGGATGACATCCTGTCGTATTCGCCACGAACGTATCACAAGGGATCGAAGTTTAGTGCCACTGCTCTCTACTTGCCTAACCAATTGACCGCTAAATCGATACACGCTGAGTTCAAAGCTAGGCGAGAAGCGATTGGCGAAAAGGGAGGAAGCGCTAGTTTCTACTGTGCTGTTCTTCGTGAAATGGAGGTTCATTTTGTAGAAATGAATGATTTTGTGATTCCGGAAAGGAAGCCCATTCCTGTGGTTCAACCCAAACCATCAAACTCTCCTCCGCCAGAACCCCTTCAGTTTGTGACGCAACCAGTTGAGACGATATTGATGGAGGATGCCAAGAACCAAGTGAAAATGGACGATCCCCAATCGGTTGGGCCATATGAGCCATGTGCTGAAATAGTGCATGATTTCCGTTCTCCTCCTCAGGTGCCCGTTCAAAACGATCAGCTGGTATTGATGTCTACGTACTCAAACGAACAAAAACCAATTGTGCCACATTACTCTGACGAATCGTATCATTCTCCCACTTCGGCCTTCCATTCGGTTACAGTAAAACAAGAACCTTATTATGGCAACAACGTTGAACCAATGAGTATAGTAGCGTCAGAGTCACACTATGTAGAAGATCATGATGATTACTCAGATTCCTACTCAAATATGATGGTTGAACAAAACTATTCCGAGTCGAACTCCTATCAGGAGGCTTCTTATAACACTCCAATGCCAGTCATCAACCCTGTTGTTCCTTCCAATGAAACCTTCCCGCAGATTGTAAAGTCTGAGATGGATGTTCTGCCTAGCAATCACTGTGAATATGCTATTCACAACAACGTGGATGTCACGAAATCAAAACCTGTTCCACCTAAGAAAAAGCCTGTGCAAGTTTGTCCAAAACCGGTGACTGATGAGCAAGGCCTTCCAGAGGGCTACCCGCCGATGAAGCGAACGAAAAAGTTCATCGCCAGAGTCCGTAACCGGGCCAAGCGGAAACAATCTCACCCAGTGCTGCAACTCGAGTGCAACTGTCATCTCAACTGCAAGGAAAGGGTCTCAATACAACAGCAGCAACGCATCAACGAACGGTACTGGAGTATGACGTTCCCTGATCAGCGCATGTTCATGCTCGAACACACGGAACGGCATTCGATCAAACGGCGACGAACGAAGCTCGAACCCGGGGCTGTTGTGCGGAAGGGTTACACCTACTCATATCGCTTGACGGACGAACGAGGAACCTACCAACCCGTTTGCTGTCAATTCTACCTGAATACGATTGGATACGGTGCCGGCAGTGGGTAAGGGTTCTCGTAGTTTGCTCGAAATATTTGCTAAATTTTAAGTTGGTTTTCAGGAATCTTATCTACCGAGCCCATCAGGTCGAATTGAGCAGGGCTATCAGCGATAACCGTGGTAAATTTGCCCGGGATACAACCTTACGTGACGCGATGGATGACGACATTATGACTTACTTCAGTCCCGAACTTCTGGAAAGTGGCGGACCCTTCGATCTATCTGCCACCGAGCTATCTCCAAAAAAGATGTACAATCAGTACGTCCGACGGCAGGCAGTTCTGGGCAATGACAAACCGGGTAGCTTTGGTTTCTACTGGAGGCGCACGAAGGAGCTGAAAGTGATATTCGCACCGAAACCAGAACCCAAAACTACGGGGAAGAAGAAATCACGTTCTTCTTCGGCTAAAACCCAGAAGCAAATTACGACCTTGGTCAATGCATCAGTTGAGTTCTCTATGTCCCAATAGATGTTGAATTTTAGTCAAACCACCCATGGTACATACTTGCTAATAGTCTGCAATGCAAGAAATAACGTATTCTAGTATTTATTTTATTCTAGTTTTAGATAAGTTACGTTTTGCTATCGTGTTTTATTTGAGCACTACCTAATAAAAAATCAAACTTTAATGAAAAACGTGCGTGGAACTTGTTAAAGAATTTATTTACAATTCAACCTAATCACAGTTATACACACAAACCAATTTAAGCAGATTCTGCTTTAAGGTCAAGCTGCCGCTCCTTCTCGGTTCCTTCGAACATTGCCTGCTGCTGCATCATCTGCTGAAGCAATTCTGCTTCCTTGGTATCTTTTGTCCACTTGTATCTGAGCAAACATAAAAAAAAAGTTATTCACTTAAAATATCATTGAGGATCCTGAACTCACCGGCAAGGGAACCAATAGCACAATGTGGTACCGAAAAACGTTCCAAATCCGATATGCGATGACAACTGTGGCCGGGAGGTTTTCATAAATGCAAGGAACCCAACGCCGATGCCAATACTTATTCCGTACAGAAAGCTATTCCTAAAGCACGGAATCTGGCTGAGGTCTTTTCCGAAGAGTACGATTCCCTTCATGATCAAAACGAGTAGCATGTTTATTATTTCTGACTATAACCAGTACTATTAGACCTACCCTTTCCGGTGGAGCATCCGGAACCAGCGAATCAAATTTCACCTTCTTGTTCTCCATGGCGCTGCCGACTTGAAGGCCTCGGTTTTAGTCAATTTATATTGTGCAATCAGTTGCCAGTATGATTGAGATTGTCTTATGAATGAATATTGTAAACAGAGCAGCTGATTCCTCGCAGACCCGGTTTGATAGATGCACAGAGCAGTCAAAAAACCCGAAGAACAGCCGAAGTGAACTTCATACTTCCCCGTTGGTAAAAATATGGATGCGGAGAATAGGCGTCCTATAGAGCAACATATCACAAGGGCCTATACGCTATTTCCTTTTACGCTGAAAATAATGCCTTGTTCAGACTACAGAGTTATAACATGTTATAACGGTTGTCAAATAATTCCAATAAGAAATTTGTCATCAAGATAGGCTTATAACATGTTATAACTTTGTAGTCTGAACAAGGCATAACCGAGATTGTCGATACAAACGTTTTTGCATATTCAATTAGAATTTTTAGTTGAAATGTTTACCCCTTGAATTCAAGTGATTCAACTGTTGGACAAATAATTTTTAGTCGCGCTTCGTACTTTGTGTTTCATATTTAATCAAAGTACATCAACATTGTGTTTTGTCGTACACTCAGGCAAATAAACTTAAGTATTTCATATGGTTCAATTTAAAGTACGTTCACACTACAGCTCATATTACGTGATATAGAGTATCTTGATATCAAATGACATGTACAATATTCCCAGTGAAAACTAGATGTATAGTTGCTGATATCAAGAAATTCTATATCACGTAATATAAGCAGTAACGTACTATTAGGAACGATGTTTGGGAATTTCATAAAGCTGACTTAATGGATGGATTTTGTCTTACAGGACGGTGTTTTTGTACGTTTTTAAGCTAGCTTGATTACAGGTGTTGATGAATACTAGTGGTCAAGTCACTGGACCCATAACCCCATCGTTCAAGGTTCACATCCAGGTTGCTCCATAATTTTATTTTTTCCACATAATTATATTTCATAAGATAAATTAATGAATTTCTTACGGATTTCTTGTGGCAAATAAACATATCCCAATCTTATGAATATCAAAAGTTTATTTCACTGAGTGTACTGTACAGTAATGTAATGCTTGATTGGCTCTGCCAAGTGACAGTTCAAATTGTCTCCCGTCATTGTAACTATGAATTTTCATTTGAGAAATCCTTTCACTCCCGTTCCATTCCACTCAGTGACTGAGTAGAATTGTATTCCTTTCTCTTTTTATTACTCGGAAATGATGCTAAATTTTCGTAAAAAGTGGATTTACTCAAAAATTGAGTTGATCCACTTGTTCACGAAAATTTAGTAACATTTCCATGTGAGAAAACGTGAATGGAACACACTTCTACCACTAACTCTAAGACCAGTAGGTCCCGAACAAATACGATTTTTTTCTTGGCTCAGTCAGTACTAGCGCATTGGTCCCAAACTTAATGATTCACCCCTAATAATGAGCTCACACGAACACAATTAAAATACTCTGTCAAAATAACACAGCAAATCAAAACAAAGGCGCAAATATATACAGCAAGGAGCTGCCTTCAAGGTGTAGGGTCGGTATCGTGTTCGGAAGAAATTTATTTTTGTATCCCAAACCCATGTTAAATTCCGTTTACTGAAACGGAGAAGTAAAGAATCGAAATAAAATTTCTGCAGCAGTATCCACCTGAAAAGAACGAAAAATAAAATTGGAATTTGTAAGGTTCCCATGCTAACTAATGGGAGCTGTCACTTTTACTTTCGGAAAAATGTTCCGCTCGATTATTCCGTAAGTAAAGGTGACATTTCGTTCCGGTAGATTAATTGTCAAAATTCCGCTTGGTAATATTGAACAAAATTCCGTAGCCTCTTTACTTTTTAGGTCGATACTGGCCTGTACTTTGCACCAAGCGGTTCTACAACAGTGAACCAGTTTCAAATTGCTAGTTGCATATTGATTGTCGCTTCTACTCAGTCACTGGGTTAAATAGAACGGGGAAACTTATGCGAAAATTGTTCGAAAACGCTTCCCAGATAGCGGAGCCTAGTATGTACAATCAACTATCAATATGAAACTAGCTATTCGAAATTGGTTCATTGTTGTAGTCCGTTGGTTGTTGGTCCAAAGTATATCTTGCAGCCTGCACTTTGAAATGCATTCTTGCGCTTATCGGTAATAGAAACTTTGTTTTCGTTTTGAGCATGAGCTTGTTTTAAGCTTGGGACCGATGTGCTGGTACTTCCTGAACCAATAACTAAAAAAAAAAAATGATTAAAAACCCCAGTAATTACTTAACCACATGTATCATATTATTGCACTTGTTCAACCCAAAATCAACATCATTAATGCAGGATCGCATCAATTCAACAGTTGTCAAGTAATGAAGCGGTAGATTAGCTCTAACCGCCCAAACACAATGATAACGAAAACGGAACGGAAAACGGCAATTTTGACATTTGCTGAAAATGACTTCGATATGTCCAATGGGTCCAAAGGGCCCCACTAAGATCAAATTAATGCTATATCTTTTGTAATGCCATAAGACATTGCTAAAGTAGCATTACTGCATTGGTAATGCATCACTACATTCTTAAGCTAATCTAACGTTCATTACTTGACAACTGTTGAATTGATCTGATCTCGCATAACTGATGTTGATTTTGGGTTGATTAAGTGCAATAATATAATGCTTGTGGTTACTTGGGTAGCTTGTTTTCTTTCCGACAAGCAGGAATACTCAGATCGGGCTTGCCGTTTTCCGTTGCCGTTATCATTGTGTTTGGGCCTTAAGAATACAGCGATGCATTACCAATGCAGTAAGGCTACTTTAGCAATGTCTCATGGCATAACAAAAGATATGGCATTAGTTCGATCTTAATGGGGCCTCTTTCAGCTTTAATCCAATGTCAATGATGCACTAGACGTAATGCATGTGCCCTACATATGTTTGCTATTATAGTCTCGTGGTTACTTGGGCAGTTGTCATTGTTTGTTTTGTTGGCAATAAATCAACTTTTATTGAAAGTTTCCGCTATTTAAGGAGAAGTTTGGGGAGTGAGAGCACTGTTCAAAGGCGAGACCTTTATCAGTCCAAAAAAAAATAAATAAATATCAGTGCAAAAAAAAATATGCCTCCGATACTGACCATACATCAAAACCCTAGTCATAACCAATTCAAACTATAGAACCATAGACTAACTTCAAGACAGTAGGTCCCGAACAAATACGATTTTTTTCTTGGCTCAGTCAGTACTAGCACATCGGTCCCAAGCTCGGGCCCAAGCTTAATAGTTCACCCCTAATAATGAACTCACACGAACACACTCTCAAATATTCTGTCAAAATAACACAGCAAATAAAAACAAAGGCGCAAATATGTATAGCAAGGTGCTGGCTTCAAGGTGTACTTCGGACTAAGGGGTTCTACAGTGAACCAATTTCAAATCGCTAGTTGCATATTGATTGTTGATAGAACATCAAATAGAAAATGAGAATTCATATAAATGAAGACTAAAGGCCGAGCTACAATGGGGAGCGCAACGACGCGGTTCGGCAGTTTTTGACAGTTAATATTTTATGTCAAAAGCTGCCGCAACGCGCCGTTGCGCTCTTGATTGTAGCTGGGCCTTAACCATGTTTTCCTTATTCCAAGCTCATACTCGGTGGCTCAATCCGAGTATTTTCACTTTTCACAGACATAAAATGTAATAAGGACTAAGATGTGTTCCTTTGACTACAAAAACAAACATGTTCCCAAGTTGGAATTTACTCGAACTAGGGTTCGGTGGTAGATCTGATACACCGCAACGCACCATGAAAAGGTGATCTACCAGCGGTACGGGTCAAATGTGACCCGTAATGGTGGTAGAAAGCTGGGATTGATGTGCTGTTACTTGACTATCGAGCGTCTGGTATCAACACTGGTATTTTGTGGGTATTTCTTTATAAGTCAGTAAATAAAAACAAAAGGTTTTTATCTTTGATTGTAGGACTGACAAAAGTAAGTGCATATAATTTTTAGAAACGTTTAAAAGATGAACGATAATAATTTGGACCTTGTAAAAAAAAATAACAGCAGAAAAAAATTGATTTTGTTTTTTAAATGCTCAGGTGAAAATTTAATATGTATTTCATACTCGAATTCAGAAAATTCCACCAAACTGGCAGCAGGTTCTGTTCAAGCGAACAAAAGCAAACGATGATCGCGCGCACAAACAGCTCCTCTTCGGCTCTGCTGATGATTACGGTGACGGTGACGGTAGGCGAGCTCAGACCAAACATCAGTGTGTTGTCCGAGCATTTGGTTTAGTTTGTGAAAAATTCCTGTGAATTTTGAATTTCTGCAGAAAAATTGTTTCTCAGTTCAGATAAATCGGCAATTAATTGAACCAACAGTGATAGCTAATTGGTAGCGAGTGAAGTTTCTTGCAAATTTATGTGTAAAATAGTGAAAAGTGCTGTTTTTCTCCGCTCACAGAACCAGAAGCCTCCCCCTTTGGAGACGAGTGACTGTTGAAGGTTAGGTGTGATGTGAGGAAAAAAATCATTTTCCACCCAGAACGGTTGAAAAAAACTCAGTGTTGATTCTGTAGCACATAAGTTCGATAATTGCAACAAAGGTTGGTGGCATTTTTTCCGCATTTAGTACTGATAGCAATTAAGAAAATCGTGTTTGCATTTTCATATTTTTCACTTGGGTTGTTCGGCTGCGAAGTGTCATCGGTCAGGCGAATGGGCCAAAGCAAAGCATTCGGAGTGGGGAGGGAGCGAGCGAGAAGAACAAGAGTGGATTTTTGCTTTCACGCGCGCCATTTTGTTTTTCTCGTTCGCGGTCGCAAGGTATCTCGATCGCCGAGATGACGCAGCAGGTGTGTTTTGTTTATAGTGTTATTGGGAGGTGGTATGGGAATCGGTTTTGGAATGCAATGATTGTCATAATCTAATTTTGATGAGAAACGGAAATTTATTTTTGATCGAACAGCTTAATTTTTAATAAGAGGTATTCCACATTTAAAAACAAAATGAGATCGGGAAGCAATAAACTAGACAGATAAAAAAATCCAGTAGCCTTCTCGAATAAAAAAGTATTATAGATTTACAATATTATGTATTGTAACAATACAATAGAATCAATAGTATGTACAATTGATCATATTGTTCGTGACGATAAGATGACATTGGGACTTACTGTTTCTTCAAAAGTATCTATTGTAAATTGAGATATCAGATTAGATTAGATTAGATATCTTTATTATTGAGCTTTTCAGCCTCGGCTGGTTTAGCTCATCTCAAATTGAGATATCAATAATAGAATAAGGGGCTTGTTATGTATTCTAACAATAAAAAATATCACTTTTTTCTGAACAAATTTGAGTTGAAAACTATTAATTGTTTTGTCTCACAATTGTTGAAAATTGTAGCATATGGTATGTATAGTAGATCTATTGTAATTACAATGTGCATTTTTTATTTGTCTGATACATGAACAGTAAAATTCATGGTAGGCAAATTTTTTTGTTATTGTATATTATTCAATTGTAATTGTATTGTTATTTTTATGCGGGTTGCTACTGTTACAAACTCATTTGTGACCGACGAGCAATTAGTTTACACAAACATGTTCCTGAGAACCTGATGATAAACAACAAAAGGCATTTTTGAACATTTTTTTTTCGAAACGTCAAATTTAAGTGACAATCCCCCAATTGGAATGCAGCTTTTAGCTTGTATCAAACTGTTTGAAGTGTTACTTTTCAGACGGACGTAGTTCGCTAATGTAAACATGAGCTTGCTACTAACATACTATGTTAACGGGCATTTGCAATTTTTTGTTTGTTTGACGTTGTCACTGTTGACTGGCTGGGGCCAATGTCGGCCCAACTCGCCTGCATTTGCAAATTACTCATAAACAATGGAATTTCCGTGTATTGTATGTATAGTATTGTGCCAAAGCCACTCCTTTGACTTTCATCTTCAACCTCTCCTTGAATTATAAGTTCTTCTGTGTCGATCGGAAGGATTATTTCATTATTATTCCTCTCTCCAAGAATGGCAATAGTCATTTTTATTGCGACACGACGAGATCGCAAAATTGCAATGCCTCAAATTTCATCTAGAACTTTGCTTGGAAAAAATGTTTTATATATCATAGGGCAACTGTTCCCATATAATTCTAATTGTTCCTAAGTTTCCTTTTTGTACTATGCTTTACTTACGTTTATTAACAGCATTAGTTGGCACCTCGTGAGTATTATAAAAGACTCAACTATCTTCTTCATCTTGCTTCTAATGCAGCCTTCGTTTTTTCATACTACTAAAACATTCACAACGTCAATGTGAGTTGCTCAGAAAAATGTTGATCGAAACGATGATTCGTTTGTTGGATGTATGTCGGAAAAGAGTTATTCGTTGAAATCTATTGTTCACCGCCGTTTTTGCACTGTGCACTGAAAGAGCCATGTTCTGAAAATATCGTTTAAATGTCAAAACTAGGTAGTCCCATCCTCTACAGAAAAATACATTTTCAGCGGCGTTTTTTCTTCGAATTACTGTTTTTCTAGATGAAACTGATATGCGTTTATGGGCAGTAGAGTTGTGTGATAAAAACTACCATTTAATTGACAAACCTCTGCAAAGAGGTGGAGTTAAAATTGGTTGATATCTTTATTATTTTTAGATAAACAAGAGACCTACTTTCTTTATTCCTGCACTAAAACAAACAATTACGTGACTCCATGAAAGTGGCTGAAAATATTCATATTATCCTTTTCCGCCATCTAATAATCTACACTCTTAGATTCAACAGTTGAACGTCAGGTTGTCCGATGTAATGGATTTTGGTAAAATTGCAAAGTTATCTGTAAAAGAATGTCCTCTCAAGACTCTGAGAAAAACCTGCTCGGAGTATTGAATAAAATCTCCTAATTATTATGAGCAAATTTTGCTCATGATACTGAACGTACTCTTGTTAACATTGAAACTAGGCCCGGTTATGATGCTATACCTGTTCCAGACTTCACTCACAAATCTATTCAATCAATCAATCCGGCTCTAGATACTAAGCGAATTTTCTTAGGTTCTGAATTGAGTTCTGCTAACGAAATTAAGCAAACTCTCAGGATTCTCATTCGAAATTGTCCCATGATTCCGAGAGAATCGTGCTCAATAATCTGAACGAATACTACTAAGGATTATGAACGTATTAAGGTTATGAATTTCAACGAATTATGATCAGGATTTCGTGCAAAGGATCGCAGTGAATGTAATAGATCATTTTGAGCGATTAACATTTCGTTCATTGGAAGTTTAAGAAAAGAAATGCCTGGAATCCTATTCAAAGTTGCAAGCGAATCAATCTATTCTGATATTTAGCAACCTCGTCCGCTCTCCGAGAAAATCCTGCTCGGGTATTCAAACAACACCTGCTCAGGCGCAAAGGGAATCTTACTTTAAACGTTGAGTGATTTTCGCTTAGGATTCCGACTGATCAGGAAGTCAAGTGAATTCCGCTCAAAATTTCAAGCAGAAATCTTCCTTAGAATCAAAATGTTTCAATCGTTTTAGTTCGAAATTGATCATGTAGAGTGCTCGTGGTCATTCATGGATATTAAGAGCAATTGGAAATAGAAGAAGCTCTCTGGAAGACGAACTTTTGAAAAAATCTAGTTTACGGAACCGGACATCTGAACGAAAATTTGAGGAAGTTCACAAGGAAATTTGAAGGATACTCGTAGGAAGATTCGGACCAATTCTATACAAAGATCCTGTAAAACCAATTCTATACAAAGATCCTGTTATTTGTACGAAATGAAAATAGTTTACAAACTAGAGGAAGTTTTTCAATGAAAATTTCCCTATAATTTTGACCGAAAAACGTCTGAAAAGTCAATCGATCAAAAAAAAAAATCCCCTCATGGTAACACGGGACAGTGTTTTTGGCAATGCTATTACAAGCACATTTATTGATATTACTGTTAGTTTCATCAAAAAACTTATAATAAAATTTCAGGGCGGTCGAAAACATTTTTAGCTGATTTTAAGTCGACTAGCTAAAAATTTGGGAAACAAAATCGTATGATACAAACTCTCATGATTATGATGGTTTAAGAATGAAGCTCATGGTAGTTCGGCTCTACTTTTGATAGTTAGGTTTTCTTTTCATTGTCGCATGCCGGCTGTGAGTAAACTCAACGCTATCTAAAATTCATCAGGATCGTCAGGACTATTTGAGTATCTAAAGGGAATTCTTTAGAAGGTGTGGAAGAAGTCCGATGGCTATTCAAGGCCAAGGTCTGAACGGAAGTCTGAGGAAAGCCTGGAGGTAAACTCATGGCTAGGAACTCACCTCACCTTACTCACCTCGGAAGGTAGAGTGTCCGTGTGCTATACTGTTTCTCTAGCTTATAGTACCTACTGCTGCAAGTACGTTTTCTGTACTAGAAAAGGTCATGCAGTACGAGACGCCACTGTAAAACAAATACAAACATAAGAAACAAACGCAATCTAGCGCCTATCCTTTATTTTCAATTACGATGAATTGGAAGCGATGAGATTCATATTGGAACATGTAGCCTATGGTCCGATTATTCCCTCCAAATTTTGGTAAACATTTCTACTCCCTTAGTTCTGAGCATTTCAAGCAAATGTCTTTTACAATTAGCTCATTGCTTCCCGAGCAGGAGAAAATAACATATGAATACCTTATTTTGATAATGGGTAAATAATAGATAAAATACCTAAGCAAAATGTCTAAGAATTGCAAGCATAATATCTCTCGAATAACAAAACTTGTTATTTGGGATACCTGGAAATACCTGAGAGGTATTATTTTGGTATTGTCTTACCTCAATTTTGTATTAGCATAACATTGAGGGAACATTTTTATGGTATTATCTTCGGATATTTTACCTCTTATACAGCGCTCTTAAATACCAAGTTTTAAAGTTATTCGTTTCTGCTCGGTTTTCACAGATATTAATTGAAAGCATTCGATACAGTTTTGTGTGACAAGAACGATCATACCCAAAACCGGGGAAACGAGGAATTATACTTCACGAAAAATCCCAAGACTAAACCGCGAATCGAATCTAGTAACCTCCAGCTTGATATTGCCTAATAGCTGCACCTTTACGGACTGAACTGAGGGAGTCCGAATCAACATTACTATGAAAATGAAATAAAATCTTTTAGTAAATACAATGTTTGAAATTGGAAATACCCTTCTTATAAACATGCAACCCTAGGAATGGACAGCAATTTCTGCTTTAACCAAAGATGAGAAGAGAAAGTATTAATAGGTCCGATAGCTTTTGGCAGGCTGTGAAATTGAATAGATGTAGTTTGAAATTGAGTGTAGGGTTTTTTGTAAAGCAGTATTTCGAAGCAAACACCCACGTGGGGTAGGTCAAGGCAGGAATGGATCCGCCACCTTGACAGCAAAAATGTGCGCGCTTGATCGTGCTCAAATACCGCCAATGGTACAGAGCAGCTCTAGCGATGTGAAATTTCTGAAATCGCCGCATATCACTACTGAGATTTTTTGGAGTAGTGGTATAAACAGTGGTGGTAAATGTACTGTATTTTGATATTTAGATTTTGATACCTATTTTACATTTTTCATTACTACCAAATTGACATTTCTGTACCGATTTCTCCAGACGACGAAACATTTTTTACGATCTCCAGCCGATGTTTGAAAAAATTTGCGACATAGAATTTCATCCAGAATTTCGTTGATTTCTGGCTTATTACCATAGACTAACTCTAAGACCAGTAGGTCCCATACAAAAACGATTTTTTTCTTGGCTCAGTCAGTACTAGAACATCGTCCCAAGCTCGGTCCCAAGCTCAATAATGCACCCCTTATAATGAACTCACATGAACACACTCTCAAATACTCTGTCAAAATAACACAGCAAATCAAAACAAAGGCGCAAATATGTATAACAAGGTGCTGGCTTCAAGGTGTAATTCGGACCAAGGGGTTCTACAACAGTGAACCAATTTCAAATCGCTAGTTGCATATTGATTGTTGTTATTACTGCATACATACGATGTTTGTCATATGGAATCAAATCCTAAAAATGGATACTTACAACTCATAATCAAATAAGTTCCTTTATCAAGTTACCAAAAACAGTCTGGTACCATTTTTAAAATGTTGGAAACTGTCAGAATAAGGGAGAATTTTTTCTCTTTCTGTTTTCTATCTCCTGCGCTCGCTCGAACTGTATACATAAACTGTTGGTGTGCGGGCCTCCAATTCCGCAGCAGGTGATTGTTTTGTTAAAAAAATACATTTTCCACCTCTGAGCATGACACCACATCGGACCAAAACAACGTTTTTGTTTTTGCCGTGCTGTCTCAAAAACGGCAAACGGCGATTTTGGAGGCACACAGTTTTGTAAATCTCACAGAAAAAATCGCAGCAAGCCGTGCTTTGAAATTCACGTGTTTTGCTTTTGCTGCGTCATTTTCGCGGAAATAAAATGAAAAATTATTCCTGTTTTCAACTTAATTAAATGGTGAAATTATAGTTATCCGAGTGCTTCGCGTAGGACGTTGTGAAAGGAATCCCTCTCTTAGTGTGTTATGGTCGTTTTCGTTTAGATGGATTGTGCGTCTGTAGTTTTTTTTTTGCCATTTTTTATTTTTTAGTGCCCCGCTCCCGCATCCGGGCGAGCATCAGATAAGGAACATTGGTGAGGTCGTTTTATATTATCAAAAATTTACCTTAAATATATACACGCCAGGATCAAGAATGTCCATTTTTGATTCTGGAAGTGTGAAAACTCGTTACATATCCATTTGATGTGTGAAGATTTTCATGCGGGGCTTATTGTACATGAAGATGACCTCAGAATGTACGTGTATGAAAAGGCATTCTTGAAATGGGTCGTTGGATTTTCAATAGAGCTGTCACCTTCAATCTCCAGGGCTAAAAGTGTTTGCACATAGTGATTACATATAAATTACTGAAGAAATGCAGACAAGTTTCTTCCATAAAATCACTGACGGTCAGTGGGAGATTGATTGTAAACACACACACAGTTTTGTAAATCTCACAGTTTATGATTCCTGTCTCGATAACTGCTTAAAATCCATCATCAACAATGACGAAGCTTCCGTATTTCGTTAGCAGCTTCGTGTAGAGTTTCCGCGCACGCGAATAAGCGTACAATCTATTGGCGTTTGTCCCAATTTGGGATGTTCTGCAGCTTGTGCGTTTTAAGTCCGATCGTTACGTTAGCCTCTGAATGAACTTTGTGAATCAAGTTTATCAAGTCATCCTTTATGTTAACATAAGATACAATGTAGAATGCAACATTGAACTGATATGTTTTGTTGAATGCCTTAGAGAACATAATATTTTTATTATTTCAACAGGATTAACATCAAGAATTCAGAGAACTACCGGTCTAATTAATGTCTTGAAGATGGTCAACTTTGTGGTTCGGCGAACTTTGTTCGATCTTAGCGTCCTTTGGAGTCCAAAGTAGGCACGATTGCCAGCCATAATGCGCCTTTTTATCTCTCTGCTGGTGTCGTTATCGGCGGTCACCAATGAGCCCAGATACACGAATTCGTCTACTACCTCGATTTCATCACCGTCGTGCTCGTGCTAGGAGGCTAATGCCTGGGACAGACATACAACGCTGACCGTTGTACGAACTGTCAAATACTTTAATCCAGTACCAAAAAACACGTACTAGACTAAAGGAGTACAACGCTATGCGTTGTATGTCTGTACCAGGTATAACATTGTCTTCTCGTGAGCCTCTTTCCTTCATGTATTTTGTTTTCAAGCACACTACCGCCATCTGTTCAACTTTATCACCTATCATAGTGTGCTCAACAGATAACGATAGTGATTTGTCTGTGCTGTTACTCTCATGCACGCTAAGCTCAGTTTACCCATAATCGCAAAAAAGTGCACACTCATTTATGGGTAAAGTTGACTTTACCCATATTTGAGTAAATTTGTATGGGAAAAAATACTGAAATATGGGTAAGTAGTAACGTACCCATAAATTGGTATGTTTACTTTTTTTTGGCGATTATGGGTATTCTTTAGCCATATTTAGGTAAACTGATCTTAGTGTGTGTGTTATACCAGTTATACTTTGGACCGATTTGAGCTAATAGTACTCAATTTTTGGTTGTTTAGAAATAGCCTGCAGATCCACTAATTCATAACCCTCTTAGTAAATGTCTTGAAGGTAAATCATTGTGAACAGCATTACACACCGTTCGTACTACAACCTATTGTACGTGATATACACGCTAAGCTCAGTTTACCCATAATCAAAAGTGCACATACCCATTTATGGTAGGTAAATTACCATATTTGAGTAAATTTGTACGAGAAAATATGCTCAAATATGGGTAAAGTAATACCCATAAATGGGTAGTGCACTCCGTGATTATGGTATTCTTGACCCATATTTGGGTAAACTGAACATAGGGTGTAGAGTATCTTGATATCAAATACCATGCACATTATTTCCAGTGAAAACTAGATGTATATCACGTAATATAGGTGCCAACGGGGTGTTACATGCTGTAGTTGCAAAACTAGAAACATCTTTTAATCATTTAGCTTTTCCTGTTGACAAGTGAATGAATGAATGATAACTCATCTCATAATTCGATGATAAAAGCAATGACGGAACAAGGTTTCAACAAGTAGAAAGTGAATTGGATAAATGAGATGCTGTCCAAAAGAGAAATATCATCTAACCTTAAGCTCATCCATCAGTCCACAAGTGTCATGCTAACACCTCGATTGTGGCCTTTAATAGTTGATCTTCTGAAAAATCTCGTACACCAAAGGTTTGAAATATGATTCACATTTTCAATCGTTCACAATTTTCTTTCATGGATATTACCTATAACCACAGAGAACAGACATTCATGTCCATATACCTTTTCTTGAAAAACGTGTGTAAAAGTTAATATTGGCAGCCAGTATAAAAAGCAAGTGCAGAGAAAAACAAACAAAACTTCTCAGGTTATGTGCTAGGCTTTGTATTGATAAACATTGCCATGACAGTTCTCGCACAACTGCAGCACCAGCCTATCAGGAGCATAACGACATACATTTGAAATTTCGGTTTAAAGTTTTACACAAGTAGCAGATCGAAGATGAACGTCTGTTCTTTGTGCTATAACTTAATTGCCTCACAAACCCCCAACGAAAAGCAATTTTTCGTTCTAATGACGCGCACCATACTGCGACGTCATCGAAACACAGACTATCTCAACACCCATTCCGTGTTCACCTAGCCTTTCACCTAGCCGAGCATCGTGAACGTTCGGCTGACTCGGTCAGTCTTCATCCGGTTGTTCGCAAAGTGAGTTGTAGATTGTATTCTTATGCGTCTGTTCCAGTCGTCCTTCTGAACTTTTCAATTTCAGTCAATAGTTTGAAGACATTTTTCGGTGAACTACCGGTGCATAAAGTGACTTTTTCCTAGTGAGGGTTGTTACCCGGACCGTAATAAAGGTTATTTCAATATTTCTAGTGCGAATATTCAGGTGAGTTGGGAGAAAATTTAGCCAAATTTGATGACGACTATGGTCTAATCGTGTGAAAAGACGCATTGAGTGTGTAGTATGACGAATGGCTGGGCTTGGGTGGTTCGGATTGTGTGAATTTGCGGTTCTTGGGTGAACTTTCAGTGAGTGCAAAAAGTGACACGAGTGTGGTGCAGCTGATTTTGATAAGATTTTGAGGCCTTTTTTAGAAATTGATGCAATTTGATTTGTTAACTTATTTTTCTTCACCTCCGAGTACCTCATACATGGCACGACTACATTGGTAAAATTAGTAGCCGCTGATTCGGTGGTGTATGTTAGCCCGTAGATGATGGTATTATTTATAAATAAATGAGAAGTATTGTAATCGTGTTCCTATGAACCTAGGCACGCACACTCCGCCAGACAGCTGGCCGCGGTCAAAATTCGAATGTGTTGGTGGTTGCGCGATATCTCCCAGATTGTGCCCCGTTTCCTGAGAGAAAAAGCGAGAGAAGAGTACTGAAAAATGTAAACGTAAATAAAAAGTATAGCAAAATAGGACCTGTCTCATAACTTTGTGCAGTGAAAATGCTGAAAATTAGGTCTCTCGTGGAGACGTGGCTTCGGCTTACAATTATGAATAGGTTAGAATATTGAAGCTACATGGTGGCAGTAGTGATCACAAGATGAATCGTAATTGTCCGGTTTTCACCTTGAACTTAATTGTTGCTTCAACAGGCTTAGTCGTGAGATATTAAAGCAAGATCTTGAAATTGGATGATTAAGAGAAAAATACGCTAATCTTCATCTAACGAAGTCATCTCGCCGTGAGTGAGGTGTTGTGTAAAGAACGCAAGGAAGCGTGTGGGTGGGAAGATTATGGGAGGTTGGTTGAATTGATCTGAGGAAGGGGGAATTGCGATTCAGAGAAAACGTTTGGTTTGTAAGGATGGCAAGAACATGTAAATTTCAAGCCTGTTTGAGCTATTTTTAAGATGTCACAAATACCGTTACAAAACTGAGAGCTCAAATGCCACAGTATGTGTAGGGATTGATACGACCCACACCAATACCTTCAACTCTCTTGCTAGTGTTGGTAGCTGATAGGTATACGCAACGAATGTTACTACGTCAATATACCGTATACGGATAGTCTTCAGTCCATTCATGGTGTAGTTTCGGGGTAGCAGTGACCGAGTGCGATGTGTACGTTTTTCGTCCGTGGTTTCTGAAGGTGTGAGGCCAGGAAAAAATCTTCACTTTATTTTCTTAATTCTGAGATACGCAACAAAGCCGATAGGAAAAGTGGGTATTTCGTGACAATTTCGACTGAAAAGTGTTCAAAAGTGCATTCCGAGGAGACATTTCCGTTTGACCCGTTTCATTTGACTCAGGTGAACAAAGTTTGGCATCGTTTGCACAAGAACGATTGAGTAAGTGAATGTATAGTAGAAGTGAATTCCACCGAAATTTGTGCGTGTGATGTGACTGCAAATTTACAGTAGAATCGATTTTTTTTAAATGCTTCGTGGACTCATATTCTACTTGAAATTGAACGCAGAAAATTCGCGATTGCACCGAATTCGGGTGGTGTCATGTGAGTACAAGTTCCTACATGGATCAGATCCAGAAGCAAGCCCCCTTTTTCCAAGCCTTGATGTGAGTGATGTGAGGTAAAAGCCGTGTCTGGCAATGTAGGAAAAAAAAAGAAGCGAGCGGACCGAAAACCAAGAAGAAGCGAAAAATCGGGGGGAAAAAACCTTTCAGTTATGCTTTGATTGGGTGGGGCGTCATTTCAATAATAATTTGGCATTATTATTTTCGGAGGTTTTTGATTCGCGTTGTGTGGTGATTGTTAGCCGCGCAAGCAGTTCTCGGTAAAGGTGATTTCGGAACAAGTAAAATTGTAATGCATTTCCGGTCCTTTCGTTTCCGCCTCAAAGAGCATCCCGTATTAATATGTCTACTAACCAGATCTACGTTCGGCGGCGTCGGCAGGTTGCATCAAATAATAGAACCAAAAGTGTTACATATGCGATTTCCAATTTATGAAATGCTAATACAAATTGCCTTGCGGGAATTAATCAATGCTTTCATGCGGTCAGAGTTGGAGAAAAGATTCAAACCGCAATAAATGTCAGTATTGCGTGTATGATAAGGATATATGCCTACCTAGAGGCATGCGAAAAAAAGGTTAACCACTGGCTGTGGGTAGTAATGATTCTCATGCATGGCTATTCAGCAACAAATTGCGCAAGCCAAGCAAGATTTTTATCGAGACTAGTGAAGATAAATAATTTGAATAACGGGATAGTGTCGGTCTCGGTAACTTTGGTGGTTCCTTCTTATGCTTGACCAGCAGATGGTTTGTAGATATTTGTTGTTGCATATGACGGCTTCGTGAGTGGTTCTTCCCCGATTTGGAGATCTTCCTTATATAGGCCTCAACGAATCGTTAGCGATTAATAGTTAAAAAAGCCAATTCGTGTACAGAATAGCTGAGGTAGTTTTCTACTAAATTGACAATCCATACCCAGATCACAAGTCACTTGAAAATCCGTTCCTTTATAGGCTAGGTTCTCAGAGGCCCAAATTTGAACTAGTATAATGATCCACTTACCCTTCTGCGTGTAATCTACTGCTGTATGGTGGAGTTGTTTTGTGAAAATACATCACTTTCTTCGTTCTTATGGTTCAACTATCCAAAAGTCCCTTGCAATTGATATTAACTATGTACTAAGATTCTTGTGAATCCCGTGTGTTATTCGCGAATTTGTCATTTCCGTCGGGAAAATTCCGTATTCATTTGTTGAGGGTGAACCTCTATGAATTTTGAAGAGATTTCATCAATGTAGAGTGCTTAACGTGAATTACTTGAGTAGATTTTTTTTTCGCGGTGGCTCGCAGATACGAGAACAGAAAACATGCTGGCAAATATTGACTAGTGCAATACTGGATACGACTTCCAATAGCCTTTCTCTACTCACAAGTGTAATCGAGGCATCGACGCTTACAATAAGCCGAAACCTTCTTCGTGTGGAAATCTATAAACTCATGAAATCCATAACAATTTTTGCAAACTTGACGCGGATTTAACACACAGCCTTAATCCAAATAACAGTTTGGTTCCTTTACCGGTAAAACCGAGTGAACTGTGAATTACCCGGAAATTAATATGTCCCGGGTAACCAATAAGCAGTTCCAAAGCGTCTTTACGGCAGTCTATCAAGCAATTAAGTCACTTAAAATGCAACATAAATGCCGCATTTGGCCCAATATACTGCTTCACTCCAATGCTATGATAATGCTTCATCAATGCTATTTTGCATTCGAAATGCTTACTACAGGCTACAAGCATTTAAATAGCATTTGAAATCCAACTCTACAACAATAGCAAATCAGCAAAAAGATGCTGATATAATGCTAATATAAGCCTTGTAGCATCTGCAGTGGCGTTTCGTCCATATGGGCACCTCGTGCACTGCACAGTCTAAAATTGTATATTTTATGTATTATCAAATTCATCGATTTAATACTCCGTTAATATTCGCAGACGGGGCATTTCAAATGGTGCACCAGATCCTGTATATACCACACGTGGATCGTTTGTAGATGTTTTTTTCCTATAACTTGATTGCCGATGAGTTAGCCCTGGGCTCTGGCAAAACCTTGAGGTAGTTTAACTTCAACTACCAGGTCCCAGGGCTGGTCTGGTTCTTTACCATTTTGGGAAGAAGCACACTAGTGTTGCCAGATCAGTGATAATGCAGCCTTAAAATGCTTCAGAAAATCCACCAGTATTTCCTATCGACAAACATTATTATACTGCAATAGTGATCGAAGGTCAAGTACAGGATTTGCGAATAGTTGAAAAGCCTACATATAGTTTATTGTCAAAACCAAGCGCACTTTTGGAAAGCATTATCACATAGGGAAACCTGTTCCATTATTCATCTCATGATCCATTATTCATAGAATTCCTAATTGTAGAAGTTTGATGTATGGATCAATTTATACCTTTTGTTATTTAGTTACTTTCAACTTTCAAAAATAAATAACGTTTTTTTTTTTTTTAACCAGTTTATTTATTTGTACGGCTCAATCGCGTGAGCTTTACGGAGCCATAAGCAATGTTTGTGGTTATACACAAAAAGAAACTATTTTTTCAACAAACTATGATTCTTCTTCTTTCGAGGTGGTGATATAATATTTGCATCTTCTTGTTCCTTTGCGATTCTAGCTGACTCTTTATGTTTGCTGATACTTGTTGACATAAATGCGGCGAACTGTAGCAACGCTCGATCACGAGTATTCATCTCCTCCGGTTCATCGTTACGAATTTCGGTATCCATTGGCATCATAGCAGCTTTCTCAATTTCTTCTTCCAGCACCTCTAACGTGTCCGATTGCTTCTCACCTTCAACATCTGATACTACGGTGGTTGTACCTCCAGTTACTGCAGAACCATACGTTGCCTTCAGTCTACCGGTCTGTTCCCTTTCCTGTCGACGCAATTTCGGCTGATTCCGCTTGGGACAGGAAGCCATCAGGTGTCCCTCTTCCTTGCAGATGAAGCATTTATCCTTGTTGCCTTGATAATATATATTTCCCTTCCGGCTGGCAAAATGCAGCGATGACGGGATTTCCTGCTTCACATCCATGTACGCGCCGCGCACACCAGTGTAGGCGGGTATTCCCAGCTCCGCCGAAACTTTTCCCGCACGATGCGTTTTACGCGTCCATGCTCAGATAACACCGTAACAATCTCCTGGTCGGGAACCTCCGGTGGAGATCGTATATTCGTCACATAGCAGATATGATCCTGGGCATGCGACATGTGCACTTTGACCTTTTTTCCATTCCCGTAATGGAATATCAGTTCGTCCGAGTTGGCAGTCAGCGCATGCAACATCGACCGCTCAGATTTAAACTTGACGAGAAGGGACTTTTCATCTGCTATCCTATACGCAGCTTCAATTTCATCAAGCTCCGCATCCAAGCCTTTCACGAAATTTGCAACTTCGCCTAAGGCTGGTTTATCCGCTCCATTGCCGAAGGTAAACCGCACAGTATTTTTCAACTCGCACATCTCTGCTACCACAAAAGCGACCGGGTTGGTGAAAAAGAACAATGTAAATTGATTACAATGCCGTAGACAAGAAAGCTATCTCGAGCAAAACTATCAACCGTTCCAATCGAAAGCAAAAAGAGAACTGAAAATAAATAACGTTAAATTTAAATTAAAAGTTAGAAATCCGATAGTTACGCGTCGATATTTCGTTTTCAAGTTGCGCGGATTGCTAAAATATGAGATGAAAATGGAAATGGTAACCCAAGATGCTATGCTTGTATCAAAGCTTTCTACCAAGAGGCGATTTTGCTTATTTCATTCTTAGTTTAGAAGAAAAACGGAGCTCTTACAGTGCAATTGACGACATACTACGTCATCAAGAGGAAGTCCTTTTGAAGAATTTCAAACAAATTCAAGACAAAGCCCCCGAAACTGAATTAAAAATCCTGTCTGGTTCTAACGACAAATTCCATGGAACGAGTGTTCTAGTCAACAGACGCAAGTTAAAAATTCAGATAAGTAATAAATGTATAATCCCTCTCAACATATCAAAGACTTTTAAGTTGCGCTTCGACAATGGACGATTTACCATGTCATCAAAAAGAATTTTTGGTGAAGAACTCAAAACAAATTTCAAGGCACACTCGCGAAACAAGAAGCAACATTTCATCTTGAAACGAGAGAGCAAGCTCTGAATTACAGTAATATCAAGCAAAACAGGTATTTTGGAAGATATCGTTGACAATTAATCACAAGGTAATAGATTATATTTGCAAATGACTGATGTATACTTTTCTCCCTACAGCCTTACATACCAACAATTATCCCTCCCCTCCCCTATCCTGTGGGTAGTGATGCTATATCATTGTACACTTCTAGTGTGCAATAATAGTGTATCTCGCAAAATTCAAATCCCCCATGGGAAGAAACGTTGCGTAACCCATTCAACTATCCCCTGATGTATTATGTAAGGTTTGAGTTCTTGTACTCAAACTGGTGACCTGGCGCCTCGCCGTCTTATACGTCAAGAAAATAAAATAAAATAAAATAAAAAACTTTATTGCCGATGAGTTAGTGTCTGTTTTGTAGTTTTACTCACTGGCTAGTTGCAATTTTATTCTGTTGTTTCGGGGCATTGACAAGGTACTTTCTGTGGCATATCACAAGAGACTCGGCAAAGGAGGAACTATGGAGGAAGATATTGTTGTCAAAATTGACGTCCGGGTTCGAAAGAAAGTGCACAACCGGTAAATTTTCTCACGAGACGCCACTGAGCATCTGAAATGCAGATTTAGGGTTGCATATGCTAATGCTTATTGGTTACGTGGGGAATCTCAAATACATTTATATATATTTTATTATTGCTTGTGCTTTCGTTAGAACTTGAATTTTTCTCGAATCGCTATTTTGATATTAAAATCTCGAACTTGCGCAAAACTCTAGTTATAAGGTATAAGTTATTGGCCTAATTAACCTAAGCCTTGCTGACAGCTCTGGCCCAGATTTGTTTGGTATTGTTTACCTGTTGCTTCTTTCCGGGAAGTGCTCGCTTCATCAAAGCCCAATATCTTTAATTTTGTTGGCTTTATATCAATCCATGCGGTTCTGGCGGTATAGTGACGCGATGCGAAATCGGGCAAAATCAAAGGGCAATCATCGCGACTTCTAACGAATGGCTTGCAATCAGTTTTGCAGACACTCGTTTTTACCAATTTCTCTGTTGATTGTGCCGGTGATGAAACTACATGAACAAATTGCAACCAAACAAGGTATTTTTTTGAGGACATTTTGTAAAATTGTTAGTCCTGATATATTCAGGTGTTGTATTTTCGCCAAAGGAGCATATACATCCAGTCCTGGTAGTTATTTATTATTTAAATAATTGCAATACAGTTTTCGAGCGGTTGCGGTTGGGGGCCTGTTTTACTTTGTACGACTTCAATTCGGACGTAGCTTTAATTTGATATTTTCCCAGACACAGTGCTAATAGAGCGTTCCGGGTTCCTCTCTAGCATCTTCTTCACCTTCCTGTCCATAGAACGATCCGTACGTTGAAAATTCTGTCACTTTCTTTAACTTAATTGTTTATTTATGAGGCTCAAGTGCACTAAATATAAAAGAGCCGAGTTTTTTTTTTCATTTTCACGATTATAATAATTTAGTAACTATGTTAGTTTTGGAAAGCCGAAAAACTCGCGGCTAAGTTGAGATTAGAAACAATGATTCAAGAAGGAATGGGGAGGTAGGGATCTTAACGGTGACGATGTGGTATTGTTGCTGATGGGCATTGCGTTAATCTGTAACGATACAATCGAAGCGTAGTTACGGGGGAGGAAACGAGGTCAAGTTAAAACAACAGCTAAGAGGGAATCAAACGAATATGTCTATTTGTTTCAAAAACTTGTAAATTAGCCCCATATAGTCCAGCTTACCCAGCACATCACTGATATCTTCCTTCTTTGGTTTCCCTCGGGCCCGTAGGGATGCGCAACGATCAGATCTGGCTATTTCGAAATCGAGACAATGCCAGACAACGTGGTCGGTGTCCTGATAACCTGCACCACAGCCGCATTGATTGGTGTCCGAGAGACCTATTCGATAGAAATAAGATCCTCGATATAATCCCGGCTAATATCCAACCCTCTGAACTACGATTTTTTCGATACCTATGGGAGAATGGAATCTAGCCATCCGCCAAAATCCCCTGCATCCCATTTTTGTTGCCAGCTGATCAAGGTGACAGAAAATTGGAAAACATTGTTTGTCGATCATAAATATCGCCTGCCATAGCGCCCACCTTGGCAAGTGAGACCGCTTTCTCATTACCCGAAATGAAGCTATGAGAAGGGACCCTTAGCCAACGCTTAGTTTGATAGGGCATTTTGTCACTTCTTGGTTCCCTTTCGATAGTCAAAGTTTAGGAAAATGCACCGTGGACTGTGGATTTGAGCAAATTCAACTTTTTCGCGAGTTGAAGTATAGAAAGGGGTCAGGATTTGCTTTACAGCTGAACAAGATCCGTTCGGGTAAGTTTTATTATTTTGAACACTGTCTATGAAATGTTAAACCCAGTTCTGTTTGCGTGAAATATTTCACTAATTGTTTAAATTTTTCAAGAGTTAACGTGTTTTGAACATGACCAGATTATCGCAGATACAAACCTTATTCAACGGATACAAAGAGTTAAAACTCATACTTAACATAACTGATCTACTTTAAACAGAATTGTTTGGCTTCTTTATGGTTTGCGGAGAGTTTTATTTAAGATAGTATGAAATGATGTTCCGCATAAAAGCATAGAAATAAATAAGTTAACCCAATTGCACTAAATTTTACATACAAGTTTATTATACGAATAAGCAATGTAAAATGATTTTCTACATACAAATGTCATCGCCAACTGGTTTTTCTGTTATGTTATGTTACTTTTGTACGAACAAAAATTTATAGTTTGGGAGTTAAGTTTTGTATCTAAACTATTGGCAATTTAGGTCAGAGATGAACTAGCATAGAAGTTGAAACATTATTATCAATCATCTAGCATTAACTGAATATATCCCCCAAATATTCACAGGCCACTAGTTTCCGAACAAATAACTAAGACGTTGATTGAGGATTAGGAAAAAGAATCACGCGACTTGTTAATATGCCAAACAATGGAGTGCTGTTTGTTGGTGGTACGTTCCTTTCTAACTTTCGGAAAAACCAGCAATATTTCCCTTCCTCATCGTCTGCTTGCATTCAAACATTTGGCCTGAATTTCATCGTTTCGATTATAAGTCATGCGTCCTTAGTGATTCGATTTTCTCAGATTTCCTATGATTAAAAACAATGTTTTAACTTGTATGCGAGCTTCTCTCTGACCGATATCGCCGAAGGGATCATCTACTAGAACTTCGCTACGTCAAAACTATAAGTCTTACGGTCATGTTTTGTATGTACGAATGTTCTGTTTCATAACAACCGACTTGCTTGCGATATGAAAAAAAAGCAATTTCACATTTGTGCTTGTTCTACGCGCAGTGTTAGTTGAGACGTCACTTAGGGTGTGGTGCCCCTAATAACAAGCTGATATCATATACGTAACAAGTTCGGTTATCCGAGTTATCGTTTTGATTTCGGCTGTTATGGCATAACAAATTTAGTTATCACTATTAGCAAATTTGGTTATCATTTGAACACACTATTTCTTATGAACGTTATAAGTTGAATTGTAAAACTAGAAATATTTCCAGCATATTTGAACAAGAAATATTGCTCTTAATCAAAATTTTTTTTTTTCAGTTATTAGCATGAGAATTTCATTTCAAATTGATAACATAATTTGATACTACTTCGAAACATTTGCTTACAATACAGGATTTGTTATCAAGCTGTTCGCAGTGACAACAAAATAAGTTATTATTATGATATTCAACGAGTACTTTTTTGTTATTGATTCTGTTATTTTGGCTGTTTATTCATCCTAAACGATAACATATTCAGTGATTAAAAAATGATAACCTGGTAATAGAACTTGTTATCAATTTGGTATAATCCTTTGCTAGGGTAGCCAGTCAAATGTACAGTCAAGGTATAAAGATTCGACATAGTCATCTCACTCGATTTTACTTTACGAATCGTGTCGGCCTCTCTAATGAACAAGTGTAAACTTGCATGTGTAATTTAGTGGCCAGTAAACTTTTGTTTGTAGGTTTATTAAATAACTGAGCAGAAAATCAAATTCAACTGGTTATCCGCTTGCTTAAGTAAACTTAATCAGCCGTCGATATCGTTAATTAAACGGTAATGCACCAACAAAACTTTGTTGGGCTTCATAGTGGATCTACTCCTGAGTGCAACTTCATCTTATCCTCCAAGTTTCTCATGAAAGGCAATTTTCGTAAAATATTTTATTATTTTCAAGATATTTCATTAGTTTCGTTGTATCTATTTTATTTACTAAACATTTCAACTTTAATTTCAAAAAATACTTTAAAACACGAAAATAATGTTTGCATTATTAATGTTAATGTTGACATAGATTAATAAGAGTGCGCTAGGATAATTATGTTGACATGTTTCTTAACATTTTTAGATTAAAGAACCATTAGTTTCTGTACACTGAGCGAATAAATCAAGAGGAATTCATTCGAATGTCGTATGGAAATTTGCCACAAGATATAATAGCAAACTTCATACGATTCTGTAATGGAAAAGAAGTTCATAGGAAAATCGTATGAAAATTTTCCTCTCAGAAAAAAAAGTTGCTATCGGTATTCGAACCATGAACCTCGGGATCCACAGGCGCGCCACAATCCCACGGGACTAAAGGGTGATACGGTCAAAATTTGGTCAAGGGAAAACGCGTGTAAATCGGTGAAATCGTTTATTTAAAAAATCAAATTAAATTTCTTTTTCAAGTTCAATTAGTATAAAATTCAGGAAAAATATTCAGTTAGGCTTCCGCTTTTCCAAATCCGAATTGCCGGGCCTTACGCTTGACCCCTGCCATCAGATTTTGTACAGCCACCTTGTCCACCTTCTTCGCCGCAGAAAGCCAGTTTGCCTTGAACTGCTGCTCGTCCTTAGCAGTTTTTTTGGTCTTCTTTAGGTTCCGCTTGACAATAGCCCAGTATTTCTCAATTGGGCGGAGCTCTGGCGTGTTGGGAGGGTTCTTGTCCTTGGGAACCACCTGCACGTTGTTGGCGGCGTACCACTCCATGGCCTTTTTACCGTAATGGCAAGATGCCAAATCCGGCCAAAACAGTACGGAACAACCGTGTTTCTTCAGGAAAGGCAGCAGACGTTTATTCAAACACTCTTTCACGTAAATTTCTTGGTTGACAGTCCCGGAAGCTATGAAAATGCTGCTTTTCAAGCCACAGGTACAGATGGCTTGCCAAACCAGATATTTCTTTGCGAACTTTGACAGTTTCGTGTGCTTGAAAATATCTGCTACCTTTCCCTTCCTTTTGCCGTATAAAACTCCTGTCCCGGAAGCTGCTTGTAGTCGGCTTTGACGTAGGTTTCGTCGTCCATTACCACGCAGTCAAACTTCGTCAGCATCGTCGTGTACAGCCTCCGGGATCGCGCTTTGGCCTTCGTATTTTGTTTATCATCGCGATTTGGAGTCACTACCTTCTTGTAAGTCGATAGTCCGGCTCGTTTTTTGGCTCGATGCACGGTTGTAGACGATACAACCAGCTTATTTGCGGCATCTCGGAGAGATAGGTTAGGGTTTCGCTTGAAACTACCGGCAACTCTCTTTGTCGTCTCAGCGACTTCCGGTTTTCGATTTCCCCCCGATCCAGACTTCCTGGCTGTCGACAAACGTTCCCCAAACACTTCAATTACATTTGTAACGGTTGATTTGGCAACTTTTATCGATATTGCCAACTTTGCGTGCGAGTAGCTCGGATTTTCGCGATGCGCGAGCAAAATTTTGATACGCTGCTCTTCTTGCTTGGACGGCATTTTGACAACTGAAGAGTGAATTCCAAAACCAAAATAGGAGCAACATTCTACACACACACCTTCAAAATGAGGGGTGTTCAGGTTTTTTAAATGCAAAATTGAAAGAAATACGTCAAGTTGACATTGACCAAATTTTGACCGTATCGCCCTTTACACACGCTTGATAGGTGATGTTTTTCTCGACTAGTGCAACAGTAATCATGGAATGAGTCGTGGACCCTTGCATTGTGGTTCATAGTTCCCATCGTATGAAAATCGTATGGATTATTTCCTGAGTGTAGGAAATAGAATCAACGCGTATGCAACAGAGCAGCAAATATTTTGATTAATTACCCTACACAAAATGTTTATATGCCCTCAGCTTCATGAAATCAAGTATTCAAAATAGCTAGGTAGAAGAACCATGGTTACTATTTTACGTGGATTCTATAAACTATCACCGTGATACAAAGTTGTTGTTCTACGTTAAATCAAATTTAAAACGCTCATTAGTGATAAAAATCATTTTTACTGTCATATATCTTCTACTGAAAATGCTGTTTTTTTGTCTAAATATATTCCAAGCGTATTAATCTGCTAAGTGCTGAAAGCGATTGTCAAATATTATTTGAGAGCCAAATTCGTCCAATCTCCTGCTTTGCTCTATTTTCTCATACTTCCCAGAACTCAAATCAGTATCAAATTGGCGAGCACTGAAATGATAATTTCACACCTCTGCCTATCGTGCGTAGGTAATAGATTTATCATTTGACCACGCGTTTCGGAATAGGCATTTCGGCACAGTGAATTTGATAATAATTCAGAAACAAGTGCTTAAACCAAAGTAGCGCGCTACCCTTCACTTCGTCTGGCTTGTTTTTGAATTCTTTACTAATGATCAAATCGAGTCATATTGACGTACAGCACTACATGTTCCATAGATTACCCGCCAACACTTTCACCTGCAATATTCAAAACTCGCACTAACAACGTTTGCAAACGTTCTTCAACGATATGTATGCTGCCACTGGCAACAAAAGTAAACGTCGTCATCATCAAACTGCTAGACACCAGTGGAAACAGGCCGAAAATCCGTCATCATTTTCATTCTGCGTGGAGAAAAAAAAATCGCATATACCATATGATTCGATCTATGACTGACTAGCACCAGCAGTGCCACAAGATTGAATCACGCGCGCTTATTTGTTCCTCGTTTCATTCACTTACTACTTCCGACAACGACGACGACGACGACAATATCAAAGATACGTAATGTTTTTACTGGCTGCCGTGGAAAAGAGCCACTGTGCTCTGATGAAATAACCTCAAATTTTCAAATAAGAAAAAAAAATATTAATTTGCCTGAAGTTGAACAGAAGCGAAGGTACAGTTACCAACACCAGCGAGACGGAGCACATCGGAACACACACTGAAGAAAATTCGGTCTTGGAAAATGTGTGTATATGTAGCATTAGGCGAGCGCGCGCGAGACTACTTCGTGAGAGACTATTGCCATATTATCTCGCGAGGAGGCCTTCGAACACAACGAACGAAGACGCATATCAACCACATAGTTCTGTGCATATCGCACATTTTCACCTTAAAACACACTACGACCTCCTCTTTGTTGCCAATGTTATGTTTTGTGCATAGCAGAAACAGATAGAGCCGCAAAAAGAGGTATTCCTTGTTACTATGGTTTCGTGCAATGTTCACAACGACGAATACGGTGACTGCTGCGTTCATACGGTTATTAATACACAAGTACAGTTTTCTTCTGCTCTCTGTGTATATTTTATAATAACTTACATAAAGGGGCCCCCTTAACACAAAGCTTGTTTCACTTTGCGACTGGCTGAACTGAACTTGTTTTCTTTCATTTTTTTTTCCTTGTCCGCTGCTTCAGAGCATCGGTCGAAGTCATCGCGCGCTGTTGATGTTGTGTTTCTCATTTTAATCATGACTAGTAGTGGCAGCACGACATTGGTCTCTTTTTTTCGGTTTTTTGGAAGTTATTTTAACTACAACTCTACCGCTAATGCCGAGCGAGCTCAAACCCTCCGATGATGCTTGAATCCAGCGTACATATATTGGCATGGGCGGTGGAGGGGTTGGCACGTACACACATTTTGGGTGGTTGGATGCGAAGATGGTACCAAACATTACGTACAGTCATTGAGAATGCACAGTGGGATTTTTTGAAGAGTTTTCCGGTTTGAGTAAAATGTTGAAGAAGATTGTTAACACGAAAATGTGTATCAGTGGCTTGGAAGAAATTACCTGCACAATACAGGTAAAATTTTAAGGATAGTCTGCAAAAAGTATGGTATTATTTCATGGTGTTCCAATTTAACACAAACTAGAATAAGAGTGAATCAGACTTCAGAGAAGCAGATTCAACGGTCACCATAATCGAAGATACAACACTAAGGTATTCTTTTACATGGTTTGTTTTCAGCGTTAACTCCAGAACGGAACAACTTGTCGCCCTAATTCGAATCACATTTTACGTTTTGGGCAAAAAGTAATCATATGCCAATTAAAAAAAAAAATCACAATTTTTGGTGTAAATACGCCAAATTTTAAAAACTGTATTTTGGCAAAATGGAAGCAATTTCAAATATTTATGCATGTGAATTTATCAACTCTATTTAGTCTTTCACGGTTTCATAGTAAAAGTGAAACGTTTCCCCCGTGTATAAAAAACTTTTGTGTATTTTGTTTCTTCATGGCTGGGACTTCTAGAATGCTCTTAAACATCATAAATTTAGTCTTTCATAAATTTAAATAAATTTAAGTATTGTTACTCGTGTAAATACGTAAAGACAACATCGAACGTCGTGTATTTACCTGCTAGAAAATTTCACACTTTCATCATATGAAGCATTTAGTCTTTTGAATCCTAGAACGTGTGACCTGTAACTAAAAATGAGAAGAAAGATCAGTAATTTCCATTTAATTCCAACTACCTTTAGTGCTTATCTCGACAGATACGCGTATTTCGTCAACAATGTGCAGACTTCTCCAGTGTCGTGTACTAAAAGCCAGTCGAGTTATTAGAACACGACACTGAAGAAGTCTGCGAAATACGCGTAAGTGTCAAGATATGCAGTAGAGCTAGTTGGAATTAAATGGAAAATATTAATCTTTCGTCTCATTTCTAGTTATTTTAGTCCTTTAATGAGAAGCATTCGTAATCCACGGAGCGCATCAGTTGGCTCATATGAAACGTTGCCAAGCAGAGGCTAAGAAGCCATAAACTAATTACGTGGGGATATATGGACTTTTCAGGATACAATAAACTTTCCGAACTGTTCATGTGGTAAATAACATGGACACCATAAAGCTTGCTAAATGAACCTACACTTATGTTTTTGTTCCGTATTTGCGTCACCTCCAGTCTGAGGCCCATCTATACATGGGCCGGGACCAACGGATTTACTTCCCTTCCGAAGAAAGACGTGATCAGAGAATTTTCATATCAGAAAATCGTCACTAAATCTCAACAATGATATGCTAAAATGCGGCACATAAACAACATGCACAAGTCATTCTATTACGTTCACGATGTACCCCGACAACAAGTGGTCGTATAACATTGTACACAGTATCTTATATCCTTAAATATCGCATATCATATACGTTTCACTACAAAATCGCATATCAACATCTTATTTGGTTTGAGTTGAATCATAAAGAATGCAGATTTGGACTTTCATGCGATGTGTCATTTTTCCATCGCATCGTATCACAAACTAGTTTTTATTACATCGTAAGATCTTTCAAATGCAATTTGTTATTACAGATTCAAAGGCATCAAATTGCCTTTGATGCCAACGCTTGTAAATAGGTTTGTATATACGTACAATTACACAGTACATTATATCAGCATCTTGAATGCTATATGTTGTAAAGTTGAATTTCAAATGCTATTAAAATGCCTGAAGCCTGTAATATGCATTTCGAATGCTAAATAGCATTTATGAAGCATTATCATAGCATTGTAGTAGAGCAGTCGTATAGTGCGCCAAATACGGCATTTATGGTGACTTTATTGCTAGATAGGCTGCCGTAAAGCCGCTCTGGAACTGCTTACTGAGTACCCGGGTAGGTTCTGTTGTCTTATATTTTGGGGCAACAGCGATTTCGCGAGTTCCGTGCATCTGTTAAACATTTCAGTCATCTTGCACTTCTTCCTGGAGGCTCGTGAGACTATTGCCATCTACAACAGCGTTAGAGCCTTCCTTATTGATGAGTACACTCATTTGCGTACCCTGTACCCTTTTGGATATGAACGATTTAAGTTGAATTGATTTGCAACGCCTGTAGATTCTAAGCTCTAAATTAGATCTAGATCTAGCGTGAGCCTCCCGCAGCTATCTTGTAAACTTTGTTGAGCTTTCAGAATGTTCATTGAAAATGTGGTTTCAACCATTTTTTACCATAATTCTAATCAACGAGAGAAAATAAAACCCTACGTTACGTCTGTAGAGCAATTGAACTTCGCGATACTTTATACAATTTTCTTAGTGTAGGAAAGCTTTCAAAAGATATTATGGACGTGGTTAATAATGTATCGCAACTTTATACAACGAAGAAAGTGACTCTTCGGCTGTAGATATTAGGTTCTGAGCTCAAGGAAAGTTTTGACGACCTACAGCATCACTATCGGGTGGAATGATGGTCCGGAAATGCGCCAAACATCCACGATTACTTGGTCCATGATGACCGGGGAGGACGGGATGAGATGACGGTTACGAATAATGAACTCATTGTGATAGCAAAGTCGCTCAAGTTAAACAAAGTGCGCTAGGACCAGATGGTATCTCGAACCTGGCCATCAAGAAGGCTATTTTGCTGGTTCCCAAAATGTTAATGTTAGTAATGCAAACGACTGAATCTCGTATTACTGCCAAATACAGGGAAGCCACCGGGTGACCCGTAAGCGTATAGATCGATATGCTTGTTGGATACAACGGGTAAAGTGCTTGAGAGGATAATCCTCAATAGGCTGTCGAAGTACACAGAGGGTGCAGGCGGCCGGTCAAATAATTAGTTTTGCTTTCGGAAAGGTAAGTAAACGGTTGAGGCCATCCTGTCTCTCGGCAAAACGGCTGAGATAGCACTTCACCGTAAAAGAGGAGGGTCCGCTACTTTGCAGTGGTCACCCTTGACGCGGAAAACGCGTTCAATAGCGCCAGTTGAGATACTGTTGCTAACTCGCTCCAAGGCCTCCGGGCTCCTGGGTGCACAGTATTCTGGAAAACTACTTCCAAAATCTTGTACTGGTTTATATACAATGTGTCATCGCAGCAGTTTCGCAAGGTTCTATCGTGAGCCTGGTGTGCTTTCGAACACAATGTATGATGGAGTGTTGAGAGGTTCCATCACATGGTATAGATTGTCGGTTTCGCGGCCGACATTACTCTTAAGGAAATCGGAGCTACAGTAACGATTAGCGCGGGTACCTGCTCAAAGTGGTCCCTGAGGTATTTCGGGATCATGGTTTTCGACAAACTGTCCTATATCAGCTACGTTGGTTACATCTGCCAGAAGTTCGCTACGGCTATGTTGGCATTATCGGGCAATATGTTGAATAGCTCTGCGGTACAAGGAAAACAGTGAAAGCTCCTGTTACCTTGCTAGTGTTACCTTGCCAATATGGCGGGTCGGAGTGGTTCACCGCGTAACGCACAATGTCACTAGAGTTGCGTGTATGGACATTAACCATGCTCTAAAAAAACAATCTAGTATAAATATTCCATTGAATATATCATCGATGATCAGGATGTTCATTTACGCCTTAAACACGTAAATTTTAAATGTTAAGCCGATAAAAGAGTCGATTAACATAAAGTTCACTAAAGATAATGCTCATTTTAAAGAACTGGTTCAACGATCACAGTGTAGAGGTTAACATTTATACCTCTCACGTCAAAGTCATGAGTTCGAATCAGGATTACAAAGAATTATAAAAAATCTCCTTCACCTACAAAATTGAACAACTCAAGCAAAACCATGCATTAGGTCCTATGTAACATTGAGAGACTCTCTTTGTCGACTTTCTCTTTGCGTTCCTACGGCTATGTAAAAACATGTTTAACTATTTTCAATATACAGTACGGTAGTATAAAGTGTGATAAGGGATCCAATACGTCGAAAATATCAGCAAATCGTTTTATAGACAAGCTATTAACCAAAGAGAAAGTCGACGAAGAGAATCTCTCAATGTTACTTAGGACCTAATGCATTGTTTTGCTTGAATTGATCGAAAATGGGTGCTATCTATGGATGCCATTATAAGTGGGAGAAGAGCCCGCCATTTATCGACAAACCGTTTGCAACGAACAGTTGGCATTCCCACTCTCCTCATGAAATTCGTTTCAATTGTGTGCCCTGATGGTCCCTTCCAAATCCCGATCACTATGCGGGAAAGAGAAAAAAAAATCTAATCGAAAATCATATAAGGTGCGTTTGTGAAAACAAAGAGCGAAACGAAGTGGAAGTGTGATTTTGAAGGGTGCTATTCTCCTTTTATGCATCAGTCTGAAGACTCTCTTCTGCTCATGATTTCCTCTTTGGGCCAGACATTGAAAAACCTACATGTTTGGAATATTACATGCCGTAATATCAAAATATTTAAAAGGACCGTAAAGAAGTCAATTATAATTTCGAAACGAAGTGGGACTATTCACGAAATAAGCGTTTGTTTTACCCAATTTAAGAGCCAGAAAAGTCTTCGTGGTTTATGAGTAGCTCCCAAGCAAAGTGTATCCATATGGATCTGATCTAATCGATTATTGTCGATATCCTGATGATGTGACCAGTTCATGACTGATCAAATCCTTCCTGGATACCCTATAAATATAATGTAAAATTGCTACTATTTAAAATGTTTCCAAAAAGTCTGAACCGCCATTAACTGACAACTGCACCAAAATACATCACCCTTACACAAAATTCTAACCTAATATTCTATTTTGCCCTTAGAACATTTCACCCACTGTGCCACGCAGTGCGTGGCTACGTTTCGCTTGTTTGGGGAGCAGATTGGCATTTTTGGAGGGCTTTCGTTCATTTGCTAATGATGTATACTGTTTGTTGCTGTTGTACGAGCTACACGCGTGCACACACACACACATTCACAGATACGCTACCCTTGGATCAATCGACTGGCGATATGGGGGTTGGTAGGGTGGTTTGCAATGGAGCACAGGGTGGCGATGATTAGAAGAGACGCATCGAATGTTGACAGCGTGCGTCGCATAAGTCCCGATCTATATCGTTTCTTTGTGCGTCGCGAGATTCTCGTCTTTAAGTCAAGTCTAGGACCAGTAACTTCATAATGCGGCATATGTCCAAGTTTTGGCGAGACCTGCATCAAATTATGGAACATCTTTCAGAGAAAGTCTGCTCCCTGTGTGGAGAGAGAATCGGTGAAAGAGTAAGGAAAATGATGAACTTCGAGGAGACGGAGATAATGAAATTGTGCAACTTTATTTTTAATACACAAGGTAAAATAATAAACACCAAAACCGGACAGAAGAAGAACACGAGTGAAAATACCGGTTCAATAAATAACACTTGTGTGAGGCGAGCTGGTTTGGTCTCTGCCAGATTGCGCTGTGTGAAGTTCTTCACTACTCGATGTGTATCAGCTCTCCTGTGGTGTGTCGATTGTACAATATTAACGAACGAAGATGTGGTTGTTTTTGTTATTGTAAGACAACGACGTCGTCTTCGTCGTCGTCAGTTGCAGGGAAGTAGAAGGCGCGCGATGTCAAGATTTCAAAAAAGGCATCCAAGATTCCGGTAAAGTTTTGCTCCCGCTTTGGATGTGAAATTTTACTGCACTCTTCTACGCGATGGTGGTTTGTCTCGCTCTCTTCTTCTGGCTGCAACTGCAAAGAGCGATGATGGCTACAGTACTTTTTTTTTACATATTGATGCATTTGCGAGGCGAGTGCAAATGTAGGTAAAAACATAGCAGGCTTATCGAGGTGCCGGAAAAAGGAGGAGACACTCTTTGTAGCCTCCTCGGTGCTCACACCGGTGCGGAGAATGTGTATATAGGCGCAAAATGCCACGAAAGCGCGCATGCTCGGAACTCGAAAGCTATTATCGATCGATACCATTAAACAGATGTTTTCACCAGCAACACTAGCTAGACACGCACACAAACAATTCGCTTTTCCAGCCTCTCCCCTCCTTCATAACATCACAATCTCCTTATCTAAAAAATGTAGAACAAAGAACTTTTCATCTAATATCAATTTTTCCTGTATCTCTTCTCATCCGCAGCTAATCGGAACCAAATCAATCGCTTAAGCGCAACCGTCAGTAAGTGAGTGAAGAGAAGAAGGAAAAATTCTTATTTCAAACAAGAACCAGTGCAATCGAGTGCTAGTGAATGAAGTGAATTTTTACCAGAATGCAGCCACGATGAAGCGTGGTCGTACGGAAGAGATTCAGTTCGGGCAGCCCCCTCGGGCGGGCGGGACTGCCCCACATCAGCGTCTGATTACGACAAGCCAACCGCATAACCCCGGGCCAACGATACAGTATCAGATATCATCGCCGAATGTTATAAAGACGACCACACCCGCCGAGGTTGTGGCCAATCTTAGCCAGTCTCAGCAGCAGCAACAACAACAACAACAGCAACAGCAGCAAGTTCAGCAACAGCAGCAAACTGTGACACAACAAACCCAGCAACAGCAGTCGCAGGTTCCCCAGCAGGGACCTCCACCGTCCCAACAGCAAACGAACGTCCAATACACGACGACATGTAAGTTGCAACTTAAATGGAAGTATGGTATTGTATTTAAAAGAATCCATATGTTACTTACACGGTTCCTAATTGTCGGAACAGGTTGAAACGTCTCATTTTCCTAAAACTAAAATTTAATTGATACTTGATTTATCAGATTTTATTGTATCTTTATTGAAATGATATTCTCCTTCTCAGCTGGTTCATCACAACCGGATGAAAAATAACTTTAGAAACAATCATCGTATACAACAAATTGGATGAGGAACACATTAAAAGATTTCTATTGTATTCTTATATATTATTTATAATTAAATTACGGGAACCAACCAATTAATCATCACTCTTTGCTCTTCCCAAGATTTTAATTCCATTTATATGGCACATTATGATATACCGCAGAATGGTTCTGGGCCAATAAAGTGTGTATTTGAACTTTGTTTAGCAAGCTCGTCTGCCCTTTCATTGCCTTCAATGCCACAGTGTCCCGGAACCCAGAATAAATTTACCGAGTTCTCTTGGCACACCTTTCGCAATGAAAGAATGCATTCCCAGACAAGTTTGGATGTGCATTTATAATTACTTAACGCTTTGAGTGCCACTGGGCTGTCTGTAAAAATACAAATATTTGCATATCTATATTTCCTCTTCAGAACGTTAACATACTTTATTATAGCAAAGATCCCCGCTTGGAACATCGTTGGATAGTTTCCCATAACCACTGAGATTTCTACCCCAAGGGCCGAAGATTCCTGCTCCCGTTTTTGTTCAAATTTTTGAGCAATCTGTGAAGAATTTTATGGAGCCATGACAAACAGTGGGACCTCCGACTTCCCAATCTATACGTGACGTTTCACATATCTTGTAAGGGATGTCATGGTTTTCCACAGGTTTCATCCAGTCTCCATGCATATACACCACTGGCCCATTTTGAAACCGTTGTGAAATGCTCAGGTGACCGACTAAGTCACCAGACATGAAAGTTTTCAACCGTTTAAGTCTAAGCATACTCTTTTCCGCTTCTAATTGCACGTATTCGTGCAAAGGCAGCAGATTTAGAATTGCATTCAACGCATTTTGCGCATAGCTCCCGTTATAACAATGGATACTAGTTGAAGTTTTGTAAGCTTTTTCTGTGCTAGCTTCTTTTGTTTTTGGCCACCACACAAGAGAAGCATACGTAACTTTTGGACGTATTATGGATGTATAAATCCACATTATCATTTTTGGTCTCTGACCTCATTTTCTGTCAAATATTGTTGAGCATATCCAGAAAGCACTGGTTGCCTTACCGATCACACACTCAAGATGAGCATTCCAGTTCAATTTGGCATCCAGTATCACTCCTAAGTATATAATCTGTTCACTAAGATGAATCTTAGACTAAACTTCCTTTTCCTAGTGAAAGGTACAATTAATACTCTTGATGGATGAATGCTAAGGCCCTCCTTGATACAAGGCTGGGGTAAGACTGGGTAAATTTTAGGGCCCATTGCATTCTTTCTGAAATGAGGTTCTCAAATTCTCCCCTCTAATGACTATATCGCCTGAGTTCCAAGATACATGAGCATGTCTAAATTGACCATTTTTAAAAATCATGCCAAATTCAAGGACTTGAAAACATTATTAAATGAATAAAATTGAAGCACAACCAGGACGAACAGTTCAAAACTCATTATTTAGTGGTAATAATTATGCATTGCATTGAAAAAACATTTTGTTAACATTTTGCATGTTCGCCCTTATCGCAAATTGCTCCTTAAATGAAAGAGTGCACTCAACGAAATAAACTTGCGATAATCATAAGATTGCATTATGATTAGTTGCCATAAGAAATCAGTATGAATTTCATAAAATTGCTTTATGAAATTAATGTTGAAAAAATAAAAATATGGAGCAACATGGATTCGAACCCTAAACGTTGAGGTTATGGGTCCAGTGACCTGTCCACTAATATATATCAACACTTGTAATTAGTAATTAGAAGAAATATTAGTATTTTCCGTTTAATTCCAACTAACTTTGCTTATCTTGACAGATACGCGTACTTCGGCTACAATGTGCAGATTTCTTCCGTGTCTCGTACTAATAACTCGACTTGTATGAGACACTGCTTTTTTGGGTTTGTTTTGATTCGCAACGTCTGAGATCACTCAAGTTTCCCCATCATACATGAGCGCCTTCCTAACGTCATCTTTTGCCTGTTGAGGTGGCCGATTTGTTCATGCCTCGACCTACCCCGCAGTGGGATGTTAGGCAAAAAAAGGTGACGTCTTTGGTTCGAGTACCACTGTACCCATGCCCTTTCGCGCAATTTTCAAAACATCTGTTCGATTTCCAACCTGCCTTACACTGACGGAACTTTCAACACTTTCTCTTCATATCTTTCATTCTAGCAAAAACATTACTGTCCACTCTTGGTGATGAGCGAACATCTCCTTCTACTACATAATTGTTCTTCTCATTTCTAGTTACAGGTATTCCACTAAACAGCTGAAACTCTCTAAGATCCATTAAAAACCTGTTTTACCAGTGCTCATAAACATCTTACTTTGTGTCCAATATATTCTCATACAAATTCAAACTTCGATTATTTCACAAAAGTTTTTCGGATTTTATTGGTAATGGTTATTATTGAATGGTTATGCAACATGGATCAATGTTGCGAACAAGCATATGTTTCGGAATAACATCGCCTTTAACCGTCTTTGACCAGTTTCGCAAGCGGCACGCATGACTTTCATTGGCATTATGTCCCAAATTCCTAAAATTAGGACTTTTCACGTGGCTAACATAGCCACCTTGTGCTCGTTTATTTTCGGCAGCAGGTATGACCACACAAAATAATCCAAGGGGTTTAGATCTGGTGAACTGGGAAACCATTCATCCTTGGCCAAAAAGTCGGTCAACACCAGTTTTGGACCAAATACGTTGTGTGAGAAGGCGCTCCGTCCTGCTGGAACATGTAATGATCCTTCCCGTACATTCCTTTTAGGGTTGGTTTCACGATATTCTGCAAAACATTTGTTTTATAATATAAGCGTTAATCCTAACGCCTTTCTTGATGAAAACAAGCGGTAGCCTGCCGCGTTTGCAAAAACCACCTCAAGCCATCACGGAAGCGGCGCTTTGGAACCGCAGTCCAGAACCTTGTGTCCGTCCACATGTAAAGCTACTTCCACTCAGTGGCAATCACGAAACGCGCATGGTCTCTAAATTGGGTATGGTCGATTTTGAGACATTCAGCTGTCATTTTACGTACAGAACGTTGTGGTTTTCGTCTAATTCGTGCCCTGACGGTCTTAATAACTCGTTCAGTCATAGCTATACGTTTTCGGCCAGATCCTTTCCAGCCATTCAACGAAGAAGTCTCGTGGTATATTCTAATAGTTCTATAGACAAAATCACGCAAGTTCACGTTTTTTGTATGGACTGTCACGTTTTTCCAAACCTCTCTCCCCCTTACTGCGTTACATGATTAATGAACCTTCGCTTACTTTCAGTTTCTTCAAACTTTTGAAAATAGCGCCGCTCTCCGGGCCTGCTCATAAACCACGTAGACTCATTTTTGAAAATTCTAGACCGCCCTCCCCCCTCGTAGACTTTTCTCCATACAATTTTATGAAACTTTGTATGGAGCGTAGCGTTTGGTCAAACCACCCCCCTCTCCTCAGAAAAGTCTACGTGGTTCATGAATAGCCAGTCCTTCCAAACACTTTTTTAACACCACTGCACGAAATTCTTTCTTCGTTGATAAAAGATGGATACTGAATGAAAATAATCAAACAGAACATTCAATGGTTTGTGTAAGCACAGTGCAAGATTACACCAACATATAGATAGTGTATGAACTGTACATTCACCACTTCGACGAGATTAGTTTATATTGGACACGGTGGAAAACACTGTTTTTGGAAAAAAGTCCAGGGATGACGAGTTTATCCTACCATTGATACTTCCAATTGAATCTATGGATAGTATGAAGGAATAATCCAGCAATAACAGTTAAATACTCTTTTCATTGTACGTTCAGCATATGAATCAAGAGATTGGAGAGTAGATTAGTTTCTTTTCGTAACCATGTTTGCGTACATTCGATAAACCACTACAAACACCACAAACCACAAAGCTATTTTTTTTACTGTGAGGTGGAGAGACGAAGAGTTTATGTGAGATTCCCTCTCTGGAATAGCATGAGACACCTAAAGATTTAGCTCTCAGAGAAAGTATTACATCTGTTACACCTTTTAGTCTTGTCGTTGTACATTTATATAAAGGCATTGACGATAGGTGTGATACTGGCCGAATTTCATCGCAAATCACCCTTATCATTAAATTAGGGCAATCTAGATTCAGGTTACATAATCAAAAAGGTTTATACCACGTTTAACATTGCATCTTTTTCTTGCGTGCCAAGCTTTCATCGATGAAATTTTAGCTAACATTTTGGTTGTATATGGTATTGAAATTATTTACGCCAGTTTCATATTCAATCTGTAGTGTATGTTTTAACATGGCTCGACATTTCTCACTGTTGCTATTATGATTTATTGTTATTTTTTTACTTACGACAGATGAGTTGAATCTCTCATAGCGTTGAACAGAATTTGTTTTATAAATTAAGCTTGTTCCAATTGAAATGTTTTTCGACTACTTTTCAATAGAAGGTAGCATTTCGTTCCGTAGAAAAAACTTGTTGGAAATCGACCTGTGGTTTTCGTCTACTTCTTACTCTTTTCTTCAGGAGACTCATGTTAAATCCACCTAAAACTTCCCGTACATTTTCTTAGGGAATTTCCTTCAGGTGTTCTCAAACCTTTGTTGAGAACGTTTCGTAAACCATTTCCATATGTTTCGAGCCACTGCTTCATGATTGATATTCGTATGAAAATGGCACGAATCTGTTTGTGAACATCCTTTAACTTTTTCTAAGCACAGAAAAAAAGCGTTCCTGAAAATGAAAACGGACCTCGAATTAGTTCACGTTTTCAAGTTTTGTTTTTTAAATGTTATTTAGTTCATGATTACGTGATTTAGTTCACGGTGTATTTTAGTTTGTTCTGGAATTAATGACTAGAGTTCACGAATCTTTGCAAGGATTTTTCTTTTCGTGCAGGCTTTTTTCTGCCCAATGGTTCTGATAACTCATTCCGATTTTTGCGGGAGTCTACTACCAATTTCTATCTACCATGAAAAATATGCAACATGTCAAATAAAATGCAAGCCATAATGATCAACTTTAAGCCAGTGATCAACAATGCGCTCAATCAACGGAAAAGACTGAAAATGCGGACACAGTTACTTTTGGAACCCACGAGCCGCCACACTGTGAGAATCATTCAATAGGAATCCCTACTAAGGTCTTCTTGAAATCCTAAGAATGATCCATGATCGACTTAGCCGATCAACTTTGTTCTGTTGCAATTTCATCAATCAAAGTGCTCTAATGAAACTGATAAAGAAACGCTAGATTCCTTAGTGCATTCGCAACTTAATTAAAGCACGATGAGATCGAGACCTTTTTTTAACGTAGGACTACGTAGGGTACGGGACGGGTTTAAAGCAGTACATGTATCAGCGGGAATATTTAATAAAGTTGAGCTTGATCTGTAACAAGAACTGCCAATATTCAAACGTTAACTTTGCCTACTGCTTATCTTTGGGAACCAACCTTCAGAAACAAGCTAGAGGCGAGACCACTCTATTCTTAGTTGCTTTGATGCACCGAGTTACTCGCGAGTAACTCAATTTAGGGTAGGGAACGGCTTAAGCACCCCGGGACCTTATTCCAAGCACGGGGTAAACGTTAACCTACAACGCTCATTTTTTGCAGCATGGTGCTTCACTAGATAGACCATCATACTGCAAAAAAATGAGCGTTGTAGGTTAACGTTTACCCCGTACTTTGAATACTACCCTAGCTTAAAATTGAATAAATCTTCATCAGTTCTAATCGGTTTGACTTCAAATGTGTTTGAATTTTTTATGAACATTCTTCTAATCGCAATCGAAGATGGAAGAACGGTGAGTCCTATTTCACGGGTTCTAGAAATATTTAATGTAGGATACGTGATACGAATGGCTTTGCTGAAGTTCAATGATCAGGTTGGATAGATGTATAGTTTGGAAATTTGCTAAGAATCGGTTCTACGACGTTTGAATGTTGGGTGGGAGTGCAACGGGCTAAGCTTGTACATAGTCTGACCGTCTGGTGGAATGATACTGCAATAGCAAATAGAAGGTCAAGTCGAAACTGGTGAGTTTATTAAAACTATGACTTTATTGGAGTCATGAAAATAACTCCTTCTCGAAAGAAGGCAAAGGCTAACACCTACTCTACTAAATATGTAGTTAGTATGTAGTTTGGGCAAATATATATTATTTTCAATATCAGAGTTAAATTAAGAAATGCACATACGAGAGTTCATATACTAGCGAGTGATATGTTTGACAGCTGTTTTGCAAAAATTGAGAGAAACCAAATGACAGTGCTCGCTTGCTGAGCAACCCGAGTTACACGAGGTACCTCAAACGCAACTCTGAAATTGCCCGCTAGAGAGAGCTGACTTGGAAACAAGCATGTTTCTTTCGAATCTCAAAACAATCGCGAATTGAAAGCAACATCTGGTAGCGATTTTTGATTAAGGCCGAACTAGAGTACCTCATTATTTTAAAGAGGAGACCATCTATCCGACAGAATTGGTGACTTACTTGAGTGAGCACACATCGTTTCACGAGATATTTATCGAAAAAATTATTGCTCGAATAATTAATGATTAGGGTCTAAAAGCCAATAGTAAACAATGCCTTTAAACATCGATTTCCTTTGAATCTCAAAACACTCGCGAATTGAAAGCAGCATCTGGTAGAGCAATGTTTGCTCTATCATGCGGTGTGGTTGGATATCGATGAAGTCCTGTGATTTGTAGGAAATAACGTTGTTTACAATTGGCTTTTAGACCCTAATCATGATTTACTCTAGATTGGTTAAGTTTGTCAGTTGAGTCCTAAGGAAAAATCATTTTCAACTTCTATGTTTGTCATTGAATGCATGAGTCAGTTAAAAGCTGCACATAGGATGACTGAAAGATGATAGATAAACGACAACCGGCTTGACCTGGGGGAGGGCATAGTTTCGGACCCCAAATTTGAAAGGTTGCCAAATGCCGGCATGGACATAGTTGTAATTAGGACCAATCTTAACCCACAAGTTGATGGCCCTGGCCCCCCACAACTGCAAATAGAAGTTACCTCACTTACTAGCGTTGAATAGCATAAGATGGAAGAAGATGGATTGGATTTCTTTATTAGGGAGACTTTCAGACTGTGGCTGGCTCGTCTCTTAGACCAGAAAGAAGATGGTTACGAAAGTCCAGTATGGAGCATAACTAATAAGGGAGACGGGTCAAAATAATATGACTTTCCGCAAGGCATGCAAAATACTCCTCAACAGCGGATATAACCTCTTCGTTTGATGAAAAATGCTTTCCACGATGGAATTTTTTGAGTTTATAGATCAGCCAGAAATAAGAGGGACCTAAATCTGGCGAATAGGGTGGATGCTGCAACGATTCGTACCCCAATTCACTGATTTTCGCAATTGTCTTGATGAAAAAAGTTTTTTTTTTCTTCTGCAAACCGGGTCTTTTTTTCGCAAATTTGTTCATCCAACTGGTACAAAAGGTCACAATAACAATCAGAGTTGATTGTCTTACCAGTTTAGGGCGGATCTATCAATAACATACTTTTTGCATCCCAAAAAACTGACGCTGACATCTTCTTGGCCGATTTCTGGACACGAATTCGCTTCGGAGCCGAAGTGCCTGATTCACATCACTCCTGAGCCTCTTGTTTTGATTCAGGATCATGGTGGTAGACCCAAGTCTCATCCATTGCGATGAATCGCCGCAGAAAATCCTTTTTATCTTTTCGAAATTGCTCCAAATGATGCTCAGAAAGTCGCATTCGAACGTGTTTTTGTTCGCAAATGCGGCACCTTTTGTGCACATAGTTTTTTGAAAAACAAAACTTCAGCCAAAATATGTCAAATTGTTCTAAGTGACATGGCTATGCTGTCAGCTATCTTATCAACAGTCGATAGATGATCTTCCAAAACCATATCCTGTATTTTCGGTATGATTCCTGGTGTTGATGCACTTTTCGGACGTACTGAGCGTGAATTGTCTTCAACAAATGTACGGCCACGGTTAAACTCCAAAACCCCTCGGTGAACGGTTGGAAATGAAGGAGAAGACTCCTTTGATACTTTCACCATCTTTGCATGAATCTCAGAAGCCAATAAACCTTCCAAAACAAAGAATTTAATCACTGCACGATATTGGGATTTTTCCATTGTTAAAAATACACTGACACGTCAACTTCAAATGGCTTGTAAACAAAGAAAGAGTTGACAATTCGAAATAAAATTTTGAGTTCTTGTGAAAGATGACATATTAAAATGGCGTAGAAATTTTGGTTCTTCTACTGCTCCATAGATGTCGCTTTCAAAACCTATTGACTAATCTAGTACTCAAACTCCGTAATACTGAACTCCATAAAAATGTCAACAACGAACAGAATAGATAACCACCACCTACGTAGGTTTGATAATCCAAGATTCATGTAAAAGAGAAAAAATATTTGTCGTTATATCCTGCTATATTGTATAAGTAACGTAACGTATATTATATAAGTAACGTAACTGCTATATTATATAAGTAACGTAGAAATGTGAGGGGGGCTTACGTTAAAATACCTAGTTTGTATATATAATAATATGTTACACAAGCTCTGGGGGAATCAGCCCTACATCTACACACAAAATAAATTATTTAAATTTAAATTTATTCACTTGGAAGCGTTATCATATCATCATATTGTTCAAAATTGCATCGATTTTCAAACCTCCTTCTAATGGCTTTCCTTTGTCTCTCTTCTACCAAAAGCTTATACCACAGCAATCGGTGGCACCAATCTGGTGAAAACTACAACCCACGGGCAATCCGCGGCCCCGCAGCCAGCCCAGCAAATCCATGTCGTGAACACGACCAGTCAGGTTCGTGGCCACAAAAGCACGACGAATGCTACCGCCGGTACAAATCAAGTGATAACCACCATGCCAGCTAATGTCATTTCGAGCGCACAGCCGCAGCCGCCACCGCCGCCTCCACCGCAGGGCCAGGCTCAGTTCCAGCGGTTAAAGGTCGAGGATGCACTCAGCTATCTGGACCAGGTCAAGTTTCGATTCGGCAATCAGCCCCAGGTTTACAACGATTTCCTGGACATCATGAAAGAGTTCAAATCTCAGAGCATCGATACGCCCGGTGTCATACAGCGGGTGTCAAATCTTTTCAAGGGTCATCCCGAGTTGATTGTGGGATTCAATACCTTCCTTCCGCCTGGATACAAAATAGAGGTCCAGGCGAACGATCAAGGCTATGCCTTCCAAGTGTCTGTCTCAGTGCCAACGCCATCAGCCGGAACAGCAGTAGCCCCGCAGCCTTCTCCCCATAAGTACAATACCATTTTCCAAGGTGGCGGCCAAATCGTACAAACTGGAAATGCAGCTGTTAATTTAATGACGTACGGTCACACGACCGGCACGGTGCACACAACTCTTCAACCGGCGAGTACTACCGGACCAACGACGCAGAACTCCAATGTTAATAGTATTCCAACAATTCCTCAATCTCCGCAAAACTTTTCGAGAGATCGAGAACGTACGATCTCCGGGGGAAGCAGTGGGCCTACGTTGCCACCGGGCAGTACCCCAGTAGGAACTGTCACAGCCACCGATCCTACAACCGCTATCAGCAGTCAGCAACAAAATCTCCATCGAATGATCTCTCAAACAGTGATTCCTCATCCGCCGCCGCAACAACCAGCTCAACCGGAACCGGCAGCAGCTGGTAACACGCAACCGAATCAACCGGTCGAATTCAACCATGCCATCACCTATGTCAATAAAATCAAAAACCGTTTCCACTCGCAGCCTGAAAAGTATAAGCGATTCCTGGAGATTCTGCACACGTATCAGAAGGAGCAGAAAATACACAAGGAAGGAACCCAAGGCGGCTGCAACTCCGGTGCGAAACAACTCACGGAAGCCGAAGTGTACACCCAAGTGGCAAAGCTCTTCGATAATCAGGAGGATCTATTGAGAGAATTTGGTCAATTTCTACCCGATGCGACTAGCCATGCGCCGATGCATGTCAATAAGAATCACGGTTTGCATGAACAGGTGCAACCTCCCCCACCGCAACAAACGCACGGCAAAAAGATGTCCGGCAGTGTGATGAACGCGAGTGCAAAGTCATTCAACAGCTCGCATCAAGCTGGCATAGGGCGTCTGCAGGACAGAGATTTTGGACCGAGTGAAAAGGATTTCCCGAGCGGTGGGGTCGGAGGTGGACGGGGTGGTAATATGGGTATCGAGAAGGAACCAAGAAACCATGTAAGCAATCAAAAGTATGCGCACAATACCCCCGGCATTCAGGGCAGTGGTCACGGAGGCGGTGGTAATGCAATCAAACGGTCACCATCCTATTCGCAAGTTCCCTCACATATGGGACATAATCTGTCGTCACGGGATCGTGAAGGACCTCCAATCAAGCGTCACAAACCGATTTGTAGGGACATAACGCTGGCCGAGGCGTCCAAATTTGGTACTCTGAATGATTATGCTTTCTTCGATAAGGTTCGGAAAGCATTGCGCAGTCCCGATGTTTATGAAAATTTCCTACGCTGTCTCACCTTGTTCAATCAAGAAATTGTGTCGAAATCAGAACTGCAAACCTTGGTGACGCCGTTCCTCAGCAGGTTTCCTGATCTGTTGAAATGGTTCCAGGATTTCCTTGGTCCCTCCACGGTGCCCGAATGTGTCCCATTGGCAACAGCCCAGCGGCAAGATCGATCTCAAAGCGAACTGGCCACCGACATTGATTTGTCCACGTGCAAACGACTCGGCGCCAGCTACTGCGCTCTTCCGAAATCTCATGAGAATGTCAAATGTTCCGGTAGGACAGCGCTCTGCCGTGATGTGCTAAACGATACCTGGGTCTCATTTCCGACGTGGGCGGAGGATTCCACCTTTGTAACGTCACGAAAAACGCAATACGAAGAGTTCATCTATCGCTGCGAGGATGAACGGTTCGAGCTGGATGTTGTGATAGAAACCAACAGTGCAACGATACGAGTGCTGGAGGGTGTCCAAAAGAAGCTGAGCCGTATGTCTCCGGACGAAGTCAGTAGATTCCGGTTGGACGAATGTCTCGGGGGAACCTCACCGACAATACACCAGCGGGCTTTGAAGCGCATATACGGTGACAAAGCGGCTGATATTATCCAGGGATTGAAGAAGAATCCGGTTGTGGCTGTCCCAGTGGTGCTGCGGAGGTTGAAAGCCAAGGAAGAGGAATGGCGCGAAGCGCAAAAGGTACGTTCTATGATGTAAGAAATAGATTGTTTGCTCTAAAGCTTTGCGTTTCATCCTTTACAGGGTTTCAACAAGCAGTGGCGTGAGCAGAACGAAAAGTACTATCTTAAGTCCTTGGACCACCAGGGAATTAACTTTAAGCAGAACGACATCAAAGCGCTACGATCGAAAAGTTTGTTCAATGAAATTGAAACGCTTTTTGATGAGGTGAGTTACATGAAGGTAAACGAGAAATTCACCTGCTAAATCCGGGATGATTTGTTTATTAATTTTCGTTTCTTACGCCGTTTTTTAGCGTCACGAGCAAAATGAAGACGGCAGCTCGAACCCATTGACCAGTGGACCGCATTTGTTTCTGCCCTATAAGGACAAAACGATACTGGACGATGCGGCAAATTTGTTGATCCATCACGTTAAACGACAAACCGGCATCCAAAAGCAGGAGAAGGCTCGTATAAAACACATTCTGCGGCAATTTGTACCGGATCTGTTCTTCGCCCCCCGTCAGCAGCTAAGTGATGATGAGCGGGAGGAAGGTATGTTTGTTTTATCCATGTCGTAGTTTTGTGGTTCTTATTTGTTTGTTTTTTTTGATAGATGATCGAGATATGGATGTCGACCAGGAGCACGATGAGGAAAACAAATCGTCATCGAAGAATGGTAATAGCAAAAACAATGGCAGCAATAATTCGTCGAGTACAACAACAGGTGGTGGCAACGGAAGCAACAGTACCACCGAGAAAGATGCCATTGCATCGGCCATAAAGGAAGAAACACCGGACAGTACGACGAGTGCTTCGAAACCGACTTTGTCAGCCACAGTACCGCCCAGCAGTACATCCGATGGAGGAGCGGCTCTAGCCGGTACGACAGCCACGACAACCGCCGCCGTTAATCAGTCTACGACCGGTATCGATAGCAGTAGTGCCAATATGGCCGCAAGTCGATCATCAACCGAGGATAGTGGCAAAGAGAATTTGCCGGACAGTGCTATTAAGGTGGAAATTAAGCTGGAAAGTGATGCTGATCAGCTAGCTGCAGGTTCGACGGCACAGGCAACGAACGCTTCTCAGTCACAGCAGCAACAGGCCCCTCTACCAGCCCATGCTATCAGCAAACATTATGTAAGCTTTAGAGAAGTTAGCGATGTAGGATCTTTTTTTCAAGCGATGATCTTTTTTTTCGTACACAGGAAGAAGCTTATACGCTGTTTTTCACAAACAACAACTGGTATCTGTTCCTGAGGTTACATGCAATCCTGTGCGAACGGCTGCGAAGCATCTACGAGCGGGCGCAGATAATTGCAACAGAAGAGCGGATGTATCAGAGCACACGAACCAACAGCACGGCCACGGCGTTGCGGCTGAAGCCCAAGAGCGAAATCAAGGTCGAGGAATTCTATTCAACTTTCCTCGATATGTTGAAGAACGTGCTGGATGGTAACATGGAGGCGGGTAACTTCGAGGACTCGCTTCGGGAGATGTTTGGCATCCATGCTTACATCGTTTTTACGCTCGATAGGGTAAATTTGTCTTAATCGTGCGTGTATTGTTTCCTGTTTTTTAATATTGGTTTGATTGTTTCCCCGCTAGGTTGTTCAAAACGCCGTACGACAACTACAGCATTGCGTGACGGAACGAGGTGCTCTGGAATGTGTAGAACTGTTCCAACTCGAGCAGCGCAAAGGTGGTGCCGGCGGACTCTGTCGCACTGCGAATCGTCGCGTTGCCCACGAATTGGCTTACCAGCGGAAGGCGGAAGCAGCTCTCCAGGACGAAAATTGCTTCAAGGTTTACATAGTAAGTTTAACTGAGTTTGATTTGCTGTTGAGAAACGAGTCTGAAAGAGTTTTGTTTTTCGTTTGTAGTACAAAATCGATTGCAAAGTAACAATTGAGCTGCTGGATACTGAGTCCGAGGATACGGCGCAGAATTTCAACAATGCTCAGAACTATAGCAACTACGTTGACCGGTTGTCAAATCCGGCTGCTATCGGAACGGGCAGCGAAAGCGGTGCCAGTATAACTGGGGTCGGAGCGACCAACGTGGAGATCAAAACTGAGAAACAGGACGACGAATTGGTAAGTAGTGGTTGTCTGGTGCCGCCCCCCTCTTGGTTTCCTACTGTTATTTCTCTTTGTTTGCACACTATACTGACCGTGGAGTTTCGCACAGTATACGACCAAATCGAGACTATTCCCCCTTTTTACACTTATTTACTGTAAATAATTGCATCTTTTTCCTTGATTTCCGTTTCATTTGAGTTATTTGGTTTTTAGTTTTCGATTGTTTCAAGATTAACACAAGTTCCGTTTCATCCTCAATCGACTTTGGGTCCACACAGTGTGTTCAGTTTCGTGCGTTAGCTATTTCTGTTGTTACCGTCCGAAATGGATCGTCCTTACATATTTTCGTTTCAGTTAGTACTCAGAACATAATCCACTAATTTGAGCTTTCTCTTCACATCAATCTTTTTTTTTCTCCGTGCCAGGTCAAACAAGAATGAATGAAAGAATGATTAAAGTGAACAAACCCTCTCAATTTACAATGAATTGTAGAGAAACAATAGTGATAAACATTCCCATTAATAGCTGACGTGTCACACAAGAAAAAGAAAAAAACATGCGGAAAACAAATCTCTCGTGAAAATTGTAAATAACACTAGAATTGATTTAGAAAGAAAGCGTGTATCCGCAATACCAGTTTGAGACAATTATTAAAAATATCTGCCGAAGATAACTGTTATCACAAACACTCAAACACGCGCACCTGTTACTATTTCTAGATCCCCTAGATTACTTGCTAGCATATTGCCATTGACTAGATGCTTCACAATAGCGCAGCGCGCGGTCGAGGACAGTGGGAAGAGCAGAGTTTTCTGAACTTACAATAGGTATTGATTTTAACGAGCACTTTTCAACCATCTGCATCTTGTAAATATGAATGGTTTTTTGCGCTAGTATTCATAACAACACGGAATCATTGTCAGCTTTTGTTTTCCTTTCTGCATCATAAATAGAGGAGCAATAGGGTACCGTAGTGGTGTACAGAATCGCGTACAAATGACAGCTGTCAGTTTTTTGAATCTCTGTGTACAACAATAGTTATCTCTCGCTTGTAGGAATATTTGCATCTGAATGTATCGATTTGCTTGGGGTGGGAACGCCAATTAGTGTTTTGCTGTTTCTCAGTATGTATGAGTAGCAATTTACGGCGGGAGGGAGGGTAGGGTTGTGAGAGGATTTGGATTTGACGTATAGAAACTTGGTGGTAGAGGGATTTGGCTATTCTAGGCGAGCTAACTAAGCAGAGTCATTCGCCCTTTTATGGCTTTTTATTTTTTTAAATGTTGTTCATACATCTGCCGTTTGTGTTTGCTCAGTGATCCTTTATCTGGTACAATCGACAGAATTATCCAGAACGGCTGGAAAGTGTTTTTATAAAGCACCAAACTTTTCAAGTGAGTGTAACTATTGTCGGCAGTCACTTTTTTATTCGGCTATCGTTGCATGTGATTGAACTATTGTGTGGAAAAAAAAAGTTCCATTATGGGCAAGGAAAACAGCAGCATATATCGTGTGCATGTGGTTTATTTGAAGAAATGAATTTGGCTCAAAATTATCAATTGAATACATTCAGTGAAGTGCTTTACAAGTGAAGAAGAATTACAGTCCTGGAAAATGTGAGCTGTTTAGTAACTAGCTAGTAACTAGCCCTGTAACTAGAAAATGGGACGAAAGATTTGTAATTTCCATTTAATTCCAACTACTTTTATTGCTTATCTTGTCGAATTATAAGTTTTAAAATCGATTGTCGAGGAAATTCAACATTTTCGTAGCCAACGTTTCACCCCATCGTTGTGTATTTCCTACGAACAAACTCAAAATTTAAAAGAGGAACAACTCCTTCCTCATTTGGAATATTTTGAGCGTATACTAGAGTTTCTAATCATAAGAATTCGGCGATTGTTGTGACATCACTCATACATTCAAAAAAATCGACACGTTGTTTCGAAGTGAAACGCACGTAATTTTTTTTTCCACTGCCACATCCAGTAATAAACACCTGGAATTCATGTAAGAGCTACGTGTGGTTTCCAGATAAATCTACATTCTACGTGAAAATCACACCATGTTACCTGATTTTTTACGTTCAATTCGCTAATGTTTACCTGATTTTTCTGAAGAAGATTTGGTTACGCGTTCATGAGAAAGTTACGTGAAATTTCACTTGGAAACAACTTGTTGATTTTTTTAGTGTACATTTGCAATCAAATTTCAAGACCAACAATTGAAAAGGGCCTAACTCCAAAACGAAAACCCGCAAATTGCGCAAAACTCGAAAGGAAAAAAAACGCCCAATTCTAGATCGAAAACATCACGGGCCCTTTTTGTCATGCCTCTCAAATGTCAGTTTGTTTTTAATGAGGCCAACGTGCTTGAGGCTTTTCTTTACCGAGAAATTATAAGAGTCCTTTGGGATAAGGCTTGTTATAACATAATTTTGCGTTGAGGCCACTGTTTATTTTTTTCAACAACAAAAGTTAGGAAAACCGTTTCTAAGTTAAGATGAGAAATCTTCGTGGAAGTCTTGATGAACCGTAAGAAAAATTTTAATGCAATCGACAAACATTAACGATGTTTCGTAAAACGAAGAACTTCATCATCATCAGATTCGTGGTTTGTTACTTTGTCAATTTTCTATTTAATTGCGACGGAACGAGATTACGCTACCTGCTGCCAATGAACTGAGCATCAAACGATTTTTCTCTCGCATTTAAAAAGGTCCTATGAAAAGCGTTCAGCTCATGTCAATCATAAGGCCTTTTGAAATAAAGGCCTTATCATAATTAATTTGCTCGCGATAGGCAATTTATATTATTTGAAACATATTTTCAACAAAGTAAGGTATATTTTCAAATACAACTATGGTGCAAAAGAAGCTCATGATCTATTGAATAAAACTAATAAACGATTTGTTTGCATTTCGCTGTTAGGTTCTTTTCAATTGTTAGTCTTGATGTTTTCCTTTTTCGCCCCGTTCTATGGAGCGTAGGAAATTATTCATCAGATAAGTGTGACGTTGGGATGCATTCAAAACAAGTTCGGTAGATATTCAGTCATGGTGTCGGTAGGCTGAATAGTTATTTATATTCTCTGAAAAGTTGAATAAAAAACTAGGAAACTAACAGTTTTGTGCATATATTTTTGAATACTTCAATTGCCCTCTGAGCACACTGAACTTTCCAATCCAAGCTCTGCTTATGTCAGTTTCAAAGTTACGGAGTTGTCCGATCTTGTAATCAGTAATTCTTCAAATGCCCACCCACCATTTCTTCTTCAAAACTTGTTAGCTTTCAGGATTGAAAATCTGGTATGGCATAAAATGACTCAAATAAAGCTTCACGAAGCCGGAAGCCATTCTGCAATCAATAAGGAACTTTAATTCGATGAAATATCCTAGAGTGCCTCTAATGCCTCTTGTGATAAGCTCGCGCATCATATAATTCTCAATTTTATAGATAATTAAACGTACATCGAAAATTAAATTTCCCCAGAGCTAAACCAACTTAAATTGAAAAATATAAAATTTTCGGTACGTGCTAATTGATCTGCCCCATACAGTGAGGTCTGTATTCGCAATAATCCGGACACCTCAAAACAGGAATAAAACATAAATTTCCCATTATATTTCTGTCGTAGTTGTTTCTTTCAGATTCATGGGATCTGTTTTAACAATTCGTGAAAACAAAAACATAGTTATTCGGTATTTGCATAAAACTTTCGAACTTTGCGCTTAACTTCGTCCATTAAAGTTTGTACAGACTCTTCAGAAATCGTATAAGCCGTCTTTATCCAAATTTGCTGGAAGTGTTTGATGTCTTTGATTCCTTGCTTCTCTCCAGAAAGCTTCCGCTTCATCAGAGCCCAATATCTCTCGATTGGTCGTAGCTCTGGGCAATTTGGCGGGTTTGATGTTTTTGGTACAATGTTCACGCTTTTGCAGACATTCTTTCTCGTACACAGCCTTATTGATAGTGTCGGTAGAGACGTTCCTTTGCATTGCGGTGCAAAAAGCAAGACCCGGAAGCTGTTTATTTAAAGTCTTCGAGTGCGTACGTTTTGTCGTCCATTATGATTCAAGAAAATGTTTACAAAACATTGGTGTAGAAAGCACCTAGCACGACTTTTTGCTGTGAAACTTTGCTTGTCATCACGGTTGGGCACCTTTTTTACTTTTTACTGCCTCACTTTTTGTACGTATGATTTTGACTTCCCAACTTTGCAAGCCACATTTCACATTAAATTGTTAATAAAAGTATTGGACCGTGAAATGAACGGTAACGCCTCACCATGGTGCTAAATAAAGCATCTCCTTCCAGGTCAGGATGCTGTTTTGGGCGTCTGTTATCCATGCTAGGAGCGCCTGAGGTCTTGTTAGTGCGCCCATGGCTCTTAATACAATAGCCGAAAGCACCACCAGGCTCGGGACAATTAAACAACAGCATTACAACGGTCCTGCTGTAAGATGGTTGGGTTGGTTGTGGTACCCGCGAGCCGACAGCGATAACAGAAACTACTTCCACGCAGAATATACAAGGAAGAGATTCGAACCGGAACAATTCGCATAAAGACTAACGATTGAAGACACGGGATGTGGACATGCCGATCTCTCAATTTCAAAGCTCAATTTTCGTGAGCTTTCCGCCGAATCGAAGAACCGCAAGGTTGGACATCATAGCGTTGCAGGAGGTGTGCTGGAAGGATCTACGGTGCGTCCTTTTTTGGATGGTAATACCATCTAGGTACCAGAACTGCGGCAATACACACGAGCTAGGAACAGCTTTCATCGTGATTGGTTAAATGCAGAAGCAGGTGATTGTGCCGTGGCCGATCAATCCTCCAATTTGCAGGTTGAGGGCCAAGGGCTGGTTCTTCGATACCAGCATTATCAACGTGAATAGCCCTCACCTCGGATGATGTCGAAGAAGAAATCTACGAGCAGTTATATACGACAGCGTAAACACGACTACCACCCAAGCCATAACATCAAGATCATCATTGTTGGGTTTTCGACACTCAGGTTAACCAGAAGGAGTGTTTAATTATTTATTTAATCAATTTAGTTCATCGGACTAATTAGTCTACATGACATAAACTTAAAACTAAATAAAACGGGCATTACAAACACGAGCCAAAAAGTGAGCTGAAGATTCGCCAAATTCAAACAATTCTTCGACAGTCGTAAACGCTCGCATCATGGCTGTTAGAGGTTCGTTGTTTCCAAACGCTGTTCGATGGAATCGGGGTTGGAGAACAGTACCACTCCGTAATGCTCTCGGAGGAACTCGGATGTTCAGTTGAGAGAGAAGCCTCGAGCAGTCGACCTAGATTACGCAATGCCATCCGGATAAACCTGCGCTGTATTGTTTCCATCCTCAAGCTCCAAGTCAATTGACACAAAAGCCAGACCAAAGCGGCATTTTCTAGGATCGGTCGTACCAGTGAGCAATAGAGAGCTTCCAGGCAGTACGAGTCAGTGAGGTCTCTTGAGATTTTTGACACAAACCCTAGCTGGCGATTAGCTTTAGAAATCACAGCAGAGCGGTGGAGGTTAAACGATAATGTATGATTCAGTAGAACACCTAAATCGCTGAACTGGTCGGTTCTATGTAGAACGACGCCATTGATGGTATAGTCGAAAACAATTGGATCATAACTTTATTCCGACGGCACCAATCAGTGAATCGATCCAATAATGATTGAAGACGAGTACAATCCTCGGCAGTCCGTACCACAAAAAAAAAAGCTTTAGGTCATCAGCATACGGAAGTCTTCAGTTATCTCCAAGTAAAACTCTGCAGCCATCTCCTAGTAAATACGTCGTTGAAGTATAGAACAAACAGCAGCGGTCCAAGGTTGCTACCCTGTAGAACACCTGACGAGTTCGTAAAGAAACAGGAAGTGTTTGTATCAAGTTTTGCTCGTATAAACCGGTGATTAGAAATTTCAGCACACACCAGCTGATCAACATCAATGGCCTTATCGACTTATCGACGAAGATCCTCTCAAGGATTGTTGGAACACCGTGAAAACAGCTATCAGCAGCGATGCGGAGGACGTTAAAGCTTGCGTGGAACAAAACCGATGGCACAAGTGGTTCGACAAGGCACGTCTTGTCAGCAGGTGTTGGAAGAGAAGGACGCAGCCCGGGCACTTATCCTGCGTCAAGCTACCATACATAACCGAAGCTTGCTCGCGCTGCATTCTCTTATAACTTCCAACTCTTCCAGGAGGATATACACCCGTCTTCAACTCGAAGTTGTACAGACTGAACATGGACCATAGAGCGAACTACAACGGACAACTTAACCTAACACCCGGTGGACCAGATTGGGCATTTCGTTTTGCGAAAAGTTTCACAGGCTGGAGCGGGAATCGAACCCTCACTTCTTGGTAATTGGTCAATGGCATTCACGAAATCCGGGACGATTGTGAGGAGTTGGAACAGCTGCACGGCTCACATAGAGCGCGAAGGTTCTACCAGGCTTCGTACCGCGAGCTGAAATGTGTTGGAATAAGGATGGGAGTGTTGGACGATTATACGGACGATTGTGAGGTGACCGAAAGGTAGACGAATATCTGAATGGTGTACAGGAAGAGCATCGGGACAGCGAAGAAAGTACCGTCGGAGAAGCAGCTTGTGATGGAGTTGTGCCATTTCCGGCGATGAATGAAGTTAAGGATGCAAACAAGCAGCTGAACAGCGAGACCTCGTTTGAAAGTTATGGTATCGGATCAGATTTTTCATGATGGGCCCAGACAAGATAGCTAAATCCCTGTATTTATCTATTGATAGCCAGGATTTGGTATACCGAACAGCTGCCGGAGAAGGGGTCGGCACCTTCTACAAAAAGGGCGACAAGCTAAACTGAAAACTTTCGTCCGATCACCGTCCTTAATGCCGCCTATCTCAAATCATCTGCCAGCGACTGTCGCAACCAGCAAATAGATTGGTGAGAAGTTATGGTAAGCCGGGTTCATCGAAGGACGGTCAACAATGGAGCAAATATTCAACAAGTGCCGTGAACGTAGAGTTCCCAGCATCATCTTTCATCGACTTCAATCTGGTTCATTCGAATCCCGCAGCAAGGGGCTTCGTGTATCTGGGCTCATTGGTGACCGCCGATAACGACACCAGCAGAGAAATAAAAAGGCGCATTATGGCTGGCAATCGTGCCTACTTTGGACTTCGAAGGACGCTAAGATCGAACAAAGTTCGCCGAACCACAAAGATGACCATCTACAAGACATTAATTAGACCGGTAGTTCTCTACGGCCACAAAACATGGACATTGCTAGTGGAGGACCACCGCACCCTTTGAGTCTTTGAACAGAAGGCGCTGCGTACCATCTACGGTGGAGTGCAGATGGAAGACGGAACGTGGAGGAGGCGAATGAACCTCGAATTGCACCAGTTGCTGGGAGAACCTCATATCGTACACATTGCAAAAATTGGTCGACTACGATGGGCTGGGCATGTCGTAAGAATGTCGGACGACAGCCCTGTGAAAATGGTTCTCGAAAACGAACCGACAGGTAGAAGAAGAAGAGGCGCGCAACGAGCAAGGTGGATCGATCAACTAGAAGGCGACCTGCGGACCCTCCGCAGGCAGCGAGACTGGACAGTGACAGACATGAACCGAATAGAATGGAGACAACTTCTGTGTACAGCAGAGGCCACGCCGGCCTTAGTCTGATTGGTAAGGTAAGTAAGGGCCAAGGTCCGGTTCTTCGATACCAGCATTATCAACGTGCATAGCGCTCACCTCGGATGATGTCGAAGAAGAAATCTACGAGCAGTTCTATATGACAGCGTAAATACGACTACCACCCAAGCCATAACATCAACATCATCATTGTTGGGTTTTCGACACTCAGGTTAACCAGAAGGAGTATAAACCGGTGATTAGAAATATTTCAGCACACACCAGCTGATCAACATCAATGGCCTTATCGACTTATCGACGAAGATCCTCTCAAGGACTGTTGGAACACCGTGAAAACAGCTATCAGCAGCGATGCGGAGGACGTTTTAGCTTGCGTGGAACAAAACCGATGGCACGAGTGGTTCGACAAAGCATGTCATGTGAGCAGGTGTTGGAAGAGAAGAACGCAGACCGGGCACTTATCCTGTGTCAAGCTACCAGACTTAACCGAAGCTTGCTCGCGCTGCATTCTCTTCTAACTTCCAACTCCTTCCAGTAGGAAATAGACATATACATGAACATGGAACATAGAGCGAATTACAACGGACAACTTAACCTAACACCCGGTGGACCAGATTGGGCATTTCGTTTTGCGAAAAGTTTCACAGGCTGGAGCGGGAATCGAACCCTTACTTATTGGCAATTGGTCAATGGCATTCACGAAGTCCGGGACGATTGTGAAGAGTTGGAACAGCTGCACGGCTCAAATGGAGCGCGAAAGTTCTACCAGACTCAACGCATCCCACAGAGGCTTCGTACCGCGAGCTGAAATGTGTTGGAATAAGGATGGGAGTGTTGGACGATTGTGAGGTGACCGAAAGGTAGAGGAATATCTGAATGGTGTACAGGAAGAGCATCAGGACAGCGAAGAAAGTACCGTCGGCAAAGCAGCTTGTGATGGAGTTGTGCCATTTCCGACGATGAATGAAGTTAAGGATGCCAAAAAGCAGCTGCCGAACAACACGAAATCGTTTGGAAGTTACGAGTATCGGAGCAGATTTTTCATGATGGGCACAGACAAGTTAGCTAAATGCCTGTATTTATCTTTTGATAGCCAGGATTTGGTACACCGAACAGCTTCCGGAGGAGAAGTTTGTCCCTAATGCAAAAGGGGCGACAAGCTAGACTGAAAACTTTCGTCCGGTTACCGTCCTTAATGCCGCCTATAATGTGCTATCCCAAATTATCTGTCAGCGACTGTCGCCACTAGCAAATAGATTGGTGGGAAGTTATGGTAAGCCGGGTTCATCGAATCCCGCAGCAGGGGGATTCGTCAAGGTGATGGAATCTCTTGAATGCTATTCGACACTGCTCTTGAAAGTGATATGAGACGAGCGGAGTTCAACATGCATTGCGGGACACGTTTCTCAACAGATCCAGTCAATTAATCTGCTTTGCCGATGACGTGGACATTGCCTGCAGAACATTTGAGGCGGTGCAGCAGACCAGATTAAAGCGCGAAGCAGGGAAGATTGGGTTGAAGAACGTCCAAAAGTACATGCTGACATGCGGAACCGCGCACGTCAGGACCTGACTAGGCAGCAGTGGATCGACGACGAAACGGTCTATCTCTTCTTACTTGTTTCTGCGGACAATGACAACAGTCGTGAGATCCGGAGGCGTATTATCAGTGGAAGACGTGTCTACTACGGGCACCGCAAGCAACTGCGATCAAACAGATTTAGATCCTGTATAAAACGCTGATGAAAACGGTTGTTCCGTACAATTCAGTTCGTTTGGATCTCACCATGATGGACTTCGACAAGGCGATGGACTTTCCTGCCTTCTGTTGTTCAATATCGGCCTAGAAGGTGTCATACGACGAGCCGGGTTCAACACCCGGGGTACGATTTTCATGAGACCCAGTCAATTTATTTGCTTCGCGGATTGCCGTCAAAGGCCGAATATTTGGAACGGTTGCAGAACTACACACCCACCTGAAACGTGAAGCAAGAGAAGTCGGACTGGTGGTAAATGCGTCGAAAACAAACCGTACAATACGCTCATAAAGCCGGTGGTTCTATACACATGAGACTCTATGGCGAAGCAAATATTCTGCAAGTGGCAAAAACTGGCAGGATATGTTCAGCAGGGCATTTTGCGAGAATTCCGGATAACAATCCTGCAAAGATGGTGTTCGCTTCAAATCCGGCTGGTACAAGAAGGCGTTCAGCGCAGATGGGCCAGGTACTCAATGATCTGGCTAGTGTGGGGCGCAACCGAGGATGGAGAAATGCAGCCAGAAATCGAATGTTACCCAAATCAATAGTATCTGTAGTAGCACACTTGTTGCCATTCGGTTGAGATAACACAAATATGACTTGCTAAGTCATAATCAAGTAACCAAAACTAATGATGACCGTAGTGTGCTACTTGGGATGTCCATTCCATACTTCATGATGAAATACATGATTGGAAATTTTTCCCAACGATAACTAAAGGTGCACATTACAATCACATTTGTCGTGGGCAAATTGACATGAGCTTAGATATTTTTAAAGATCGGCAGTACACATCTTCTACAGGAAATGCAGGACCTCCAAAGCTCAGTGCTTAGGACAGAATAATTTTGGCTTCTCGTTTCTCTTCAATCGGCACTTGGCCCATGTTGACTGCTCATACGGTCGAACGTGTCTAGGAAACATGTGTGTTAACGTGACACATAAAAATGATAATCGTAACGTAACAACGTGAAAGTAAGAATCTTCCCAGCTTGTTCAGCGAGAACTTGAATTTGTTCAGCTTAACGAGTCTCATGAAAGTTCTTGATGTTTCGGATATCTGGAAGCTTTAGTGGAAACATAATCCCAGGTACAGATCTAGTTGTTGTTGTTAAACAATGAGGAAACATTCCTTTGTGTTGCTTCGATCCGGGAAAAACATGAATTCTACTAGTTTTCACGTTTCATTGATGAAATACTGCTCTGATAATATGTACCTTCTTTATTTCTGATGTCACACAACAGCCAAATCAATGTTGAACGCAGGTTCGCTCAAATTGCTTCGCAAAATAGTTGAAAATAATTGTTTGAATATTCCTACTAACTTGTGTTCGATTCACACAATCGCAAGTTACCAACCAGAACTTCTCAATCAAATTCCAACGATATACATACAGCTTTGCCACCGTTACTAGGTAGTGCGCAGTTCAAATTCCGAATACATGTGTAATATGAGTAGCAAAATCAAGAAAAGCAGGACAAAAAAAAAACACTGCATAAAATCGACACACCATTCCGGTTAGGCATACCAGTCCCTGTGTGTATTAAATAAAACTTACAGCTAAGCCAGAAGTCTATATTCCTGATGAAACAAAAAGTATGTTATTAGAATTACAATAGCAGAGGATTTTTAAAAACGAAATAAAGAACATAAAGCTCAATTGAAAACACAGAAACAAAGTTGCATTTTCATTTGATTCAACGCTAGCACGCTACATACTACCTAACTACTCTACTACTTCCCATGTGTTAAGAGATCGTAAAAAGTGTGACAGGATAAACAGGAAACAGAGGATTCAGTAGGTATTGCTTAGATTCTAGTTACCACCCTTATACTGTTCTTTTATAATTTTCATAAAACATGTAATTGTTTTTTTTTCCCCGCAAGGAATAATTTTAAATCTACATCTTTTTGTCTATTTTTCGTTGACTGGTAATACGGTGTAATACAGTGGGATTTTTAGATTTTTTGTCTGTGTTGAATTTATTTATTCATTGTTTCTTGTAAGATACGTATGATTTGTGCGTTCTCCACTCATCCAGTTGCGGATGTCGACTGTGTATGCTTTTCTATACTTCCTGGTGCGGCTGAGTGGATAACACCACACACGTATTAGTGTTTTTTTTACTCTTTGTCCATAATGTCTTCTAGGATTTATCATTTTCTGATTTTTTTTACAATTACCTTAACGTATTTGTTCAAGTTGTCTAAATCTATGAATGAATAATCACCATGCTCTGAAAAGAAATTGATATATTACGAACTAGTTTTAAGTTTGACCTGGTACAGATAAAAAACGATTCAAGACTACTGGAGCGAATCGAAAGTGCCAAATATAAAATAAAACATAAATAACAATTGAAAACCTTTACGAAAAAATATAGATATGCTTAGTGTTATTTTCTTGCCCTGTCCTATTGCATAAGTTTCTTGTCGCTTAGTCGTAGATTTTACCTTTAATTTATTCCCAAATCGAATGGACAAGGCATCAGCTGTGCATGACTTTATTTGCATGACAATTCTTAACTATCTCAATGTCTCCTCTACTGTTCCGTTTCCATCCGTTAGCTAATTAAACGGTTTTAATCGTCCTTTTTTTCCCTCTAGAATTTCATCAGCGGTAACCGGAAAGCAAGGTTTTTGCAGCGCAACCTGCGACGATGTAAGGCGGCGAATCCAGCGCTGGTTGCCGAGCTTCAAAAGGAGGGTCCTACGGATAGCCGGGACTGTAAATCGCCACTGTCCTCCGGTGCAGGAACGACGACTATGACTAGTACCGTTGGCGTACAGAAGATTACCGATGCGGTTTCACCTGCCGAAGGAGGAGGAGGAGGCACCAACAATAACAACAACAACAACAATACACTGAAAAAGGGGGATACCGAAGCTCCCGTTTGGAACCACAAAGGAAAAACGGCTCAAGCGCCAGAACGATTACCCAGCAGTAACGGTGATCAGAGCTACTACGTGGATGATCGCGAACAGTTCCGATTGAACGTGAACAACTACAAGATCTGCTACGTACTGAACAAGCATCACATCTTTTACAAGCGAAAATCGCTACTGAGGGCGCGAGAGGTAAGTCTTGTGCAAGACTACGGTTCTCTTTTCTATTTTGACAAATGTGAGCGTTACGCATACATGGATCGACGAAACTTACAAATTAGTAGAAGTAGTTCAATTTTGTACTGTAAAAATAACCTACTTTTATCCCATTCAAATCTTCAATTTTGTCCTTCAAAATGGACAGCAACTGGGTTAAATTGCCTTCTTCTTTCTATTTCATTGAGTTTCATTCCATGCTCAATATAACAACAGCCACACTCCTCAGAAAGAGGAGGGTCTCGAATCACCTTAGAAAGATTTATTGCCTTCAAAAACCTTCACATGCCAAATTATGTACCATTTGCTTGATTAGTTCTCGAGTAATGCTGAAATTTGTGTCTCATTTGTATGGAAAACCCCCCTTTCAAGATTGGGGCGGGTCTCGGACCTATTGAAAAAAAATTTAACCTTCAATAACCCCCCAACATGCCAAATTTGGTTCCATTGGCTTGATTAGTTCTCGAGTTATGCAAACAATTCCATTTAACATTTTCATCTTCACGTTTTGTATAACAATGTCTATTCACTAGATCTTCAACAAACAGAACACTTTGATCCGTTGAAGAGTGTCGAATATCGATCCAGCGATGAATATTATTCCCTGATCACTCACGCTCAACTGTTCCTGTGCAACCGCTTCGTTGCTTCACGAATTAACGCCGCCCGTTGTGTTTTTTCCTTCTCTGCATTACTACTCACCGGAATTAATTTCAATTATTGACAAAGTTAGGCTCGGTCTGTGCCAAGGTTGTTTACAAATTGATAGGAGGAAACTGGGTGGAACGGAAATATCCGCTGACGAGTATTGTTGCCTACTCAGGGAAGAATACTATTTCTTTCAAAGTTGTTGCTCGTGGTAGATTATGTTACATAGCAAATTTGCTAATATTTTGCTTCCAACGCAATAAATATATCATAAGGCATCGAAAACATCTGACACAACATGTTTCGTACAGATGTATCTCAGTTTTTGGACATTCCAAAACCGATCAGTTAAAAATATCGTAGTTTGTGTGCTGTCGAAAGTATGGCTTATCTTGTTGAGATTCTCGAAGTTGCAATGCGCTCAAATGGATCGTGAATTTTTACTTGGAGCGCGAGTGATTTTACGAGTTGCGCTGTTCTGCTACATTGACAATACAGGGGCCTGACTTGTTTCTCGTTTGGAAATTTCGGAAGCAGTTTTCCCATTCAAAAGCGCTTGAAGGAACAAAAAGTTAATTTTCTAAGGAAGACAAATCCAGCACGAGAGCTGTGAATCCCTTTTAAAGCTGGATATATGAATATGGAAATCAACCAGAAAGATTTATGGAAAAATCAAGTGAATGGGTCCTTGTAATAGTGTTAGTTTGAGCGCAAATGGCGAGTTTGTGTTGGTGTATTGTGTTAGCGAACCGAGGTTTTGAAAACTACCAGATTAAAGTGAATTCATTGTGTTTTGTTTAATAAAATGTTCTTTAAAAAGTGAGAAAAACACAATTCTACTCAGTGAACATGCACAGGAAAATGTAAGTCTTGATTTATTACCGAAAATGGTCAACAAGAATTTTGAACATAAAGAAGAAGAAAAAGAAGCAATCATCATTATTGCCCAAATTATTAACAACTTCTTCAACCTTAATTAGTGATTTTTCAAAATTAGTTGCACAGAATACTAGATACTTCTTGTCTATTTTTACTGTAGAATTGTCGACTCTAAGCAAATTGTGTTTAGCTTTATAATAAAAGACTCATAAACATTATATGTTCCAAAGCTATAGAACCAGTTCAAAATTTATTTCCCATTTAAATATTTCAACGATGTTCACCTGAAAATCAAAATGTTTCAAATGTCCTCCTTTGTACTCAATCAGTTCAAACAACCTATTCGGCATACTCTGAATTAAGTTACGGCAAGTAGATACTTGTATTCCTTGCCATGCAGATAAGACGGCTTGTTTCAGATCATGAACCCTTGCGTACTGCTTGTTGTCTGCATATACCTACTTCACGCACGATCAATCCCCACATATTCTCGATCGGGGTTTGGTCTGGATAACAAGCTGTCCATTCCATAGTTTGAACTCCATGTTTGTTGAACCACGCCATAGTCGCTCTACTTTTATGAACTGAAGCATTATCTTGCTGAAATATGTAGCCAACTCGACGGTGTTGCCGCAAGAATGGTAGCAAATGACTTTGAAGTATCTCAATGTACTCCCGACTGTTCATTCTGGTGGATGGAAAAGCAATCCGCACCGTTCTAGTTTGACAAAATGCTCCCCAAACCATCAAACTACCACCACCAAAGTAACGAGTCGAAAAGTAACGCTGCTCCTTTCTTAAGTCCCTCCAGTATGAAAAAATTCCATCTGGGCCATCCAGATTGAATTTTTTTTCGTCGGAAAAAATTACCTAGTGGGACAAAGGAACTTAATTAATTTTATAATAGTGAATATGAAGGTTACATACCTTACTCCAATCTCTACGTATATTAGCTCGTGCGAATTCCAGTCGGGCTTGTTTATGGCGAGGTAAGAGTCGTGGAGCTTCAGTTTTTGCCGCTGAATATAAGGGGAGCTTTTCAATGTTCGATAGATTGTAGAATATGAAACGTCAAGTGATAACTCAGCCTTAATTTTTTTCAAACTTTTGCGTTGCGTTCTTTCCGCCAACTTTTTTTTTGGGTCCTCCTGTCTTGTTATTCCCATATTGTTCTGGATTTCTCAGAAAATTGATTATGTCGTTATGCGATCTTCTCAAACTTCTAGCAATTTCGCGAATACCAACATTTTATTCGGGAAATGCCAAAATTTTACCTCTTTCTTCCGTCAAACACGTTTAACGCGGCATTATTCTGGAGATTCACAAACACGTCACAACACGATAAAATGTGAAAGAAAACTGAAGCGCAATTCATGCAGATATGTTTGTATGTATTGGTTCTATAGTTATGAAACAGCAAAAATGAGTGATTTTATTATTATCCATTCACACAGTGTATCAATGGATTCAGAAGTGTTGTGTGAGTCAACTTCCTCACAGAGTTTCTGCATGTGAATAAATGAAACGGTAGAATTCATTCTTGACATTGGACAACATACATGGAGCTTTTAAAAGGTTGGATCTATTGTCTATGAACAGTGTCAGTATGGTAGTAGCCAATGTTATAATTGCCAGACGAAATGTTCAACAAACTAAAAAAAAATATGCTGGTCCTGACGGCGTCTCAAATCGATTGTATTTGTTGGATTAACTTATCAACTAGTAATCCTGAACTACCGTACGGGGTCGGACAAGGCTCCGTTAAGCAGGACTCCGCATGTGAAAACCTCGTAGTGCGCTTCGATGGGGTAGACGTTTTTATCCGGGGCTCCTCTGCGTCTCAGGGCGCCCCACAAATTTTCGTGGTTGAGTCTGTTAAAAGCTTTTTCGTAGTCAATGAATGTCAACTATAGGGACTCTTGGAATTCATTGACCTGCTCCAGAATGATTCAAAGCGTGACAGTATGGTCCCCACAAGATCTTCCGGCACGGAATCCCGCCTCCTGCCGCCGGAGAGTCGCGTCGATCTTTTCCTGATTCTGGTCTAGGATAACTTTGCACAGGACTTTAAGAACAATACACAGTCACATGATGCCTCGCCAATTGTTGCACACAGTTAGATCACCCTTCTTATGAACCTATACTAAGACGTCCTGCATTCTTCGTTCACTTGAATCTTTTTATTTCCTGTGACCTTCGTGTCAGCTTTAGACTTTATGCGCGTTTTCATATTATTATTATTTTTTGCAAATTTGCTGTTCGGAAACTTTGAACTTTGACCGTTCCGAAGAAGCATAAAATCAATAATTTCCTGAACTGCCTTTTTTATCTTGGCTTTTCTTGTTGGTGCCTGGGATTTCTTTAACAGAACAGTACCACAGTTTTGCAATCCAGTGCTAAACAGAATATCGCTTATTATGTTGTTTGAGGCATCATCAACGCTCGGCTCTATTGAGCAACATGAAACTGCATTCACGCCCACCGCGACAACTTCAGTTGCTGTCGAAAATTCTTCATCGATCACGTCCGCCACAGAATTTGTCCTCGGTTATTGATGCAGGTTAGCGAAATTTCGGAAGATATCTTCCGATTCCAAGTTACGGATATAACCACTAGCCATTGTGTAAAATCACTTAAGGGTCACCCACAATTGATACGTTGCGGATGCGTTCACGTAAATTTGACAGAAAACCTATGGAAAAACTGTCAAATTCACGCAAACGCATCCGCAACGTATCAATTGTGGTCCAGCCATTAGTTTAGGCGTACCCCGAGCCGAAAACTTGACTGAAGGAGTGAATTTACACTGAACCCAACCAAACAAAATTTTGATAGCTGAAATCTACATTTTTTTTCGAATGTAGTATTTACTACAATGTTCGAAAATAGCTTTATTCATACGAAACCAAACTTCTGGATTGTGCTGCAAAGTAGTCACATATCCAAAACTTACTACTGTGTGTGTGTACAATCTAACACTCATTGGCCGGCAATGGTATTATGGAAGAAATCGGTTTACAACAATCCCTCAAGTGATCATTGGAAGCAGCTTTAATCCGAGAGCTAGAAAGTGATAGCTCTACTGCTGATCCAGCAACCCATTTCAGAATGTCTGGAGAGTCACGCCCATTCCGAGGTTACTTTCACATGCAATAAGCCCCGCATGTAAACATTACCGATATCATTTGGATAAGGGCACTGCAACATACTTCCAGATTTGGAAATATTAAATTTCCAGGCACGTATTTGGTATTACTTAAAAATAGGGTTATTGTTATATAGTTATAGTCAGATACATCTCACCCATGGCCGCTTCCTTAATTACACTCGCTTGTTCATTCGTAACCATGAAAATTCTCGACGTTGATTCGTAATTAGCTTCATGCACTCGTGACAGAATAAGCGCAAAAATTGACGTTGCCAAATCAGCCCGTTAGATATGCAGCCTTTCACGCACGCATGCGCATTGTCTTCGTTTGCTGCTTCTGACAAGCAAATGGCCGTTTTCTACATGCACTGGTCTTTTTCTTTTTTCACTCCACACTGCCAATAACAAATCCCCGCTATGAGGCGACTCTACAACAAACTTCAAAACTGCAAATAATTATCGATTCACTCGCGCAAAGCGGACAAACACTCAAACTTAATCATTAATGTCCGGATGTCACAATATTAACACTAATAAACAAAACTAAGCTGATGTAACTCTTCTTCCGGGTGCGGGGGCGAAGCAGAAAAAACAAAACAAAAATTGGAAATACTACCGACACTCACACATTTCGGGAGGGAATCGATTGTATTCACTACGTCTTTCCCAAGGCACGCCCATATTTAATGATTTCACTGTTCGTTAGAGTTAAATTATGAATTATTGTTTGATTTTTGTTCGCGAAAACGACGCAGCAAAAACAAAACACGTCAGTTTAGAAGCACGGCTTGCTGCGATATTCACATATCCAAAGTTTACTACTAGTACAATATCCAATGTTTACTACTTTTTATTCATTTCATACGACCAAATGTGTCCAAAATTTTCTAAGTATCAGAGACAAAAATAAACCTTTACAAATGTTGGCATTGATTCATTCGCGGAAAGTCGTACTCATATGGATAACTGGTTCCATCGAGATATTTTCTTCTTTCGAGTTTTTAAACTAACTAACGTTCCCAACTTTTGTTTCACCCTTTCCAGACTCACCCAGCCGTCACGAAAACCATGCACCAACGATTCGACAGCTTCGTGCAGCGCTGGCTCGACCAGCATGTGAGCGACGCCCAGCGGGTGCAGTGCAACGAATGGCTCCTTGGCACCCGGATGGACCTGGTGAAAAACGTCACGGTAGTCAAACAGAACAACGACCTCAGCCGGACGCCGTACATGCTCTACAATCGGTACAAAGTGGAAAAGGCCGACCATTTGTGAGATGTACAAACTGGAAGTTGCCGCAAGCGGAAAGTATTAGGCCGAGAGAAATACTTGATTTGATTTGAAAAGCAAACAAAAGCCGATAAGGCCTCCATTCACTTGTTCGTTATTACTAGACGGTAGGCTTCCTTATGTTTTTCTTTCCCTTTTCTGAAGGAAAACCTCGTTTTATTGTAATTAATTTTTACGACATTGATTACTAGGTAAGCAGAGTTTTTAACGCAAGAATAAAACACAAATAATGAATACCTACATTAAAAACTAAGCAGTAAGCATCATGTACAATTAAAAGTAGTTCAATGCTAAACAAACTTCGATAGAAGAGTTAATTAGCTAACGTATGGTAATATTAGTTGTTAGGAAAACTAGCAGGTAGCCGAGTTCGATTATTTAAAGCAAACATTACGTTGGTAATAGATGAAACATCAACGATTACACACATCCACACACGTAGGGCAAAGTCCGGGAAAATCCGATTCAAACATAAAATATAAGCAAACAAGTGCGTACAGATTGTAGTTATTAGGTCCTAAGAGAACCATCCAATTAGCGTTTAACATGGTCATTTTAACTCTAGATTGTAGAACGCAACAGTGCTACTACAATGGGGACATGTGCAAATCTTCCTCTTGTGATGGGAGATTTCAACCGAAAACCTGAAAAGTAGTGTTTAATTGCGAATTATTGTGTGATTTTTTATTTAGCAGGAACAGAAGCGAAAGGAAAAATCGCATCTCCTTGCAGACTTGGTTGTCCAAATTAGAATACTTGAGTGCTTGGTGTGGTATTTTTTGACGAAATCGTAACTCTCGATTGTATATCAGCAGTGTGGTGCTGTGTCTGCTCTACTTCCAAAGCATTGACCTTCCCGAAACGCTGAAGTGGTTGCTGTAGTGCTGTTGAACGCTGTGTTGGCAATGGTGTGGCCAGAGATGGTTCAACTAATGATCCATAAGGCAGAGAAATGCGACATTGATATGCTTGCAATTTCCTAAGTTCGTCAAATTCCTTACACGCTCGCTTACACGAGTAGCTGCATGTTTGCTATTTGATGTGATGCGGTGATTGGTGCATATGTGACGTTCATGTTTTTCTTGATGATGAACAGCTTTTCCTGCTCGCTCATCGGTGGGTCTACGTGCTGGAATAATGTGGATAAGTCTTGAAAAAAATTACTGAACGACTCGTCGTCCCCTTGAAGACGATGGTAGGCCTCCGCTCTCAAAATGTAGGCGTAGCTTTCTGGTAAAAATTCTCGTCTGATCAGCGTTTTAAATTTGCTCCAGCTTTGTAATGCTTCAGACAAGTAGGCGTTGCTTTACCAGGTGAGTGCGTCGTCTAACAAAAGATGCTTCACGTTTCTCAAGAGAAACTCCTCAGACATTTCCTCTGAAGCGGCGAAAATTTCTACACGTTGAAGAAAACTATTTAAAGAAGCACCATCCTTCTCACCTTTACAACGGAATGGCCAGTTGTGTATAGCTTTTTGTGTCCTTCGTTCCTCTTGTTGTGATTTGGCAGGAGCTTCACAGTCTCGACGTAGTAGGTGCTGCAGCAGGTTATCTCGTAATCGATTTCAATCGTCTCTGACATTGCCTTCACTAGCATCCGGTCTAGGGTGAACATACGGGGGTGGAGGAAAGCTGGTCTCAATCTGCCTATTGATATCTTTCTGCCTTTCATTCCTGCCGTACGCTTGATGGTTGAAACGATCTGCTTTGGAAGATTGTGTGAAGTTCCTACGTCACAGTAGATAACCGACTTTGAAAGTCACGTACCGTGTTCGCAAGTTGTAGCGCTGCTTGTTCTTTATCCGTTAAATGATGAATTTGTGAATTCGGTGAATAGTCGACAAACGCCCACGCCCTGCGCCACCTTTGGGTCATCTGAAATGTTGAGATCTCGTTGAGTGTATAGGTCCGTGTGTAGGATTAGCTCCCTGCCAAAGTTCGCATAATGTGGGCTCACACCTGTCGCCACATACTTCGCACTGTTGAGGGACCTACAAAGTCGACATCCAACTCCCATGGTTAGCATTAACGTGGTGTTTGGTGATTTGCTTGCCTTGCACCCGTACCTCTTGTGCCATAGAGCAAGTGTTGGAATTGACCATGGTGGTGGATTCTAGAACCGATGCTTTGATAAAAGCTATAGTAACTCACGAGCCGTTATTTCATCCATGGAAAATGTCAGTATTCTTAAAATCGTCAATTAAAAAAAAAATCCTTAAGTTCGTCAAGAAATGCCGCAACTACCCATTACAAGTGTGACCCTGCAGTCGACAACATACAAAGCGGTCGGAGGCAGAAGAAATAAATAAGTTAGTTGAAAGCTATTTTCCACTGTGAATATAACAAGTAAGCATCAGAAGAAAAATGAAAATATTTAAAAAAGGCAAACACGTCAATAAATGTAAAGTTATTTGAAGTTTGGTCCTGTCAGGAAGCTTGTTTTTAATCCGAAATTCGCCAATATTACACCGCAACCAATAGTGTTCGTCTACTATCATATCAGCACCAACATTTGCATCTGCTTTTGTAAACAAACACTTTGTCTGCTAATTTATCGGAAGATGAATACAATTCCTTCAAATAAAATTTATCAGCGGATAGAGATAAAGCTCCTCTTCCTTAAAGAGTGCTTAATTTGTATTTGTGACCTTTTGTTCAAGAGAAAACGACTATGAAAGCCATTGTTTACAAAAGCAGATTTGCCTTAATCTAATGCTGGCGCTGAGTTGTTCTATTCCCTTTACTACTTAACCATAGATGCGGCCATCTAGTGGTCTTCCGAAAACCTCTTGTTCCACGTTGTTCGAAGCACTCTACATCCTCTTTTATGAAAATACCTATTGGCACCATCCCCGCTAGGACGGAGACCGCGTCGCGTGATACCGTTCGGTATGCACTAACCACTCTTGTAATACGTTCACACTACGCTCTATACTACGTGATATCCAGTACAGCAACTGTTCGCTAACTGGGCTAAGTGCGCAGCCCAGTTAGCGGATGCTGCTCGCTAACTGGGCTGACATTTCAAATGTAAATAAACTTCGAGGGGGCTTTCGATCAGATTTCGGTTGGAATATTTCATTGCACAATACATAAATTAAATATTGTTTTTAAGTCTTATGCGTTATTGCGATGTAGATTATTGTTCTCCCAATTGTGCAAAATGTTTGACTTAGTTTGTGTGAAATTACGACTCAATTTCGTACAGTTTAACCATTTTTAAATCCTTTACGAAACTCATATGCCTTTTACATGCCCCTTGCTTATTTTGACAACAAAATGTCAAATGTTGTTTTTTGAAGTTTATTTGCTTTTTAACTGGGCTATAGCCCAGTTAGCGAACGCCCAGTTAAAAAGCAGCCCAGTTAAACAGCACCCAGTTAGCGAACAGTTACTGTATCTTGATATCAGCATCTATACATATAGTTTTCACTGGAAATTTTGTGCATGGCATTTGATATCAAGATACTCTATATCACGTAATATAGGTTGTAGTGTGGACGGGATATTAGGCACATAAGCTTGTGCGTACTCTCTAGCTTACTAGTGTAGCTCTTGATACTCAAGGCGGTGATCCATGCCGGCCCGCCGTACCGAAGTATAGACAGGGCGACACTGGCCAGGAGCTAACACTTAAGGCTCAAACGCAGTGACAACCGAAGCGGAACGGCGACGGCAGCGAAAAGCCCAATCTGACTAAACCTGCTTGTTGGATAGACAACTAAAAAGATTCAAGTTGATTCCAATTGGACATATTGATGTCATTTATGGCAACTGTCAAACTTGCCGTTCCGTTTCCGTCCACATTGCGTTTGGACCTTTACTCCCTTGCACCGCCGAGCTATTCGACATCATGCGGGATAATGCCGATATAGTCATAGAGGCTTTCTTGCCGGCGTAAACGACGTGACTGATAAAGGACAGTTTAATGTCGATCATGACCCCAAGATACCTCAAAGACCTAATCGATTCGATTGTGCAGTTACCTGCATTGATCGTCGCATGTTGCTCCGATTTTTGGTTATTTACCACCGTGACCTCAGTCTTATGGTGGGCTGGCTCCAGTTTTCTGGAACTCATCCATCTCTCCACAATGCCAATGGAATGCGAGGCCGTTAGCTCCATCTCTTCAATGGATTATCCACATATGTCCAGGGTGATGTCGTTCGCGAACACGACTATCTTCACCCCGTTCGGGAACTAAAGCCGCAATACCTTATCGTACATCGTGTTCCATAGCACTAGACCCAGGATCGAACCTTGTGGGACGCCAGCGGTGATCTGGACACGTTTCTGGCCTACCTGTTTTGTATACCAGTACGCGATTCTGTAGGTAGCTTCCAAGAATCTTGTACAGGAACCTGAAGGCGATGGAGCGACTCGGCGATAGCCACCAAATTGACGCTATTGAATGCATTTCTCACGTTAAGGGTGACCACTGCAGTCTCATACTCCTCGCCTTTGCGCTGGATTGCCACCTCAGCCATCTTGGTGACGGACAGGATGGCATCCACCGTCGACTTCCCTTTACGGAAGGCAAACTGATTATTAGACAGACCGCCTATACCCTTCGTGTATGTTGTCAGTCTGTTGAGGATTACCCTCTCGAGCACCTTACCCGCTGTATCCAACAGACATAAAGGTCTATATGCCGATGGATCTCCTGGTGGCTTTGGCTTAGCTAATTTGTTATCGCAATGAGTTCTTCGTTCATCACCGTCGCCTCGTCGCCGACCCCCGTTTTTGCCGTTATCAATGCCCACGTGGTTACGGGTGTTCGGCTGAGCCGCCCACCCTTCCGTCGCTATGACAGCGTTAAGGTCTGGGATACTGGAACGCTGGTCATGAGACAAATCTACGGCGGTAGAGGGCATGGACTCAGGTCGTGACTCGGTTAGAGTCCCCCAACGATCACCAGCAGCAGCTCTGGTGATTGCTCCGTTGGAGCCGCCGTTCCTTTGGTTTTGGCCATTACTACCCGATAGGCGTCACCCCACGGATTCTTATTGGCTTTCTGACACAGCCACTCGAAGCAGGCTCGCTTGCTGACCTTTATTTTCCTCTTTAGTGTGGCCTTCGCGGCGACTAGCGACGCTCGATTCTATCGGCGTCTGACCGCGCTCTTTGCATCCTCCGTCTTGCGTGTAGGCATGTTCTTTGGAGGTCGGCGATCGACTCCGTCCACCAACACACCGGCGATCTTCCATTCTTCGGTTTGACTTCCCACGGCATGGTCGCATAACACGCTCTTGTAAGTATCAATTCCGGAAATTAGGGTTTTGCAAACAAATGGCGTAAGCGCCACCTCAACAGAGAACCATTTGTCGTTTTGAGTGCCCGGCTACTCAAAACTCAGGGCGAGTTCAGATAAAACACAAATGCATTGAATGAACTAATAGACGGAAAGATCTCGAATAACTAGAAGGAACTAACTCAAACCGTATAAAACTAATCAAGAGAAAGCCTTTCAACGAACCAAAAGCACGGGATGCCTATTCTCATCACAGGTTAAGTGCTTCCGAACACCTCGATATTACACGCTTCAGGGCAAGAGGGAGGACTGAGATTCCGAAGCAGCCCGACTTGGAGTACAACAAAAACGATGAAATGTGAGAAACCTCGTGTGTCCAATACACCTATATGATGGTAACTTTCTAACCTAACAATTAATGTAACTAACTACAATTTTAACCAACATTTGAAAAACATGACTTTCAAAAAATCTCCTACTATCTACACGCTATTTCTTAACAACCCAAATTTGAGTACGATGGACTCAAATTCGTCGGAAGTATGGCTACCCAAAAGTGAGCTAAGAGAGTATGCTTCTGTATCAATTCTTTGCCTGATCTGCTACCAGCGCTGCCTCCAACTTCAACACCAATTTCAACATTTCTATTGCTTCTGATCGGAGTGATCATACTAATGAAAATAGCCTTCATCGACCTTGTTCTACACCGGGACGCACCCTTGCCTCATGCCCTAAGTCCCCATCCCTCTCATCGCAGTCGAGCCTCTCCCGCCAGCGATCAAAAGCCGTCCCGCCCCTGCCTTTGAGTTGGGTGATGGGTGCTTCCGAACTTCTACTACAGGCCGCTAGTCTTGAGGAAGCTCCTATTCTGCTCAACGCAGTCGAGCCCTACCTGCCAGCGACCAGCAGTCGTCCCGGTCCTGCGGTTGAGTTGGGAAACGGGGCTTCCCGATTTCCAGTAATGGCAAGTATGGTCAACAAACGGACACTTCCCGCTCTGATGGTATTTCCTTTCCCAGTGCTACAAACCTTGAATGTCGGAATTCGGACCTTGTAATCTGCTACCAGAATGTTGGCGGAATGCCCGGCCTTATTGATGACTGTCGGTTAGCGTTCATGGATCATTGCTACGACATTATAATCTTAACCGAGACATGGCTGGATTCTCGGACTGTTTCTAGTTATGTTTTTGGAGATGGTTACGAAGTTTTCCGCTGTGATCGGAACATAAACAACAGTAGGAAATTGACCGGCGGTGGTGTTCTCGTTGCAGTTAGTATCAGGTTGAAAGGAAGTCCAGTTGAAGACGATTCCTGGATCACCGTAGAACAAATTTGGCTAGCAATTCAGCTTGGAGGTCGTATTCTATTCCTTTGTGCGGTGTACATTCCTACGGATCTAACTCGAGATTTAGACATAATTGATGCGCACTGCCAATCTGTTTCTGCTATTTCGATGAAATGATGATGCTCGGGATCCATGATGAAATGATGATGCTCGGGATCCATGATGAAATGATTATTTTGGGAGACTTCAACCTAGCGGGCATTGCATGGACTCCAACGCACAGCGGCTTCATCCGTCCCGACCATGAACGTTCCTCTTTCTACGCAGGTGCTATTCAGCTTTTGGACAGCTACAGTACCGCAACTCTCCCAAGTTAATGATGTGGTGAATGAGAATAATCGCTCTCCAGATCTCTGCTTCGTGAGTGGCCGAGATATTGCTGCCGTCATCTCTACAGCTCCCGTGCCTCTAGTTAAGGATGTCCCTCACCATCCTTCTCTAATAGATGCTGTCGAGGACGTTGTAGCTTGAGACTTCGTCGACACTCCTGCTACTGTGTCATATGACTTTCGTAGAGCCGACTATCGCAGTATTGGTGATGTTTTACCTAGTTTGGATTGGCAGAGCATTCTTGAGTCGACCGACGTTAACATCGCTGCTCAAACTTTTTCCCATGTCTTGGCTTATGTCATTGACAGACACGTCCCAAAAAAGATTGTTCAGACTGACACTCGGGTCCCTTGGATGATGGACGCTCTTCGCTACGCTAAAACGGATTAAAAGGGCGGCTCTTTGACGCTATGTTAATCAACAACGTAAGGAAGTAGGCTTACCTTCATCCATGTTCTATAATGGCGAAGCTGCTGGCACTCAACAGGAAATTTGCGATCTGTTCTCGGTAAAATTTGCTAGTGCTAGTTTATGAAGACGAGAGATTAACCAGTCATTCTGTTCACGCTGCCGCCGGCAATGTTTCCTTGGCAAATCAAACATTCTGCCTAGTTGATGTGGATTCAGGATCAATCTCGAACGCGGCATTACACCTTAAAACATTGCTTAAGCCCGGACCCGATGGGGTTCCGTCGGTTATTCTGAAACTAAACATGGCTTGTCTTCTGTATCCACATCATCAGAAATTCCAGATATCCCTTTCTAGCGGTACATTTCCTTATTGTTGGAAAATGGCGGGCATTGTGCCTGTTGTGCCTTACGTCGTACATCACTGATGGTATGGCATCTTCTCGGTACAACCATCGAACGAACGCAGTGCGTTAAAGACCTAGGTGTTCAGCTGGATTCGAAACTGACGTACACGCAACATTTATCGTATGTTGTTGACAAAGCTTCAAGGACACTCGGTTTTATATTCAAGGTTGCGAAGATTCACTGCCTAAAATCGCTCTATTATTCCCTCGTTCGTTCGACACTGGAGTATTGTTCAGCGGTCTGGAGTCCATGCTATGATAATGGCGCCGAGCGAATCGAATCTATTCAACGCCGTTTTCTTCGGTTCGCACTTCGTAGACTTCCTTGGAGCGACCCTTTTCGTCTTTCTAGCTACGAAAGTCGGTGTCAGTTGGTCGACATGGAGCCTCTGCGGGTCCGTAAAGCTTTAACTGTTGCAGATGTGCTACAAGGAAGAATCGACTGCAGAAGGATCCTTCAACAAATTAGCATCAACGTCCAACCAAGGCCAATGCGCCACAACTCCATGCTCAGGCTTACTTTTTGCCGCACCAACTATGGGTTCAATAGCACTATTCACGGGTTGCAGCGAATCTTCAATAGGGTGGCGTCCATTTTCGATTTCCATCTGACGCGGAACGCACTTCGTCGGAAATTTTCTACCGTTTTTAGAACAATTGACGCACGTAGTTAAGATAGTGTATAGCTTTAATTATACTATTTTTACTTATTTATTTTTGTGTCTTGACTCCAGTTAAGAGGATATGTAATCGTTTCTTATTGTATGTTTTTCCTATTTAACATCATTAGGCCTTAACTTGGTCTGTTGATGTCTACTTCAAATAAACAATCTACAAGACACTTCTCACGTTCACATTACCTCGACAAATACACCGCCAAACTACATACATAAAACTCTGCAACCTGTCTCTTCCACGGGTCAAATTAAAGTGGACGGGAAAGCATGTGGTATTCCTCAAATTTTCGTTCCGGAAATCGCTATAAGAATATTTCTAAACCCGATCTCCGATTACCCTTTGAGACGATTACAGGAAGTTTCTCGAGTTCGCGTTGTTCGACCTCTGCTCGATCACCGAAGGGTAGGCAAAGGCTGACTATGTCTGACGTGACTACGTCTTACGGCAAGGAAGGGTGTCAATTGAAAAACTAAAATTAGCGACTATCAGAAATATCGTTACAATTAACGCTTATAACTAATATGCTGATAGTTTATTGTTTACATCAATCGGTGAGAAATCCCGTACCAATCAACAATTAACAATCTCAAAATTTTAAACAATAACACAAATAAAGGTGATTGCTTATAATTTTAGGCTAAATTTAGACTGAGGCAGGACTGAGAAGGTTTAATTCAAATGCAAATCGCGCCACTGGAACATGGTACAAGACCGAACTGACACTCGTGTTCATGTTCATTTGATAGTGCATGTGCGCACTTCAAGATTGCGATCATTTGAGAGTGTATACTTCATCAAACATCTGCGCTAGGCTGTACCTAGAGACTGCATCAAGAGATTAAACTCAATTCAACGGATCAGTTTTGTGCTCTAAATGAAAAAATCTCGCGCTGAGTAAGAGAATGAACCTGAAGGTGAACTGTCCTGAAGTAACAGATTACTATATGTATGAGTTCATCTATTGCATCGAGCTGATTTGAATAATTAGTGTTGCTTTGTAGCTACCTGTAGCGACTGCTCTGACAATGGCGATGGACTATTCTGCCTCCCAATCCTACATTGCGCTAGATTAATCTTTCAACTGGTGTACTCGTACCGGAACCTCATTTGTCCAGGATATTTCGGAAACAAGCTACAAATCACAAACAATTCAATAGAAGCATTTTATTCATCATCATTCGCATCGATTCGTTACACTTTGAATGGTTCATATTCATCGTCAATATGAGCAACAATTTCATAAACTCAGATTACTTCTTATTTTTCTTTTTGCCACCACTGGGAGCCGGTGCGGTCACTCCGGTTAGTTTAGCGAGTTTCTCCTTCAGTGCCAACAGTGCGGTGACTTCCGGTTGCCAAACGGACTTGTCCGAGCTGCCCTTGAGCGTGCGAACCTTCTCGCCCTGTTTGGTTATTTCTGTTTCCAGTGCTTTGATCATTTCCGGACCGGCTGGGCCCGCTGCAGCTGGCATGGTAGGTTCAACGGTGGTTGTAGTCACACTCTCGGACGTTCTCGGCTGGCTCAACGATTGCAGCTGTTTCTTCAACTCGAGCAGGATGTTAACTTCCGGCTGCCAAACGCTCTTGTCCGCTCCGGTCGATTTGACCTTACGGACCTTGGCTGCCTGTTCGTCAACCGCCTTTTGGGCCTCCACCAGCGAAGTGAACAGTTTGTTTCCGGGTGCTTTAGGTGTTGGGGGTTTGGCGGGTTGTTGTTGTTGAGCTCCGGCGTACTTTTTCTTCAATTCAGCAATTTTTGGGTCATCGATTTTGTTGAATAGGACGGTTGGTTTGCCGATTTTATGTCCACTGGGAAGTAGGATGCGCATAAAAGGTTTGGCCGCATCGATATGGCCTGCTGTGACGTTGAGTTGGGAGTAGAGGTTGCGGGCCGTTGATGGCATGAATGGGAATATTAGAGTAGCTAGCAGACAGGCGAGATTACAGCACAAAGCAATAACGGTGCCAGCGCGGGCCTTTTGGTCGTCAGTTCCCTTGACGGAAACCCAGGGCTGTTCGGCTTGCATGAGTTGGTTGCCGTAGCGGGAGATTGCAAGCAAGTGACGAATACCGTCGCGGAGTCGAGCCTTCTCCATCTGGTGGACGTAGCCTTTAAGTTCGCGATTGATCAAGGCAAGAAGAGTGTAATCCTCGTCGTTCAGGACCAGTGGTGGAACAGTCGAATCGAAGCACTTCTCGCAGAAAACTAGAGCACGGTTTACAAAGTTTCCGAGATTTTTCAGCAGTTCGTTGTTGTTTCGAGCGGCCAGATCATTCCAACTGAAGCTTGAATCTTGACCTTCCGGTCGAGACGAACAAAGGTAGAAACGCCACACATCAGCGGGGATTCCAGTGTCATGGGCGTCATTGCCGAACACTCCAACTCCACGACTCTTGCTGAACTTACCGTCCTCGTAGTTCAAATACTCCGTGGCCATGATGTGCGACACCAGGGTATATCCTTTATCAATGCCAATCAAACTGGCCGGGAACATGACCGAGTGGAATGGAACGTTGTCCTTAGCCATGAATTGGTACAAGTCGACCTTGGTTTCCGGACTTGGTTGCCACCATTGTTTCCAATCCTTGCAGTAGCGACTGGTCATGGAAATGTATCCGATCGGGGCATCGAACCACACATAGAACACTTTGTCCTCGTACCCTTCCAAGGGAACAGGAATTCCCCACTTGAGATCTCGAGTGATGCAGCGAGATTTCAGGCCCTCCTTCAGCCAAGCTCGCGTGATGACACGAGCATTATGCGTCCAACCTTGTTCAACTCGATCAACCCATTCACGCAGCCTCGGTTCAATTTTTGGCAAATCCAGGAAGAACTGACTCGACTGTCGAATGATTGGAGAACTATTGCAGACCTTACAACGCGGACGAACCAACTCTATGGCGTTGATAAGCTTGCCGCAAGCATCGCACTGATCCCCACGAGCATCTTCGTAACCACAACCCGGATGAGGACAAGTACCTTCGACGAAACGATCAGCTAGGTAACGGTCACACTTCTGACAGAGGAGTTGATCCACTGCCCGGGTTTCAATGAACCCTCCTGCGTACAGATCCTTGAACATATCCTGAACAATTTGCGTCTGCTCAGCTGTAGTTGTCCTGCCAAAATAGTCAAATCCAATCCCGAACCAACGGTAGATCGAGTTGTGAATCTCGAAATACTTGTCGCAAATCTGCTTCGGCGTGAGCTTCTCCGACAAAGCCTTCGTTTCCGTTGCCGTGCCGTATTCATCCGTACCGCAGATATATAACGTGTTGTAACCACAAAGACGGGAATATCTGGCAAACACATCGGCGGAAAGAACGCATCCAATAATGTTCCCCAAGTGGGGGACATTATTAACATACGGCAAGGCCGATGTGATCAAATTGTTCTTCTGGCCAGCCTTTGGCAGTACAATCTTGTCATCGAGTACTGGCGTTTCTCCAACAGCAACGAATGCGTCCTTGGCCGATTGCAATTCTTCTTTATGTACAGTAGCAGCCAGGTTGTCCGAAGTGTCCACAAGAACCTGTCCTTCGAAGTCGATGATCTCCGGATCCAGAACAATATGATGCAACCCTCCGAAGTGGTTCGAATGTTGCAATGAGGCAAAGCTCAGCTCCGCCAGCGGTAGCTGCTCCAACGCAGCTTTCACTTCGGGCATGGCAACGATTGCGCGATACCATCTCAACAGATTGTCGATATTCTGGGCGCCCTTCAATGTCCCCTGAGGGGCCAACATGCTCCACACGGAAATATCAGCCGACGTTAGCTTTTCCCCAGTGAGGAAAGTATTATTGGTCAACGAATCGTCCAGGAACTTGACCAGCGAGTTCAGGATCTGTTTCGCGTTCGGATCCTGCCGGTTTCCCACGACCATATTGTGGGCCAACGCCGGGGCCAACCTGGTCGTAGACCATTCCAGCCATTCATCCCGCTGGATGACGGGCGTTTCACCCTGCAGCAAATATTTGACGGCTACGTCGGTGGAAAACAGCTGCACTCCGCTTTCCAATTGCAAGATTGGCAAATGCTTCATATCCTTGAGCTCGGCATCTGAAAATGATTGGAAGTTAATGAACTCGTTACTCGGGGAAAACTTTGTGTGAGTGCGTTCTCGTATGCCACTCGGAGTCGTCCAGTCTATTTTAACAACACTTGCTGCGGTGTAGTGTTTAAGACCAGTGCCTTTAGCTTTACTTGAAGTGAAGTTTTATGGGTCAGTCTCGTTAGATCTTTTACGATATTCGAAATCGTGATTCGAACAATGCACACCCAATTCTTCAAGCGGTGTAATTTGTTCTCCTTAACAATTTGTCATACATTAGTTTTTTTTATCGGCACACATACACACCCACGACCCACTTCCCAATTCTTACCATTCAGAGTAACTGTTTTGACCTGCACCTCCTTCTTTGCAAATTTGGCACAGATTAGCAGCTTCAATCCGAACGGATTTCCGGCGTTGGTGTAGATAATCATAGTTTCCTCCGGTCGTTGTCGATCACTGCACTCGTTCTGGTATGTTTTCCGCACAGGAAATGATGAAACGAAGCCCACTTCTTGCAAAGCAAATAGTTTTAGAAACGGGGAAAACTTGTCGCGTGTTCTTTTCCGAGTGGGAAAGTCCGCGAGCGGTGTGTAGTGAGTTGTCAATTCGCGAATAAAAGCAAAGACTCGCGAAGCGCCGGCGCGAACCCGAAAGGTCGCCTTTCGTGCTCGGCTGGTGCTAACCTTCTGATTTCGATGATTTTGTATTTATTTTTTTCAGTGGGGTTAAGTGTCAAAACTTTTAGTGCTACTTCGGGACAAAAATGGTGCAAAACAGATACTGAGTTAAAGTTAGATTTCCTTTAATTATCGAGACATTCAGTGATATATTCGAGTATCTAGCAATTCAGTGAGTAAACGTTCATCAGAGGCAGTTCGAGTTTTGTTCAATACGCCAGAAGTAAGAGTAGATTTTGCATAAATTAGTTCGTAAATATTGCAAACAAAAGGATTCACTCTCTGAGATGTGGATTCGGAATGGGTTGGTCGAATAAAAAAAACATAGAAACTAAATATTACACGGAACGAAATGAGTGCTTTGAAACAATTAATACTAGTGACACGGGTATAGAGGAATCCAACTTGAAAAATGAAAAAGACATCGAGTGGTGATAAATCTGACAGCTCCCTTGTTAAGTATAGGTCGAACATCTTAAAACGCTTCTAGAAAATTCAAATGAAACTTAAATGAAAAGCGGTTTATTGTATGATGTAAGAAAAACCCAAAACTGCGCAATAGGCGCATTATTTCAATTTTATTTTTATTTGGCTGAAAATGTCTTTATTGAGTAGTTTAGAATTTTTCTTACATCATACAACAAACCGCTTTTAATTAGAATTCAATTTTCAGCAGTTAGATTTATCACCACACGGTTTCTTCTTCTTTTTTCAACCTGGATTCGTCCATACATGTTGGTTGTTGAAAACAATGATGAGAGACCCCGACACCAATCTTTCAGCTGGGCAAATGTAACACTTAGTTGCAGTATTTGCCACATGCTGCAAAGCTAAAATATTTGGTTTTTTATTGAACACATAATACAATTATAAAAATTTGACTTACAACTTCGGTGTTTTCACTCCTGGGATAAAGTTTCACTATTCCAGAGTGCCCGTGCCATCACGCTTGCTTTCACCTATAACAATGCGCAATATCAACGGGATAAACAAACACCGAAGTTGGTCATTTGTTTTCAGGGGGTTCGTCGATTAGTTGCATGTGCAACATTGGTGTAAAAAACTGGCAAGACTTAGCAGTTTTAAAATGTTTTAAGCTTACCCGGATAAAATAACAATACAATTATAATTTAATAATACACAATATCAACAAAATTTATTGCCGACCATGAATTTTACTGTTCATGTATCAGACAAATCAAAAATTTCACATTGTAATTACAATAGATCTACTATACATGGAGAAATCCAGGTAACGCAAACGCTGTAGATGTCGCTCGTTTAAAATGTTTTTTCGAGCTGTCTAAGAAAAGTAATAAGTGATAAAAAGATCGAGGAAAATCGACGATTATGACCTTACTAACCAATTCCATACAGTTTGAAAAGTTGCCAAAAAGTTATTATCAATTTCAGTTTTATATACTACGATATTTAATCTCACTTTAGCTTTACTTAGATTCTTCAATACCATATGCTAGAATTTTTAACTCAAATTTGTTCAGAAAAAGTGATATTTTTTATTGTTAAGATACATTACTAACCCCCTTATTCTATTTTTGTTATCTCAATTTACAATAAATTCTATTGTAGAAACAAAAATTCCTAATGTTTTCTTATCGTCGCGAACAATACGTTCAATTGTACATATTATTGATTCTATTGTATGGTTACAACACATTTTATTGTAAATCTACAATACTTTTTTATTCGGGTATCTTGATGATAAATTGCTCGTTGCAGTTATTTCACAACCGTTATATAATGTTTTAACTCGGGGCTACCTCTATAGCATCAGCCTTATTCTGCATGGAGGTGAGTCGACACGACTCGCTCTCACATGCGAGGTGACAATTGTGCAAATCAAATGGAGAGTCACCTCACCCGAGGCGACAATTGTCACCTCGTATGTGAGAGCGAGTCGTGTCGACTCACCCGCCACGCAGATTAAGGCTGTATAAGTTTGGCATACGATGTTGGATAATCAATGGTGATTTGGCATAATGACAATTTTGCATAAATCAGAAAAAAATAAAAATATAAACCCGGAGAAATTTGTGAAATGGGTGAATCTGCTTTTGTAAACAAACATTTAAATCGATGATTTCTCACGAATAAAAGCTTAATTTCTTATATGAAGTCCAGAATCGGGTAAAAGAAAGCTTCTGTTAGCCAGCTGTGGTCTTAATTTTTCAAATTGAGCTTTTATTCGCTAAAGAAACGTCGATTCAAATGTTTGTTTACAAATGCACATTTGTCCATTTCGCAAATTTCTTCGGAATAATCGGAAGCTTCAGGTTCAGTGGGCATAATTATGATTCGGCAAAACTTAAAAATTCAAAATTCAATTGGTATAAAGGTCTTATGGCATTCAAGCATGAGAAAAATCGGTTCACTTAGCGCTCATTTCTCACTCACACGTATAAGCATTCAGAAGTGAACGTTACCACGTTTAAATTATTCCGATTCTGTTCATTACTATTCTGCTTTCATTCTATTCGTAGAAAACAGAATTGAGCAAAACTGGCAGCAGATCGTATAGTGATTGAATCGGAAGGTAGAAGTGTAAACGATTTCTCATTGCCTATTTTTTACCCGCTGAATCATTAACGATTGCATTCAGTTTGATTCAGCTGAGCGAGATTGATTGAATCACACACTTTTCTTCAAATCATACCTTAATCATCATTTAACATTTCAAATAATGATCTAACATGATGTTAAGCAATCTAATGCAACATGAAAACATAAAGCGTCATTTTAAACCGTATCTCTGCTTTGATCCTTCCAGCTGATTGCATTCACTGAGTCAAAATAATCTCATATGGTGTATTCAAATCGCTTGCGTTCAGTGGCAACGCATTCATTCAATATAACGTCTAGCTGAAAATTTGTTTCGTATGATTCTGTTTTGCTCGTTTATTCTTTCTACAATGTTCGTTTTCGAGGGTTCGTGTAAAATCGTTTGATAGAAAACATCACACTCGTACACTATTCTGTTAGCAACCGAGGGTTGCTATTTTAAATCAGTGGTGCTCATGCGAGTGAATGAGTTTTCCCATGCTTGATGGCATTGGCACCCAAGAGTTTGAGAAAATCTGTAAATTAACGTTTCATCAGAAACATTCGTCATAAACACTAGAAAATTAGATCAATTTCCAAGCAATTAACCAATTTCATATGGCATTATGGTTGTGCATATAAATTAAAAATTTAGAGAAAAATAAAATATTTAGCATAATAGTTATATCACGGATTGTCAAATAATTGAAGAATATTTGAAAGACCAGCCCAATCAACACAACTTGTTATGTAATGTTCAATAATTCATCTCTAAGACATGATCTCATGTATTTTTCTAGTAAACTTAACTTATTTTTGGTAGCTTATATGACCAAAACAGTGCAATAAATCGATCTATTTGAAACATCTTTAAGGCCACACAAGAAGTTTCCAGATACAGATTTAGAACTAATAACCCGTTTTCAAGATGCTTAGAACAACATGCTTTCAACATGATGATGTCTCATCTAGGTAGATTCTAGCATCATTATAACAAATAAGTTATAATCAAGTAATTTAAAAGTAAAAACAATTGCAGAAATACATGAACATGACAAGCTTGTTCGAGAAATGTCAAACGAACAGAAGTTAACAAAGATTGTTAACATTAATTGTTATGTTATTTATTCTCCGTGCGAGGAGTAACGATTATGATGTAGAAGGAGATGTTCGCTCATCACCATGAGGCACCAAGAGTGAACATTAATGTTTTTGGCTAGAATGAAAGATGTGAAGAAAAAGTGAAAGTTCCGTCAGAGTGCGGCAGGTAGGAAAATTTAATGGATGTTTTTTTGGAAACTGAGCGAAAGGGCATGTATCCAATGGTACTCGAACCATGGACGTCAATCTTTGCCTAACATCCCACTGCGGGGTAGGTTGTAGTAACGGAACAAGTCCGCCACTTCAACAGGCAAAAATTGACGCATGGAAAGACGCTCATGTACCACTGTGGCTTGTATAGTTATTCTAGCGATCTATTGTGTGCACTCTGTTTATTGATGCGCACATGGGAGAGGAACTCTCTCCTTTTTTGGGTTTGTTTTGATTCGCACCGACTGACGATCACTAACGTTTCTTCTCGTCGTCTCCAACGTAGAGACCTCGGAGAGAAAACACCGTGAAGCGATGCGATACTGGTCCCCACCAGTATAATTAATGGTTACCACCATTTTTTAACAAAGATTGTTAAGTTTGTTTATGAGAAACATATGCACAACTCATGGTAAAAAAATGACTATCGTTTTTGGCAGAATCAATTATTAAATTTTTAGTAATAATTGGAATCTTAGTTTTTTTTTCCATATCTTTGGCGTAAAGTTGAAATTGAGTCCAAAATACATCTTGAGAGCAGTCTTATAACATATGGTGGTCCATTGCTGTTATTATAACATCATTATTATAGCATCTTCTTACTGAAATGTCATTTGGCTCCAGAAATTTCAGAAAAATTTACGTTTCATGTGGACCGTCAAAATGAATCAACTGCTGATAGTGATTCTTATACCATGCAATAAGACAATAGTTCCGAAAAATATGTTTGTTTTTTTCTTGTAGTTAGACCAATCCTGTAACCGTTTCTTAGGAAGATCTGCATATTTTTAATCGATATGAAAAATTTATAAAAAGTCATGGGAATTCATAAACAAATTCATCATACTCATAACAAACATTTCTGTCAACTTCGATATGTCTTTACATCTGCTAGTTTGACGTAATTCGACTACAATGTGCAGTGTCTTGTACTAATAACTCGATTTCATCATTAGTCCCTGACACTGAAAAAGTCTGCACATAGTAGACGAAATACGCGTATCTGTCAAGATAAGCAATAAAGGTAGTTGGAATTAAATGGAAAATACTAACTTTTCTTCTCATTTTTAGTTAGATTTTTATATTTTGAAATTGTTAGAGCGTTTTAGCAAAATACTCACAAACTGTACTTCATTACCTCCCTTGTAGGTTATTCATTAATGAAAGCCGTCGTTTCAATTCTCCTTTTGTCGATTTGTTGCCATTTCATTAGTTTCTGTGTGACTCCAGCGGTAAAATGAATTGACCCCTACTTAAACATTTTTCTGGGAAGTTCAAACCCTGCTGCAAACCCATGTTTCATATGCGATTTCGTCAAAAATTGTTCACACAGAAACCTCCTCTTTCATTTATTTCAGCTTAAACCACCATGGGTGAACGCAAGGGTCAGAACCACTACTACCCACCGGATTACGATCCGAAAGTGGGTAGCTTGAACAAATGGCAAGGAACACATGCCCTGCGGGAGCGTGCGCGCAAAATCCACCTGGGCATCATCATCATACGCTTCGAGATGCCTTACAACATATGGTGCGATGGCTGCAAAAACCACATCGGCATGGGCGTGCGATATAATGCTGAAAAGACAAAAGTGGGAATGTAAGTTTCAAAGCGTGTAAAATTATCCTCTGCCAGCAACTTCTTTCGCAATCTAACATTCAAGGTACTATTCTACACCAGTTTACCAATTTCGGATGAAGTGTCACCTGTGCGATAACCATTTCGAGATCAAAACAGATCCTGCGAATTTAGACTACGTAATAGTGACCGGAGCGAGAAGACAGGAAAATCGATGGGATCCAACCCAGAACGAGCAGATCGTACCGGAAACGAAAGAAGTACAGAAAAAGCTTTTCGATGATCCTATGTACAAACTGGAGCACGGTGCCAAAGATATCAAGACAGCGGAGGATGCAAAGCCCGTCTTGGGCAAGCTCTACGAAAGAAATAGCACCGTGTGGGAAGATAACTTCGCAGCCAACAGTCGTCTGAGGGCAGAATTCAGAGTAGGAAACGTTTTATTCAATGAGGGAAGATTAACATACTAAAGTCAGCTCTTTCACTTTTCAGGCTACCAAAAAGCAAATCAAACAACAAGCTGACAAGGACAATGCTTTGCTAGCCAAATCCAGCTTGGATATATCTCTACTTCCGGAAAGTGAAACTGACCGTAGGATGGCCGCATTGATGCGACTACATTCAGCGAAATCAGTGGCAGAGAAAGACCGTGAGCGGAGGGTGGCTATTCTTACACGGCCAGCATTACCATCCACATCAAAGGGAGAGAGTGCGAAGGTTAAAATAGCCAGCGCTAAGTTGGAACCCACAAGTCTCGGCATAGTGAAAAGGCCAGCTACCTCTTCTGCTGCATTGGTGTTGACCGGTGTTAGTGTTAAAAATACCTCCACAAACGACGATCCATTGTCGAAGAAACCAAAATTGTTGCTCTGCGACTACAGCTCGGGTTCCAGTGATAGTGATTGATGTTTTGTTGAGGTATCGAATAAATGATTTTGTAATTAAATTTGTTTTGTTTGATTTTATTCAGGATCAGTTCACGATGGCCGTCCATAATTTACTAGAGGGTAGATATGATTGACTTATTTGATATACAGTTTTGTAATGAAATTATGTTATGTTAGCTACTAGGTTGCCTGAAAAGTCTCTTTAATACACGAAAACCTTTTTTTTCCCAAATTCGTTTATATTTCTCAACATACTCTCTTTTAGGTCGATACAGCGAGTCCAGCGATTTTGTTATTCATTTTATCCCATCCGAATCGTACTCCTTCGGAAGTCCTTCAAAATAGCCATCGGTTTCAGCTATGAGCTCATCGTTTGAGTAAAATCGCCATCTCTTTAGGTTTGGTATCAAAGAGAAGTCACTGGAGGCGAAGTCTGGCGAATGCGGTGGATGGGGAACCAATTGATACCAAATTTCATTCGATTTTGCTTGAGCAATTGAGGATGAATGAGCAGGCGCATTGTCGTGACGATAGAGTACACTTTTTCTCTTCAAATGCGGCCATTTTTTCTGGACGTCATCCTTCAAACGATCCAATAACTCTGCATAGTATGCGCCTGTTATGGTGGTACATTTTTCCAGAAAGTCGATGAATATTACACCTTGCGCATCCCAAAACACGGAGGCCATAACCTTTCCCTCCGATTGTTGGGTTTTCGGGCGCTTCGGAGCACTTTCGCCCGGTGAAACCCACTGTTTTGCTTGCTGCAATGACACCGGTGTGTAGTAATGGATCAAAGTTTCATCCATGGTTATGAATCGGCGCACAAATTGCTCAAATTCTTCTGAGAGCTTGTAACACGAATGCGTTTTTGGTCCATTGTAAGCAAACGCGGCACTTATCGCGCGCAGAGCTTCTTCATACCCAAAACGGAATGCATGATGTTGCCAACTCGTTCACTTTTGGATGCTCCAATACTATATAATGGATTTTATCGACGTTCTCTGTTGAAGTGACCATCACAATTTGGACATCCAGAACGCGGTGCGTCAACAGTGCTCGTACGGCCTCAACGAAAATCAACAAACCACTTATAAATCCAGCTTATCTTTGCTTTCGGTAGCCGTTTTCTGTCGTAGAAAATAGTATTTGATCAAAACCGAAACTCGGATTTTTCCATTTTTTAAAATCTTCATGTAGAATAATGCAGTTGGGAATCGAATGGGGCTATAACCCTTCTCCCATATGACCTGTTTGGAACCACCGTTGATCTCTCAGAAGAAGTCATCATCGGTCTTGAAGTTGCTCCTCCCACGACGATCTCCCCTAGCGAGTTGGGTTTGTTCGTTACTCGGTACTGCAAGACGTGATAATTTCACAGCATTGTACTCTACGGACCATCCTGGAAAATGTTTTCGTTCTTATATAAAAACGATTTACATGAAGAACAGAATAAGAGGCTTACTGCCAGTTACAGCAGTTCCAGCGGTCGTCTTCTTTAGTCCATAGCCCTGGATAATTTAAACGCAGAAGCACAGCTAACTCTAATCGTCAGTTTCGGCTGCCAGTGTTAAACTTGAAGAAGACCTTCTACATTTGTGTTTTGGCGTTTAGTTTGTTTTCTGATTCACTTCGAAATGCGATCTCCGGATGAGCTGTGAGCTTGTCGAAAATAGAAAGAAAGCCATAATTAATGAAATTCGATTCTCGTCTGGTTATTAAGTATTACCATACTGAAATGAACTTCATACAGTTTGGCTTCAATACCGAAACGTTTCCCTTGCGACCATGCCTCGTCTTTGAACTGGAATTAACCTGGAAACAAATAACTAAAAAAAGAAAAGAAAATATGAAAATCTCTCCGCCCAAGGAGGTCGATTCTGCTAAATGTAACGGTACACTGAGCGAACAAATCGAGAGGAATTCTTAGGAATATCGTATGGAAATTTTCCATAAGATATTATAGCAAATTTTATACGATTCTCTAATGGAAAGAAGATCATTGGACGATCGCATGAAAATTTTCCTCACAGAAAAACAAGTTGCAATCGCGATTTGAACCATGAACCTCGGGATCCAGAGACATGTCACAATCCTACGAGACTATGGTATTATATATTCCTGGTGCAGTTGAAAACCGGAATAGCAGTCGCGCGACGATTACCCCCATAAGTCCAAGGCGCATCTAGTACGCTGTATGGCGCATCTGATGCGCTATACAGCACTAGATGCGCCATTGTTTGACTATGGAACGGAGTACATTGGCGGACTGCTATATTCGGTTTCAACTACCAGAATATACAAGGGTGGATCGCTCAGCACACTTTTCTCCTTTGCTATTTTTTTTAGTGTGTCTACAAGCGTTGCAATGTTTTGAGAATGTGCCGAAGGTGCCGATATGTTGACAGCCTAAATTGTGCATATTGGCAAAGATGCTGGTTTCTCATTTCTATACGCTCAACTTTCAAAAGTGTTCCTCAGTGTGCCACACATGTGGTATGGATTGAAAATCGAAGTGCCGCAGTTATAAAACTTATTCGTCTATTGAGTAAAACATCGTGGCTGGCACACTGTTCTAAGCGACTTATACACTGATGTAGAAAACATATCGAATTTCATAAAATTTTCCTTATGAAACTATATGAGCCCCTTGTATTTTGATTCCATATAGCCCATATGAAATCTTCGTGTTTACCTAAGGTTTTCTCAGTTAATCGTAATGATTTTCGCAAGTCGTTTTTATCAATTCCATAAACCACCTTATGAATTTTATGACTGTTGTTTGTGTGTAATAATTATAAGGCATATGTATGAAATAGTAAAAAGCGCGCCTAAACTATTGTTTTGGTTACTCTTGAAGAATTCGGATCCCGAGATCCCGATTTCTTCGACCTGAATACGCGGATCGAACGCGGATAGTAAAACAGGCTGAAGCAAATAAACGACTTGAAACCATAAATTAGGTAAAGTTTTATACATAAATTAACAATCCCCCTCATTCACATACCCAAGAGTTGAAATACCAACTAGCTGGAAAACAACAACAACAACACAACAACAACTAGCGGAAACATTAAAATTATTCAATTGAAAGCCATCACCACCTGCCTATATAAAACCGCATCACCATTTCCAACTTCTTCGACATTTTCCCCAACGGCAAGAACACCTGGAATGTCATTTAGCGAGCTTTATCGGGAATGCAATTGCACATCCAACGATTTTCACCACGACGGCAAAGACGATGACCACTGCAACAAAACGAAGATAACAACACCGATGGATCCAACGGACGGAGGAACTTGATTAGATCAGCAGCTAGCATTTCAGGAACTTAGCATTGTAAGTAATAGAATTGAATAAAATAATCATTCCGTCTCCGACCAGTAACTCGTTCAGTTCATACTTTTCTTAATTCAAATGCACATTTAAACAGTGTAAATTAGAGTTAGTTTTTCAAAAGCCCTTTTCGGGCAGGTAACTTCAATGCTTCCTGTGGATGATCCGCTCCGTAAATGTAAGCGATGTATCGTGTGGAAGTTTATTCTTGATCAATAAACAGTAATTGTACAGTGGGCGTACAATTAGATGGCTTTTATTTCATAACCACACATTTATTATTGGGATTTATTATGAGAAAATTTAATTAAATTCATTTAAAAACTACAAAAAAAAAAACATACTACAGTTAAGATTTTTATAACCAATGCACATGAGATCCATTGCACTAACAAATTAATTTCATAAGGTTATGTGATGAAACATATATGGTTGACATAAGCAAACCATTAGAAGCCATTGTGACAACAATCATTGCATTTCATAAGGTAATGTTATGAAATTCAAACCGTTTCCTTGTGGCCAATTTTCATAAGGTTATTTAATGAAAATTAAAAGGTTTTTTGCACTAGTGTAGTACGTTCACACTACAGTTTATACTACGTGATATAATGTATCTTGATATCAGCAGCCATACATCTAGTTTTCACTGGAAATAATGTACATGTCATTTGATATCAAGATACTCTATATTACGTAATATAAGCTGTAGTGTGAACGTACTATTACCCTTGCTGTAAGATGTTCCAGCTCTAAAATAACTCATAATAATTCAGAATTGACCAAGTGAAACCAAAACATTAACTTGCCTCCCGATTTTTACCATTTCACATACATATACCTTATGACTATAATGCACAAACAACGGTCATGAAACTCATAAGGCGGTTCTTTGAAAAGGATAAGAATGACTTCAGAGAATCATTACGATCAACTGAGAGAACCAAAACTTGCACACCTGGGTTTCATAAGAGCCTTATAGAATTTACTACAACATTAACTACAACAAAATACAGTGGATTTACTAAAACAAAATACAGTGGGCTCATGAAGTTCCATAAGGTAAATATTATGAATTTCAATAGGTTTTTTAAGCCAGTGCAAATAAAGCAAATAAATGAAATTCGTGCTGATTTCTTATAGAAAAAAAAACAGCGCAATCGTATGAATATCGAAAGTGTACTTTGCTGAATGTTACTATTTATCTTAGAGGTTGGTATCGTGTTCAAGCCAGTATCGACCTAAACAATAAAGAGGTTACGGAATTTTGTTCAATATTACCTAGCGGAATTTTGACAATTGATCTGCATGGAACAAAATGTCACTTTCAGTTACAGAATAATCGGGCGGAATATTTTTCCGAAAGTAAAAGTGACAGCTCTCATTAGTTTTCGTGGAAACCTTACAAATTCCATTTTTATTTTTCGTTCTTTTCAGTGCGATACTGCTGCAGAAATTTCTTTTCGATTCTTTATTTTTCCGTTTCAGTAAACGGAATTTAACATGGGCTTGGGATAGAAACAGAAATTTCTTTCGAACACGATACCGACATTTCGAAAGAAATTTCTTTTTCTATCCCAAACCCAAAAATAAATGTCTGCAGCAGTATCCACCTGACAAGAACGGAAAATAAAATTTTGGAATTTGTAAGGTTTCCACGCAAACTAATGGGAGCTTTCGGAAAAATATTTCGCTCGATTATTCCGTTACTGAAGGTGCCATTCCGTTCTAAGCAGATCAATTGTCAAAATTCAGCATGAATGGGGAGCAAAAATCCGTGACCTCTTTACTTTTCAGGTCGATGCTGGCCTTAACAATAGAAAAATTACTTTTTTCTGAACAAATTGGAATTAATTACTATTGAGAGTGTTGCTTAACAATTGTAGTAAATTCTATCACATGTGTCGCGACTATCAAAGTAATAATACCATAATTCCACTATCCGTGCGATGTTTCGACCAAACGTCCGAATCCACCATCAACCATCAACAGCTGCGCCTGTGTGATGTCAACACATTTTGACAGTTCCCTTCTCGCGGATCCGCAAGGTTTTCTCGCGAGTTTTTTTCTATCTTTCTTGTGTGTGATGATGATTACGCGTTCACCTTCGCTCGCTTCGGGACACGGTCTAATCTCGCAGAGCAGCTCGCCACTTAGCAGTATTTATTCATCATCACATCACTCGGTACGAATACAGTCGGGCTTTGTGATAAAAAGAAGAGAAATTATTTCACAATAGTGGAATTACCCTTGTTCCTTTGTAGAACCATTGTGTCGGGGTCGATCATTGTGATGACATTGTTCTAGACGCATTGAAGTGTATGTGGATTGTGTAAATTGTACTGCAAAATTTAGAAGTGTGATAGTATGGATTAATTTGTGAGTGGATAGAAGAAAAAAAAAAATAGCGGAGCAAAATCGATTTCCTAGCGCTGCTGCTCTTGGCAGAAGTTCATCACACACGTACAGTGAGAAGAAGTCGATGACTGGGTGGCGGACGACTACCTACCTTTCCATTTTCGCGTTTCGGGCCGTCATCGACGTCGTTGGCTCGGTTGCAAGCGGCAAGGTCTTGTAAAAAAAAATATAGCTAGTCTATCTGCTACGTAAAGAAGACAGATCATAATACAGTTAAGAAGTCCCCCAGGGCTCAGGTTTGCGTGCGAAGAATGTCGAAGGGGCCATAAAATTAAACCCCGAAAGTTTGGCCAATAAAACAAGCGAGTGTCCGTGGTCTCTGCCCTAGATAATATTATTGTGTGAGAAAATAGTGTATTATGTTCAGTGGCCAACGATCCGCTTTTTAGAAGCGAAAAAAGTGTGGAAAACCGCGAAGAAAAATAAACAACATAAATCTTTTGTCGTTTATGTTTTGTAACAGCGTGAAGAAGAGGAAAAGGCGTAAGAAGAGAAAATCAGAGTGCACGAGATTCGATCCGCCGCCAGTTCGGCCTAAGTAGATCAGTGGGGTAAAATAACAACGGCAGCAGCAAAGATGGCCCTATCATCGGATCCGTACGAGCAGCGGTTGTATAGTCTATTCCAGGAACACGATGTCCATTCCCAGGGAAAGTTGAACCGGGAAGCGTTGTTGAAGCTGTGCAAGACGTTGGAGCTACCGAAGCCTGCTGAGCTGTTGAAACGGTTGTTACGTGAGGGCAAGACTCAGGTTTCGTTCGGAGAGTTCCGCGAGGGTCTGTTGTACATCTTGAGCGGCGAGGAACCGGAGGAACCGTCGCAGGTACCATCTTCAGGGCAGCAAAACAAGTCGAGCCGAATCGCGCCGGGTCAGTCAGGTTAGTGGCTTTATTTGGGGTTTGGTGGGAATGTTTACGAAGTTTGTATGTAGTACATGTACTTTTGTAGCATAAATGCAGGTCGAGCAAGGTTTGATCGTTAGTCTTATGAAATTGGTCGGATGATTGAATTGATACAACTTATCTGATACAGTGAACCATCTCAGAAGACACTGCGCATTTAAGTACGTACGTTTTGATGTCATACTTTGATAGTTGTTTTTATGTGGGATTGTAGTGCTTATACTGTACATCCTGAGTATGAATGGTGTATTGGGTCTACGTAACCGATGACCGAGGAAACAACCTCATCTTGCTGTTGCATGAAATGACATCGATGCTTTTGGTGAATCTCGATGTTTAATAACAGGCCTAAAGACTATTTTTTCAATCAAACGTTTACTTCTATAGTATTTACTATAGTACTAACTATTTACATATCCAGAGTTCTTTGGAAACTTTTCATGATCTGTGAATTTCCTTAAAAACTGATATCCCGTAAGACATTTTTAAAGAGCATCGAATAATAAAAAAGTATACACTCAATTTCGTTTCATAAATTTGCAGGTAACTTCGTTGTTTCAATAGATATGTATGGATGAAATTGAACTTTTTTATTATGCTATCAGACAGCATTTGTATTTAACTAGTTGAAAGTATTTTTGTCATTGCCAAATAAATCTGTTCATTTGCAAGTATACAGCACAATAATTGTATTACCCAACTCCAAGGCGGCGCTTTGTGTACTTTATTGTTGACATACAAGAGGAAGCAATAACTCTCTTTCGTTCTGCAACATTCATGAGTGAATTGATGATGTTTAAAGTTCATTCTAGTTTTTATGTTGAAAAAGAGTCAATAGGCATGAAAGTACCTCTGCAAATGCGTAATTTGATTGTGAAAGACTGCTAGAAAGGCATGTCTGATCGCAAAGTAAGGTTTGTTCTCGACAAAATCTGGACACCCGTAAATACGTATATCTCTGGAAATACTTCATCGACGCGAGAAATATTTCACAGACTGATAAACAAATTTCTGTTCATTGTGTAAAATCAATTTTTAGTGATACTACAAGCTTTTAGATCGAAGATGTCGTCCAAAGAAAAGCTAGTGCAAAAAGCAATTGTGTACGGTCGCAATGAAGATCCGGATCTGTCAGTAAGAAAAAAAGCAAAAAAAAGGTTTTCCTGCAAGCCCTGTCCATAACGTTCTTAAATCATTCGATACACGTTTGACAACAGCCAGACAGGCTGGGAGCTTCACAAAACGGATCTTAGGAACCACCAGAAGGATGCGAAGGTGAAGCAATTATTGCAGAAGAGACCAGATCTTTCGGTACGTACTGCGGCTGGAAAAATAAAAATGTCCCCAACTTTCGTGCATACTTCCAATCACCGGCAAGGTATGAAGTCGTTCAAGGTGAAAATTGTACCGAACCGTATTGATCCACAGAATGTGACTTATAAAACATGGGCTCACAAGTTGCATCGCGAACATTTGACGAAGTTTTCCTGCGTGATAATGGACGATGAAACTTCTGTACTGGAAGACTTCAAGCAGCTTCCCGGAATGTTTTATTATACTGCCATGCAACGGAACGGCGTAGAGGAGCATTTCAGAAAGAAGAAAAATGCCAAGTTTCCCAAAAAAATTTTGGTTTGGCAGCTGTGGTCGAGCCAGCCAAAGCTTCATTACTACCGGAACGGTAAACAAGGAAATATACCGCGAAGAATGCCTAAAGAAGCGATTGCTACCATTCCTATGCAGCCATGATGCTCCTCGCTCTTCTGTCCTGATTTGGCATCTAGTCACCACGCCAAAGATGTTTTGGAATGGTATAAAGGGGAGTCATTTGTACCGAAAAGGAAATCCTCAATATAAACAAAGTATGTGCACAACGACAAAAAGCAAATCGTTGAAACTCATGATCTGCATTACTAGTTAACAAAATTCTGTTATTATTAGTGCCACAATTATGCAAATGCTTTGTTGAACTCAGATTGTTAGCTCTGTCAATTGTCGTAACAAGCCTTAGCAGAAAAGTTTCCGTAAGGATTTCAGATAACATCGCGGTCTATAGTGAATCCATCGAACAGATTGAATTAAAGGCTATCCACTAGTAGAGGGATGGATGAGCTCCAGGAAACCGTCGGGAAATCACAAGACGGAGTTGATTATGGTTAATAATTGGAAATCTGAGCAACAGGCAATGGTTAGGGTAGTTACTGCACTTTCGCTTCAAAGCAGTCCTTGAAGTACTTAGGGTCTTGATCGATTACAAGCTGTACTATCAACTCTTTAGTTAAGTCTAGCCAGCTTACATGCACATGCTGTGCCTGAGATTGGCCAGCGCGCATCGCATCGTGTAACGTGACACAGTCTGCGTCATAGCGGGTTTGATCCCTATTGGCATCACCTTAAGAGAGGATGTAGAGTGCTTCGACCAATATGGCATAAGAGACATAAGAAAGACCACTAGAGCAGCTTCTATAGTGTTTCTTCGGATCTCAGCAATACAAAAAGGCCTATTAAGCTTGCGACTGTATTTCTTGAAAACTCGATTAAAAGTGATTTTTTCTTGGCAACTGTGTTGCCAATTTTGCGGAAAACTCAAAACGAAACCTACTGGGGAATAGATATAAAATTTGCCTGAATTGGAAAAAAGTCTCACTACACTGAGAAAACTTCGTAACATTCATACCCGGAGCTGGATGGCTCTATTCCGCATCGTCATGGACAGGGAGCACTACCATCTGAGTGGTTGGCCGCTTATAAATGCTACTGCTCATCTGCACGCTTACTACGCGTATGATCCCATTCTTGTCAGGGTGCACATCTACAATCCTTCCCAAATTCCACGTTTGCGGTGGCAAGTTGTCCTCTATAAGTAATACAAGAAGGCCGTTGCGCAGCAGATCTGGGTTCTTGTACCATTTACCACGTTTTTACAATCCTCTAATGTATTCACTCGACCACTTCAGCCAAAACGATCGCTTCCGATGTTGAACCAATTGAGAGCAAGGATTCCTTCTGGTCATCGTTCTGTAAAGATGAGTCTTCATGACCTTCACTCCTGCTTCCAAAAGTTCACACTGGTTGGGAGAATTTGGTGGCACAAAGTGCCAGTTTATTATTCTTGCCTGGCAGAAGTTCGCTACCTTCTCCTGCAGTGTTTACAACTTCAACAGTTGTAGGAAATTTTGAATATTGTGCCATTATCCGCGATGGTAACTCGAGCACTAGGTAGATCTCCCATGAACTGCCGCACATTTCGGGAATTGGCAAGGAAACAATTCACACATCTTCTGAGCACTCGGTTGACAGTGCCCCTAGCGTTCACTGGTTAAAACTGCCTTCTATTCGGCGAACATCAAGCCATTCAGTCCGACATGCAGTTCTTCTTGATGTAAAGCCTCGATTACGATCTCCGTGGAATGGTGCCGTTCAAGTATGATCATTGGGTGACTCTTAATAATCCACAGATTGCAAACCTAGATTTTCATTCTGATGTAAATTTCGAAGAATGTAAAATTGTATTTCCTTAGACACGAAGCAGCAACTTGCATAGTTGCAATGAAGAAGAGCCTCCAAGATTGTCGAATTACCTATGGTCTCTCGTATCGGGATGTTCATATCGTTCTTGCTGCACTTCTCCAACCTCAATCTACTCGAAACATCAAACTCCTTATTTGAAATCGGACCATCCCATTCTATATTCTTACGCCAAAGTTGTTGAAACACCAACTTAGCCAGTACTCCCAGTACTCCGAACGGTTCGACCTCGGATAATACTTCACGTTTTGTCGATACTCCTGAATTCGTCATTGGTAGAACTCGAAAAAGGCAGTTGTCATTCTCCGGATCCCAAAAAAGTTCCAGAGTCTTATTGACCCCGTTGATCTAGTTGTATTAAAAATTTAGCTGTTTTCCGTATCTTCGCGGGTACTCCATCAAGTAACAGTGGATCATTTGCGCACCACTTATACAGTAACGTTTGCATTAAAAAAATGAACTTTTTTTTCGGTTGGTGCTAAAAAAAAGCTCAGACAGATATTGCTCTTGATAAATTTCCCATGTAAGGTAATTATTTAAGCTTACTTGCAAAAAAATTCTACGCTCTTGCGAGCGGCCTTTCGGCAGTTAACCGGAACATCCGCCATGGCGGACGAAAACATGCGTGTAGGCATGTTTTGAGTTCTTTCTTCGTTATATTTATCAATTCCTCCTCAGTTTTCGCGACAAAATTGTTGGAGTAGATCTTACGCTCCGGTTGGCCCAAAAATTCTCGATGGGACGCAGCTGAGGGACGTTGGGCTCCAACGATCACTTCGAGTAGTGGGCCGACGCCAGATCCGGCCAGAACACCGCGTCTTCGCCCTTATGGTATTTCTTGATGAACGACGCAACTTCCGGCAGGCATTTCGTACTGTAAATTTCCCCGTTCTCGGTCAGTCCGTAGCGAAAGAAGAGCGGCTTTGAACTCCCCTTCTCGCGATTGTCAGCCACAGCAGCATCTTCTTAGGAATCTCGGGGTGTGAAATGAACTTCACCTCGGAGCTCACATCCTTAGTGAGGGAAGTAAAATACGAAGTGCCCTGCCAGTCGTTGCCATACAGGGTGAGATAGGTCTCGTCGTCCATCCCCACCGCCACGTCGTGATTCGCCGGGAAAATCGAGTTGACCATCTTATTCAGCCGCTGCCGCTGCATCATTGCCTGCAGCTCCGAGACCAGTGGACACGACTTCCGCTTTCTGACATGTATGTTCATGTTCGCCAGGTACTTTTTCACTGTTTGGCCGGTTGAACCGACCTCCCGGCCAAGCGCACGCAGCGATGTAGCCAGTGTTCCCTCGGTCTTCCTCCTTCAGCATCCTTTGGAGCTTCTAGTCGCTCAGGATCGTCGGCCTTCTGAAGCCGGGCTTTCTTTCGATGCTCTGATTGTTTTCTAATAGTGCCAAGATATTGCAGATGCCGGAACGGGCGTATCCGGCGTCCTCAAGGTGCCACACGATGTCCGTTTTCGACGCGGTGAGGTGCCGTTCTTTGAACGCAGTTGCTTCACTGTGTTTGCCATCACGGTTAGAGTTCGACTGATAAAGCTGTCAAATTGTGGGTTACTATGATTGCTGCTGCATGGGTAGTTTCTTCAGTGCGGGTGAAGGTAAACCCCTGAAAAGTAGGCAATTTTTGTCCATTTTTTTAAATGCAAACGTTACCTCAGAGACCCAAGGAAGACACCATTATGTTTCTGTAAGATATGTGTTGAGGTCTCGTGACCTTTGTTACATGCAGTCGATCTATGTGCTTTTCCAAATGTCTAGGAGGAAACTAAAATTTTAAATTTTTTTCGAGGCCTCTAAGCTTACAAAAACAAACGAGCTCATAAAGAAATGAGAGAGCTTGACTATTTCTGAGAGAGGAATTTCTAGGGCATGATTCAAGATGTGTTTGAATAAGAGAGTCAAGAGTGTTTGAATAAAATTTTGATCTCGTTTCTACAAAAACATCATGCAGATGGGCAATACGTGTTTTGGCAGGATAAAGCGTCATTGCCCTTATGGTTCCTGAATATCCATTTGTTGCCACTTGTACCCAAAAACAGTGATGCAATATTCACAGACATGTCTGTAAATTTGCAGACTTTTAATTTTTGTTGCAGACTTTTTCAACGATGCAGACATTTAGCAGACATTTTATTTATGTTGCAGACTTTTACAGACATTTGAATTATTTTTAAAATTCCAAATAAGGGCATTCTCTGAAGTTCGGATTTAAAACGTACAAGGATCTGAACAGAATTTTAGATTATCGACACTGTATATAGACCGGACGACGCAAAATCATACAATCTGCCAACCCTAAAATATGTAATAAATTTTAGCAATTGATCTGGCACCACTTGTATTTGTACATACTTGAAGTAAACAGCGCAAAAGGCTAAAAAAAAAGATGCGGTTTCAATGTTGGTAGTTTGTTTTGATTCCGTTTGAAGGTATTCACACAGAGAACAGTGCCCTCCGTGCGTAATTTTTGTTACTGTCTTTTTAAAATTTCAGTTCGTTTTCGTTAGTTTTAGCGAATCGTGTGTTGATGGCGCCACTTGCCCGCCTCAAGATTTGCTAGTCTGTCAATTTTAGTTTGGTGAAACCTAGACTAGCCGGCGTTGTTTTCCAACGGTTTACTTACAAAAATTTACACAGTAAATTGGGAAAAAATGCTCGAGCCTGGATGTCTGTTCTCTGTGATATTCATTCAAAAGCATAGTGTTTTGAGGAGACTTCCTCGGAAAAAAAACTTCTCCGATGGTCAGGCAGAAACTTCTCAGAAGTATTGGGAGCAAGTAGTTCAAGCAAGAAGAAACTTCAAAAATTCAGGACCGAATATTACCGAAGTTCAAGATCATACTTACCAGAATTTAAGGAGAACTCCCCAAGAATCAGAAGAGAACTTATCAGTGCTTCTGGACGAAGTGGAGGAAAGAGGACTTCTTTGAAGTTAGGAACTCTTCAGATGTTTTGGAGTTCTTACAAGAAATTCCAGATTGAACTTCCCAGGAGTTCTGGAAAAAAACTTTCCCAAATTTTAGACGGGAACTATTCAGGAAGACACTAACTATAATTTCTCAAAATATCAGGAAAAAAATTCCCCAGGAAGTGCTAGGCAGATTTGGCAAAGCTCAGAGGAGAACATTTCAAAATATCAGAACAAGAGAGAGAACAGAATAAGTCTTTCCAGGAGGCTTGTGTGTACTTGGTTCTGATTTGAGCACGAATTTTCCAATAGTACAAACTTCCTTTAAGTTATATAGAAAACTTCCCAAAAGTTCAGATGTCCAGGAAGAAACTTCAAGTACAAATTTAAGAGAATTTTCTTAGAAATGTTGGGAGACGGCTCTAATAAAATTTTAATAAAAATTTGCTCGCAGTTCAGGATGGGACCAATCAGAAGTTTGGAAAGAATAAGCTCAAGAAAATACTCCCCCAAATTTCAGAAAGAAACTTACCAGAGAGGGCCCTACCTGTAGGATCAAGAAGGAATTTTTCCAAAAATTCAGTAAAAAACTCCTCAGAAGATCACAAGAGGACTTCTCAGAAGTTTCGAAGAGACCAAAAGTTTAGTTGGAACTACCCGGAAGTGCTAGATAGCTTCCCTAAAGTTCCGAATCGAACATTCCAGCATTTCAGAATGGGAACTTCTCGAAGTTGATGTAGATACTTTTGATAAAATCAGGGAGAAACTTTCCAGAAGTATAGGGGGAGCTTTCTAGTAGTTCAAGCAGGAACTTCTCATAAATGGGAACAAATTTCCCCGAAGTTCAGGAGTATACTCTCCTGAAGTTCAGAAGAGAACATCTCGGAAGTTCAGAGAAGAACTGCTCATAAGTTCTGGAAGAAACTTCTTACAACTTTAAGAAGATTTTCCAAGAAATTCTGGCGAGTACTTTCCCAAAGTTTTGCGGAAATTTTCCTCGTAGTTCAGGATGGGACTTATCAGAAGTTTAGAAAGCAACTATGTTCAGGAAAAAACTTTTCAAATGTTTCTGGAGGGTAAGGTGGGGTTCTTAAATTTGAATTTCGAAGAGAATAAGAAGTGACTGCCAAGAAGTTCATGAGGAATTTTCTCTGAAGTTCAGGAGGAAACATACAATCCAAGAAAAAAATCCTAAAACCTTTACATAATTACACATATAGCGTAAATAACATAACTCGCTCTCTTATTACGTCTTTTCGTTGAAAGAAGTCTAATTTTGTAAAAAAAAATTACAGACTTTTATAGACATTCCCAGACATTTCAAATTTTTATCACAGATATTTGAAAAAAATATCTGGCATCCCTGCCCAAAAACCACAACCCAACAAATCTGCCTCAGTGTCGCCTAACCGAAGATTTCTTCGGGATTTTGAGCTCCTTGGTGTATAAAAACAATTGGAGAGCCACGAATGGCAAACAGTTGATTGGCGGAATCAAGAGATGCATTCGCAAAGTTGACATGAAGGCTGTAAAACGATCCTATTCCGACATCAAACGGAAGCTTCGCCGAACAGCCGATTACGGACTGTTTTTAAATGTTCACTAATTTTTGTTTAATAATGGACAATATCTCAAATCAGATCTTCGTCAAGTATGTTTGTCTTTTTTTTAACAGCTTGAGAAAGAAATTCAAATTTTTTTGTTACCACCGGTTATAAGAATTTAAACTGCTTGTTTTCTTTTCTCTATTTATTAGATTTTATTTGTTTTACTCCGACATCTTGAGGAGTCTCATCGTCGGCAAATAGTCACCAGAACCGGTCGAAGACAAAAAGGGAGCTATGACCAGATCGCACAAAGTGCTAGTGCTGGCGAAAACTATCTGACGAGACTACAGAATTCCTTTTCCACGTCCCTTTGTGCAATCCATCCCCGAAAAAGTGTCATCCCTTTTAACCTCGGGTAAACTCAATTATATTTCTAGTCTCTAAAAAGTGAAAAAGTGGAATAGCGTCAGAAAAAAACTGATTGGCTGTAAGTGAAATGCTGCGCAAATTTTAAATTAGTTTCAAAACAACTGCTCAGATAAATGTGACATGCACCGCCTGGAGAGAAGAAAACTGTAGCGTGTTCTGACCCCATCAATCCAACCCAAACAACAACACTGTGGCAATTAGCCATTGTTTTGCAGAAGGGCACACAGAGCCACAGCAAAGCGGAACACTAATCAATTAAGAAACAAGTTCACTTTCGAAAGTTTGTTCAATTTTCCTCCGCCAAACAATATCAACCATGCAAGGCGAAAAGACATCGGCCAAAAGAGCAACGGCGCTTCTTTTGAATTTTATTTATCTTGCCAATTCGCTGGTAGGCTCGGCCATCACTACGCAACCATCGACCATCAATCAATCATTCATTATGCAGTCATTTTTTTTTATTATAGCTTTTATCCGTTTGCAGACACCTCAAAACCACAACGGTAGATCCCCCCAAACAAAAACGGTTTTCAAGTAAGTCCACGTGCCACACAGACAGAGCCCATCGGATTTAGCTGCGGTACAATATTACGTTTCTATCCGAACTAGTGGGAATCCGAAGAGAGTATCGCCATTGCCAGCACCAGGAAGACAAATAAAACTGAAAAAGTCGCCCAAACAGGCGGACGGCAGACAAGTTCAATGACTTCATCTCCCTTTCCGATGCGCATCGTGAAATGGTAATTATAGAGAGCGCAATTGGCTGTTCCCTGGCATCATCAGCCAACAGCAACAGCATCGGCTGAGACAGTTTTGTGATCGTGTGTCACGAAAAAATGCATCTTACCCCTCTCAGATTTTTTGACTGCAGAGGTGATCACAACTCTAGTCACTAAATACTCTCCCTTTCATCAACCGAAGTGTGGCGCGGTGTGAATTGGGACAACTATTTTCGTAATCACCGGTCGAAGTCGGTGCTCAAGATTTTCCCAAATGACATTCCACAGTTGACAGGTTTGAATGGTAAAAATAGTCTGAGATGAGGGGATTCTTTCCGCGAGGAAACTATTTTTTACGTGGGCTTGTCAGTTGGTCGTCTTTTAAATTGAATGCTCTCAATACTACACGACAAGGTCGGACAAAGGAGACGGCGCTTTTAAAAAATGTTGATGAAATAAACATGAGTTCACACCAAAAATGACAGAACGCAGCCCATTTGGAACTGTTACGAGGTACCTGCAGGATTCTTGGCTAACGTTTGCATTTAAAAAAATGGACAAAAATAGCCGATTTTTAAGGGATTTACCTTCACCCGCACTGACGTAGCTACCCAGGCAGCATCAAGCATAGTAACCCATGAGTCAGCAGACAAAATTTGACAGCTCTATCGGTCGAACTCTAACCGTGATGGCAAAAACAGTGAAACAACTCCGTTCAGAAGTGTCAAAGAACGCGTCGAAAACGGACATCGTGCGGCACTTTGTGGACGCCGGATACGCCCGTTCCGACTGCAACATCTTGGCACTATTAGACAACAATCAGAGCATCGAAGAAAGCTCGTTTCCGGATGGCCGACGACCCTGAGCGACAAGAAGCTCCAGAGGATGCTGAAAAAGAAGACCGAGGGAAAAATGGGTACAAAGCTGCGTGAGCTTGGCCGGTTCAACCGGCCAAACAGTGAAAAAGTACCTGGCGAACATGAACATACATGTCGGGAAGCGGAAGTCGCGTCCACTGGTTTCGGAGCTGCAGGCAATGACGCAGCGTCAGCGGCTGAATAAGATGGTCAACTCGATTTTCCCGGCGAATCGTGACGTGGCGGTGGGGATGGACGACGAGACCTATCTCACCCTGGATGGCAACGACTGGCAGGGCACTTCGTATTTCACTTCCCCCACGAAGGAAGTGAGCTGCGAGGTGAAGTTCATTTCACACCTCAAGTTCCCCAAGATGGTGCTGCTGTGGCTGACAATCAGCGAGAAGGGGATGTCAAAGCTTCTTTCGCTCCGGACTGGCCGTGAAGGGGGAAATTTACAGTACGAAATGCCTGCCGGAAGTTGCGTCGTTCATCAAGAAATTCCATAAGGGCGAAGACGCACTATTCTGGTCGGATCTGGCGTCGGCCCACTACTCGAAGTGATCGTTGAAGGAGATGGAGTCCACGGTTGCGTCCTTCGGCTGCGTCCCATCGAGAATTTCTGGGCCAACCTGAAGCGTAAGATCTACTCCAACAATTTTGTCGCGCAAACTGAGGAGGAATTGATAAATATAAGGAAGAAAGAATTGAAAACCATGCCCACATGCATGTTTTCGTCCGCCATGTAAAATCCTCCGGTTAACTGCCGGTGGGCCGCTCGCAAGGGCGTAGAATTTTTTTTGCAAGTAAGCTTAAATAATTATCTTCCATGGGAAATTTATTAAAAGCAATCATCTGTCTTAGCTGTTTTTTTATCACCATCCAAAAAAAAGGCCTTTTTTTCAATGCAAACGTTAGTACCAACTCATTGGGCTATTTAACTATTTTCGTAACTTCGCTGTACGGGGAGACACAGAATTGAATTATACTCAACTATATTTAGCCGGCTGCGTCAAGAACCTTGACCGATCGGACGAACAGCATCCTTTCGTTTGCTGCTAGGTTGAAATCGACAATTAAAGACTGTATTCGATGAAATTTGGACACACAAAATAGGTCACCAAAAATTTTCCTTGAGCCCGATTCTTTTCAAACTTTCTGGAAATAAAGTACTACTAAATGGTTAAGTTTTGACATGATTGGTTCATTGAACCTCTTCTCCCAACCCAAATGTCCGCACCTTTGCCTTGACTCCTTTCATCACATTTTAGGCAATAATAGGACCGACTTGCTTACTTACTTCTAACCACACTTTCTTTAGTTCAAGTTCATTTTCTATCAGTTTTGGAGTTTTAACGAGCTTTACTTTCATGATTGCCCAAAATTTTTCAATTGGGCGAAGTTCCGGAGTGTTTGGAGGGTTGACGTCTTTTGGTACAAAAACTACATTATTATCTTTGTACCAGTCTAAGACGGGCCGGGCATAGTGGCAAGATGCCAAATCCGACCAAAACAGTGTTGGGCCATCGTGCGATCTCAAGAAGGGCAGAAGTCGTTTTTGAAGGCATTTGTCCTTGTAGATTTGTCTGTTGACGGTCCCAGAGGTGATGAAGGGCTGATTCATTTTGCCACATCCGCAGATCGCTTGCCAGGCAAGGAATTTTTTGGCGAATTTCGACAGTTTCTTCTTCCGTACACTCTCCGGGACGGCCAACTTAGAGGTGGCGACGTAGTGTTCCTGTTCTGGCATTTGTTTTGTGTCGGCTTTAATGTAGGTCTCATCGTCCATCACAATGCAGAACGGTTTTGTGAGCCACTCCCTGTTTTCTTGCACAAGTTTGGCCACCGAGTTCTGTTTATCGCTCCGGTTCGGTGCCTTCTGGACCTTGTACACATGTAATCCAGAACGTTCCATTGTTTTCTGCACAAAACAAACTGAAACTTTCGTCTTTTTCGCAACATCCCAGATCGAAATGTTGGGATAACGCTTAAATTGGTTCAATCCTTGACATGTAGCAATTTGGCGTTTTCGACAAAGATGGTTGAGTGAGGCCTTCCGGATGGTGTTAACATTAGTTCAGAACTCGTCCGCTACGTGGCACTAGCGTACATGTGAACTTTGTGTATTACCTATTTTTTGAGATCTTGATCGTGTATAAATTTACTGTTTTCAGGAAAGTTAGTTGTAAAATTATGAGCTTGCAGTTCAGAACATCCCTCAACAGTTCAGAATTATCTTACTCCGTGGCGCTAGTGAGTTTGTAAACTTACTGTATAATCTGGATCTAGAGATTATTGAAATATAGCAAGATAGCATCTTCAAAAAGGATATTCGAAGGTTCAGAGCTTTTTGAATGGTGTACACATTAGATCAGAATTCGTCCGCTACGTGGTGCTAGTGTGCATGGAAACATTTTGTAATATGTGTATTTTGATTTCTAGATCATGTATGAATTTATTGTTCCCTCTGGTAGGTCAAATTTGCCACCTTGACGACGGTGAGAGGGCTTATCTTATGCTCCAAACATGCATGTGAGACCAAGAATTTAACCAGTAGTGAAAGTATCACATATTCTAGTCATTTTTTCACTGCTACGTCGTAGAACGTTTATATGTGTGACACTAGCGGTTTATGCCGCAATTCACTCTTAGACTTCTTACTTTCAATCTTAGGGAACGACTAAAAGTACGCTTTTCATTTTCGTGGCAACTTATGTTGTTGTTTATCCATTTATTTTATGGAAAGAATAACAAAAATACCTAGTTTGCTAATGGTATAATAAGTCAATGTAATTGCAATATCTTCGAAAAGGGCAAATGTTTTGATCGCGGTCTGACTGTTCGATGTGATGCATGCAGTCACTGAAAAGTGCTATGTACGACAGACCATGATAGGCAGGTCTATTAGTAGTTTTTACAACCATCATGGAAGTGAGCGATTTTGAGAATCAAGTACCTGATGGAATTCAAGCCCTGCACGCGACTTAGGGATCACCATGAGGCAACGAATGTTCATTCCGGGTTTCAAGAGTTGAATGCTGCCCAAGTCAAATTCAACAAATCAGGGAGTATCATGGAAACCGTGAGCCGTATGTAATGGAAAAGAAGATGGTATGTATGTTAGAATGGTACTCCTGAATCTGAATCATCGGAAAACTAAGGTAAATTGGCATAAAACAACCTGACTGACTGACCCTTATAATTCACTTTAAAATGGAAGCTCATTACATACTAATTCAAACTTTTAGGTCGGTATCGTGTTCGAAAGAAATTTCTTTTGCTATCCCAAACCCATGTTAAATTCCGTTTACTGAAACGGAAAAGTAAAGAATCGAAAAGAAATTTCTGTAGCAGTATCCACCTGAAAAGAACGAAAAATAAAATTGGAATATGTAAGGTTTCCACGCAAACTAATGGGAGCTGTCACTTTTACTTTCGTGTTCGTGTGTTACTAATGTTCCGCTCGATTATTCCGTAAGTGAAGGTGACATTTCGTTCCATGCAAATCAATTGTCAAAATTCCGCTTGGTAATATTGAACAAAATTTCGTAACCTCATTACTTTTAAGGTCGATACTGGCCTTTTGGAAGTTTTATTAGAAGACACCTCAGTGCTGTAAGTGGCCAACATAGGCACATCATCGCAATTGCCTAGAAATATCATTCGCTGTATGAACAATAAATTTTGTATATACTCCTGTTGCAGTACTTCTTGGGGTTGACTTCATTGTAGCTTCCATCTTACTTCATTAATTGGAGCTTCCATCTTACTTCATTAATTGGAGCTTCCATCTTACGACTACATAACAAAATATCATCGCGGGAAAATTGAAACTGAAATTTTGAAAAATACTACGGTCCAATACTAAATACTTCAATTAGTGCTCACGCGACCAACATAGGCTATTGCTTCTAAGGTATTGGTCATTCAAAGGTTTTTGAACACTTATAACTCTCGTTTGACTGAACAGAATAAGTATAAGTAGTTCAACTTTTTACCTAAAAATTACCTGCTTTTTCTTCCAAACAAATCTGCATATGAACAGACTGAAAATGTGATGTTGAAGGAGATGTTCGCTCATCACCATGAGGCACCAAGAGTGAACAACAATGTTTTTGGCTAGAATTGAAAGATATGAAGAGAAAGTTTTTGATAGTTCCGCTAGTGTGCGGCAGGCTTGGAAACATAGTAGATGTTTTAGGAAAATTGAGCGAAAAGGGCATGTGTACAGTGGTACTCGAACCAACAACATTTTTGCCTAACATCCCACTGCGGGGTAGGTTAAAGCACGGACTAAGTCCGCCACTTCAACAGGAAAAAAATGTCCGGTTGGAAGACGCTCATGTACCACTGTGGCTTGTATAGTTATTCTAGCGATCTATTGTGTGCACTCTGTTTACTGATGCGCACATGGGAGAGGAACTCTCTCCTTTTTTGGGTTTGTTTTGATTCGCACCGACTGACGATCACTAAAGTTTTTCTCGTCGTCTCCAACGTAGAGACCTCGGAGAGAAACACCGTGAAGCGATGCGATACTGGTCCCCACCAGTATAATTAATGGTTACCACCATTTATGGTTTCACATACATTAATTGTTATTTTAAAAAACATTGTTGTTCACTCTTGGTGCCTCATGATGATGAGCGAACATCTCCTTCAACATCATAATCGTTACTCCTCGCACGGAGAATATATAAAATAACAATTAATGTATCTGAAAATGTGGTTTTCCCTTTCCGAGTCCTCAAAATTAGGTGACAAATGGTTCAAAATGTCTCTTTTTTTATTTCATTAGGTTTCATTCTTTGTTGCCTGGTCTTGTTTATGTCTGGCTTTATAACTGAAGTCCGTCTCATGCCTCTCTTCTTTGTAGGACGTTTGCAAGTTTCCCCGCTTGACCTATTTCCGTGGCAAAGGGTCGTTAAAATTGCGCGAATGGCATCCGCTTCCAAAACCATACCGGAGGCGAGCATCTCACTGCGGAAAACAATGTTTTTGACAACTAGATTACTAGAATCATCCCAAGTATCTTGACGTCAGCCATTCACAGCGACGAGGAGTTTAAGACTACTATGCTGTATTAAATACTGCATATGAAGGTGTCTTGCTGGTCATATAAGCCGAGAATATAGATTAAGTTCTAACGCGTATCATAACCACCGTCTTTGTTAGGACGGCCAATTAAATTTAAAAATAAAAGAGTGTGTGTTTAAGTGAAATGTCCCTGATATAACCCACCCCAAATTTTTTGGTACGTTTTTCTGACAACTTTTGGTTATTCCTTCACAAAACTTTGGGTTAGTTTTCTAGAGAACTTCATGGAAGTTCTTCAGAGAACTCCAGGGAAGTTCTTCAGAGAACTTCATGGAAGTTCTGCAGGGAACTTTAGGGAAGTTCTGCAGAGAACTTCAGGCAAGTTTTCAGAGAGCTTCATTGAAGTTCTTCTGGGAACTTCAATAAAATTTTCAGAGAACATCATGAAAGTTCTTCAGAGAATTTCAGGGAAGTTCTTTAGAGAACTTCAGGGAACCTTTTCAGAGAACTTCAGAGAAGTTCTTCAGAGAATTTAAAGGAAGTTCTGCAGAGAACATCAAGGAAGTTCTTCAGAGAACTTCAGGCAAGTTCTTGTTTATTTACATTGACATCATGAAACTCTATGTCTATAAATATCAAAGAGGCTTCCAACCTTGGATTTTTCTTAGTTGAAGTGATTACTGTTGATTAGATATGTTTGGAAAGGGATTGGACGAAGTCGATTTTATCTATTTTTTGATAACCAGATATCCCATAGTGCGATCACTTACTGTGTGATTTTAATCTTTAAAATTACGTCTAGATTAGGGTAGTTTGTAAATTCATCCATACGAAATGCCTGCTCCGCAGTATGAAATAAGCACTCCTTTCATTTTCTACGTAAGTTGTATGTACATACCGTGAATGACAATTGCCGTGAATGCATATACTTATAGCAGACATGTAAAGTGAATTGAATATATCCCCTCGTTGGCTATTGATTGAAGGAACGGTACACTCGGCCCAGCTTATGTAAATCGATGCGAGACTGTATGGCTCACATTGTACAACAGGCATTGTGCCAAAATAGCACAAAGCTCCAATTCACGTTTCCTTAGTCGCACTGTCTCCGCCGAAATGGCAAACCAACAGCACCTACCACAGGTAGAGATGTAAACAAAGGAGCAGCCTGGCATCCAGATGCCCGATGTGATTAAAATCTATAATTTCAATAACGTGGCAACTCTAGTGTTGATAAATTCAAAGCACCAAAACAGAGTAATTTTCGTTGTCCGAAATCGATTTAACAAAAAGCCAAACGTCAAAGCAAACTTGGGATTTCCCACCTGTTTTATTTCAGTAGAAATCGCTAATCATATGACTTTCGATCAACTTCACTTCTGATGGCAAAAAAAAGAAGCTAAATCGTCGACGTTGAAACGTCGAAGTCGAAATAATCAACAATTTTGCATTCGTTGGAAATTGCGCATTATCTAATCATCACAATGGTCACGTTGTCTGTTCCAAGTGCAGTAATTTCCGTCTATCTGAAAACGGGTGTACCTGAATCACCTTCGGTATCAGCCCGAAATATACTATCGAAGATAAAAGACTGATTGTTTTGCATTTTGTATCAGCCAAACAATCGGCAAATCGAACATTTATGAGGCAACCCGCAGCGATTGATATCATCCATCACCGGTAGCGGAGTGCCATAGATGAGTTCGTCTTTTCGGTGTGGAGTTACAGTTAAAGTGAGCTGATTAGTTTCGAATACTACTATTGAAGTTTTCGAAACTGGGTCACCAAGCAGAAGCGATCGATTCTCCTGACCGGGGAAGTATCACCCCTTTCGGATACAATCACCACCAACACCGTGCTAGAAGGGGGAAATAGGAGGCAGAACAGTGAATACTTAAGTGTGATAAGAATCTTCGTAACGTTCCGTGTTTACAATCAATCGTCGTCAACGTCGACGTCGTGTGCGGCTGATGGTCATTTCCCATGTACCAACCCGTGCATTTTGGTCGGTCGGTGTACTAAAGCTACTCTGTCGCGTTGCATGTGTTTATTGAAAGCCGTGGAAACTCACGCGACATGACCAACGCCATTCATGGCTCAAAACGTAAGCCATGCCGGAAAAGAATGGACTTTATGGTGTTTTCTTGTTCCCTTGTTTTGTGTTCGTTCTATCCAGTTGGTGAGTGGGTACGTGTGGCTTTCTTCGAACGAAACAAAAGGTGACGGTCGTCGTGGGTGCAGAATTATTTTTGGAGGACGGCGGGGAATCATGTTCACCCTAAGCTTTGTGTGAAGTTAATCAAAATATATAGAAAAATGGAGCATTGAAATAGCTGCGTTCCACATAACTAAATTTATTTTCAAGAAATTTCAAAATGTTCTATGGTTAATCAATACGAGCATGAGAAAGGCAAGAATAAAGTCCTAGCCACCCTCAGTGGTACAACGGCTACAGGAGACTTGTCGTGATTCTGGCCATAAAGAAGGCTGCTGTCTTCACTAAAACTGTTTAATAATTCAAAAACTTCCAGTTGGTCCAGATTCCTCCACTACGCAGCCCTGGTTTACAAGTGAACATCACAGGCTATATCTTCAGAAACTGGTCGTACAGAAGGTCTGAGCACATAAGTAAAACAGTAATGCTAAATCTTAGGGTTTTTTTCATGGAAATACTTAAAATAGATGTGTATGTTTCAGATGCTTACATAATCTTTACGAGGCATCTAAAAAACTCTACACTAAGATACTAAACTATTAACGAATAATATGACAAATCAGCGTATGATTCTACACAAAAGTTAGTCTTGTTGTTGATGTTTAATCTATATGTACGCTTAATTGTGATTATATCGTCACTTGAAATTTTATAAACTAAAATACGCTCTAAAAATAATCAAAATTACATGAAATATTTAAATTTTGTGTCATGTAAATGAATAAATTACTGAATTTTATGATGATGATATTGATGATGAGATACTACCATCTATTGCAGCAAGGTAACTTTCCATAGCAGTGGAATAATCTGAAGAAAGGATTTGATCAGTATCCTATTGTTGTTTGTGATCATCAAGCTCCTGTATGAAGGGCCAAAACGTGTGGGTGGGCCCGTTAGCAGATACACTTACGCGAAATCCGCGCATATAGGGAAGAGAATCTCCTTCCAAAAGCAAGTTCACACACACAGCATTAGAATCGAGCCCTCGATTGACAAAATAAACCTAATAGATGGTGCCGAAGAGCCCGCCCTCGTTCCGCAAAATGTTAACAATAGGGAGGAGGCAGTCCCATGCTCCCTATCCAAATCGTTTCACTTGGGTGCCCTGATGGTCCCTCCCTTTTCCCGCTATATATTAGGTCGTGGATATTCAGTATATTTTGTAGTGGTTTGATTGCTTACCTTGTGTTAGAAAATTTGGCTGAAAGTTAAATGGTTAGGGTTTATACTGTTCTTTACTTATTGCTCTGTGTTGTCTCGATGTTTCTGCTGTTGTTGCTAGCACTGCTCTGTGGTGTAACCGCAACCGAACAACGGTGACAGTTAAGACGGACAGCGGAGAAACGGATTAAAACGTCACTCAGCGGTGAGTGGAAATTAGAGTTATTTATTTGCACCTAGTGAAATCAATCTTATAATTAGCTTAAATATTCCCAGTCAAACTTACATATAGTAAAAATCATAAATTTACTTAAATCTAGTGCTATCATTGTTCGTGCAGTTATTAGCGCAGGAAATTTCAGAGAAAGTAAGTTGTTTGATTAGATGAGGGTTTCTAACCTTAAACTTACATCACAGATTGGCTGGACGAACAAGATAGGCGAACACAGAACAAACTAAAATAGGGTGAAGTACTGAAAAGTGTAAGTCTAATAATTTCTACCTAAATCTATGACTAATTATATAAATAAAGATTTCAGTTTAAAGCTGTACTCGCACCTAAACCAGAGTTTGCGATCTGTTAAATGAAATCGGTAACTAGCCCACTTGGTTCTCTGAACACCTGCTTTTGAAGAGTTGACTAAGTCATATGATATTGCTCGTGGTCATAGGATAGGGAAGACAAAAGCAAAAGCATTAGTGGTTGGTAACACGCTATGTGCATGTGAGATTTTCATGGTGATACTCTCACAACGGCCGTTTAGAATGGTTCGACGGATGCATATGAGAGGTCATTCCCGATGATTTTCCACTTGTTTACTCAATTCCATCATGTTTGGTTATAGAAGACAAGAAACATTTTACAACGTGCTACATTTCGGGATATCAGGGCAATGACCCCCCCCCCCCAACGCATCTTCAAGTGATCATTACAAGCTGTCCATTTGGTTCAGGCACTTTTGAAAGTTGATGGGGCAGCCGATTCACACATGAAACCTGCCGCGACCGACTCGACAGAACGCGCCCATACCCCTTTCTGAACAGAAGGGCAGGGGTACTTACCACACAATCATACTAGTGCAAAAATGGTACTTATCATCGAAAGCTCCTTATTCATAACTGTAGAACTGCAGATACGGATAATCTGCAGACGCCCTGTAGTTACACAGATAAAAAGAAACATTGCATTTTCTGCGTTATCTAATGCACATAAAGGGAATGCTAGATTTGGTAGAAAATAATGGGATATTTTATGTAAATTTAAGCCAGATAACGCCTGAATCAAGCTTGTTGTATGAAAGATTGCAAACATTGTTGTATGGCGCTTTAAAGACTACAACCAATTGCGTTGTTTACGCCTCCTTTGGCTTGGAATTACACGAGAGGAAATTTTACGCGCTTATTAAAAAAAAAATTTCTGTGTATGATAATGCAAGTCCGTCTACAATTGTAGCAGGATCAGTAGGCATGCAGACATTACAAGTATATTTGTTATTATCATTTTATATTATGACATCTCTTCACAATATTTTTTATGCTATTTTCAGCTTCGGATTTGTATCGTTGTAAGTTTTGGCCCACCTGACTCCGGCATATCATATCATACATCACTGTATTAACATGCATATGTCGTGGGAATGTAATGGTCCCAATAGGAGCGATCCATGTCGAAGGTGCGGAGGAAAAGGGCACAAGGCCCGGGACTGCAAGGAGCCCTCCAAATGCATGACTTGCTCTGGGAAACCACACGACAAGCACGTCACGGGAGGTCCCAAGTGCCCGGCCTACGAAGGTAAACCAAAAAGCTAAACACAGTGCGGGTAACCCAATCAATTCTAAACCACTGTAAGGCGGCTCAGCAACTGCTGTGTCAGGCAGTTCACGAGTCAGGAACGGATATCTCAATAATATCCGACCCATACCGTATCCGGTAACTGGGTTGCGGATAGATCTAACAAGGCGATACTATGGATGATGGGCAAGTTCCCAATCCAGGAGGTTGTGTCCACCTCAAACGAGAACTTCGCGGTCGCAAAAGTGAACGGAGTGTTCATTTGCAGCTGCTATGCGCCGCTGAAATGGTCGATTGACCAGTTCTCACAAATGGTAGATCGGATGATAACGGAGCTAACTGACCGTAGCCCGCTGGTAGCAGCGGGTGACTTCAACGTCTAGGCGTTAGAGGGGGGCAGCCGCCTTACCAAACCAAGGGGTCAGATATTGCTTGAGGCCCTGGCCAGGCTCAACGTAGACCAAGCCAACGCAGGTACTAAAAGTACCTAGCATAGAAACGGAGCGGGTCGATTATCGATGTAATAGTGACAACCTGGTGGTTCGCTGTAGCATCACCCACAGCGCTGAGCATCGCGCAGAGGGAGGAGCACCCACTCCGTTCGTTCGTAGATGGAATACGCCGTACTTCGATAAAGAAGCATTTAAAGAGGCACTAGAGCGGGAACAGAGACTGAGCGCTATCCAGGATCCCTGCGGTTATCAACACTACTAACACGAAGGTGCGACGCAACTATGCCCTGAAAGGTCAAACTGAGGGATGAAAGGTCGCCGGTGTACTGGTGGACAGAGACGATTGCCGACATCCGGAGAACCTGTCACCGAGCTAGAATGAGGATGCAAAGAGCGCGGTCGGACCACCGCTAAAGCTGCACTTAAGAAAGAAATAAAGGCCAGCAGGAGAGCCTTCTTCGAGGGTCTGTGTTCGAAAGCCAACGTGAACCCATGGGTTGACGCCTATCGCGTGGTAATGGCCAAAACCAAGGGTACGACAGCTCCAAACAAGCAATCACCAGAGCTACTACAGGTCATCATCAGGGGACTCTTTCCGAGCCATAACGGCAGAATTGCCCCACGATAATGGCACCGCTGGCAAAAAGGACGAAATGACCGTCACAAACGAGGAACTCATCGCGATAGTCAAATAGCTGAAGGTAAACAAAGCGCCAGGCCCTGACGGTATACCGAACCTGGCCATCAACACGGCTATTTCGCTTACGTTTGGAACGTTCAGGGCGGCGATTCAAAGATGTCTGGACGAGGCCGTCTTCCCGGACGTCTGGAAAATCCAGACTAGTATTGCTACCGAAGACAGGGAAGCCACCAGGGGACCCATCGGCATATAGACCTATAGCCTGTTGGGTACAGTGGGTAAAGTGCTCGAGAGGGTTATTCTCAACAGACTGGCAAAATCCAGTTTGGCTTTCTTTAAAGGGAAGTCGACGGTGGATGCCATTCCGTCCGAAACCTAAACGGCCGAAGTGGCAATCCAGCGCAAGAGGCGAGGTGTCCGCTTCTGTGCAGTAGTCACCCTCGACGTGCGAAATGCGTTCAATAGCGCCAGTTGGGTGGCTATCGCTGACTCTCATCAACGCCTTCATGTTCCGGGATGCCTGTTCAAGATTCTGGGAAGTTATTTCCCTGGGAAGTTATTTCTGGGAAGTTATTTCTGGGAAGTTATTATTCTTGGGAAGTTATTTTTACTGGTGTACAATATAGAGGTTGGCCAGAAACGTGTTCAGATCACCGCAGGCGTTCCGCTAGGTTCGATACTATGCCCAGTGCTATGTAACACGATATACGACGAGGTACTGAGGCTTGAATTTCCGAACGGGGTGAAGATCGTCGGGTTTGCAGAAGACATTATCCCAGAGATATGCGGTGAATCCATCGAAGAGGTTGAGCTAACGGCCTCGCACTTCATTGGCATTTTGGAGAAACGGATGAGCTCCAGGAAACTGGAGCTAATCCAGCATAAGACCGAGGTCACGGTTGTTAGCAACCGAAAATTGGAGCAACACGCGACGATTAGTGCAGGTAACGGCACGATTGAATCGGAGAGGTCTCTGAGGTACTTGAGGGTCATGATCGACGATAGGTTGTCATACACCAGTCACGTTGACTACACCTGCAAGAAACCCTCTATGGCTATATAGGCATTATCACCCAGGGAAGAGGCACAGGTGGGTTTTTAGTGGGTCGAGGAGTTGGCACCTTCATCCCCACACCCTGAGTTCTTCAGGAGTGTGTATGCAGATCAGTGCCTTGGATTTTCATAAAATATCAATGAGAAGTGAAAATGATTTTATCCCAGTGTAACGATGATGTTTACTTTCCGGTTTTCATGGTTACCTCTGTCACCTCTTTGCCAACTGAATTTTGTTTGCTGCATTGTATGAAGTCCGCTCTAAGTGCGGGACAAAAATCGGGTGTCACTGTAGTTTTGATAATCAATCGGTAAGCATGAATTTCATTAGACGAAATCTGAATATCATCACTCGCGATGATTTTTTTATAGGTATGAGATTTAAACCCTTATACGAACATGGAACAACCAAGGCATTCATTATTGTTCCATAAGATTGTTGAGCAAGAAAACCCTGGCCTGGGCTGCGCTTGCATATTTTCCTAACCCGACGGGTAATTGATATTCATTGTGGTCTATTGAATTTCATTTCTGACATTTTGAAATTCATATTGAAAATGAATCTGTTTACATAAATGAATATCAAAGCATTTTGAAAATCGAACGTTCATTTTTCTGGTCACGTTTGTTGTTACGAGGTATCATTCGATTTTCAGATGGAACTAATAGGTAGTCAATGTTATGTTGCTTGAAAATCGACGCGTTTGAACGAGCATGACTTTTATCAAGACTGATGCAGATTGTGTGTATTTTAATGTGAAGTGTATTTACAAATTTTGATTTCTATTTGGCTACTCCGGAGTTTAAATATAATTTCTATTACTAACATTTACTAACACTTAAACACAAACAATAATAACTTTATTTTACGAAACTAGGGAAACTAATCTCAACTGCAACAGTGTCGACAAAATATTGGTTCAAAGAGCTGTATGTAGGTCAAGACTTCATATGTGTAATGTCACGCCTCATGACTAATCACTATTCTTTAAATGCTCATTCATATAGTGTTGGGCTGAGCGTCAGCAACTTCTGGAACTATGGACAAGTTTACCAATACGATGATCACGTAATTTGGTGAAGTATCGTGGAGTCAGATCTGAACTTTATGATTCCCTTCGCGATCGAGGTGAATAATCTAATGTACCGGTTCGAGATAGTTGGGCTCTGGCTGATCCGGAGTTTATGAAAATCATTTATGTGTATTTGACAAACATTAGCTTTAGATTGTAGTTTGTTTAGTTTTGGTTGTTTGATTTCAGAGTTCAATTGAAAAAAGTACAATTAGACGTTGCCAATTTAAAATTGAAAATACACGAGTTGTGTAATCGCCGCTCACTTTCTTATTATTCCCACTAATCTCTAGACGATCGAGAGTGACCAGACTTTACTTTTCATATCATTGATGTAGGGAAGCGGAACCTATGCTCACCATAGTACATATATTCATCACATTCTGCAGTCATCCAACTTCAAACGTAAAAAGATGTTTAATTTCTCCAATAAATAGACGCAGTAACCAATACTAGATAATCCTGGCAAATAAAATTATGTCTTGAATATAATTAAAAGCTACAAAAACGTTTCGGAGACTTAAATTTCGTAAAAATAATAAGTAGTAAGATTTTAAACACAATTTCTTACCTTTGATCTAACCGTACTAGGGAATATACTCGAGCCAGACTCCAAGATTTCTCTTTAATTGCACTATACCCTCACACATTTTAGTTGCGTAATTGCACAAACCATAAAAATCACACTTCACTTATTACACTAGCCACACGAGAATTTACGAATACGTGATAAAATACTAGAAAACTATGGGATTAATTTTCACAATAATTTAAATACGCTTGCCACCTATTCTGAACCGTCTTTACAATCGACGTAATCGCTTGATGTTGCCAAATTATTTTATTATGACTAAGTACTTCAATATGTGGGAATGCTACAAATCGCCCAAAGTTGAGCTATTTTATTTTTCCTTAGAATAAAAAAAAAATAATATACTTCTAATTGTAGATTTTTTCAATATATACCGAGAAATGCTGTCACATGCTTAAAATTCCACATTTAATAAAATTTTTCCATCTCTGTTGAATTTGGCGGAACTGCTCACATACTGTATAGAATACACATCAACGCTAGTGTGCGTGTTCAATCATTCATAGAGCATTCAATGCCCAACGTTATGATGAGTCTTGTAGTCAATATTCTCATGGAAGAATAACAAAAGAACCCTTTCATTTTGTCTTGCTTATATGTATGCTACCCAACACACGAGAAGTGCTGTCAAATGATCTACTTCATTTTTGGGTGTAGTAGTGGAGAGCGTTAACTTGTTTATATTTTTCTTGATTAAAATCAGTACGATTAACATATGTACACAAATGGGATTAATGTTTTTCGTGATATTGTTAAAATAGATACATAGCAGTGGCAACTTTTCCGTATTAAATTGGATGAAAATTATCAGAATCGAATGTTTTGTGTGTTGCTAAACAATTAACGGTAAGTGAACGAATACATTGTGAACAACTTGTGTACTCAGTGTTCGGTATTCAGTGCATACCGATTTCCACTGGAGTTCTGCTTATTGTGCTCAAGATAGGTTCCGTTTCCCTATATGAAAAATGAAAACTTGGCTCTGCAAAGTTGATTCAATTGAGCCAGTACATATAAATAAACTTGTGACGATGAAAACGATGATAATCCTGCACAAAAAAACTTTGTTAAATCACCGAAATTAATCCAACAATATTAGTAGACAACCTGTCACTAACTTACACAAAAAAAAAATCATCGTGTAGAGGGCACTTTTGTCGCATCATCAACTGCGAAGTTTTCACCGGTAATAATTCAATACTGCAGCAATGCCCAAACAAAACAATTCAATAACTGTCTGACAAAACACGCCATCCCGAGCGCGCGCTTGAAACGTGATACACTGGCCGGCAGAGGTGCCAAACAACCAACTTCCCTGCCTCGTGTTCCATTCGGACAGGACTTCTGGCATGCGATGTGTGGCAGGTCGTCACAGTGTCTGATGTCTATTGAATGGCAAATATAATATACGTTTGCACTATAACTCTGCCCGTGGCCGACGATGGGTGCACAACACGCTAAAACGACAACCCGCCGAGCACCGCACCGGCCCGGGAATCCATCGGCAGCGCTACTGAAGCGGAAACTTCACCGTCGTTGGCTGTGAACGGATGTTACGTCCCGGTTTATGGGGTTTTGTTTTTCGACGAAGAAATACGATTCTGGTTACGTTCTGTGCGCTGTAATTTAATTGACTGGCAATAATGAAAGTGACTGTTGCTTTCAAGTAGTTCTGGGAACGTTGAAATCGTTTCGAACCCAATTGGCTGCGGATCGAATAATGTAGGAAAACCATCACAATTGATACATCATCGAATCATAAAATTGTAAAGTAATGGATGGGTATGTTGCGCAAACGTCTTACGCAACACTTTTATATGTCTATCATAAGCCAAAAAATTAACCGCAAGACACAAGTAGAGCCCCTTTCCGTTTATGGTTGTCCAATTGCCAAAGAAAACGCGAAAAACATCACACTGTTGTGCGGTGTGGCGGTCATCATCATCATCATCATCATCATCATCATCATCATTGCTATCATCTTCACACCTCATTCGGCTTCTCTTTCGACATTAATCTTGTTTTATCCATTTTCGGACAGTTGAAGATGCGTTTACAACCTGATCTATTTAAGGAAAATATCAATTACACAGAGTTTATTGTTTTGACGATTGAGACAGCGCCAGTGCAACCTTGCTAATAATCTGACACTAAAAAGAAACTGGTGGGCTGTGATTAGAAACAGTTAGTCGTAGCAGTCGTCGCCTTTGTTAATAAATCAACACGGTGCCAACGCGGTTTGGCGGCGTGGAGAACTTACGAACGCCTACTTTGTGTAAAATCACTCGGTTGTTTGCAGCAAGCGGCTCTGTTTGGTAATGAAGTTGTGAAGAGCCGAGCAATTAGAAGGTGTATTTGAAGAAAAAAAAAGGTTGTGAGAGAGGAAAAGTGGATCGGAGTGGTGTTAAAATGTAGATGATTTCGAGGTGTTGTTAAGATAAATCGAGGTAGAACTGTTAATTTTGTAAATAATAGGCTTTTTTTCGTTTCGACTATTTATGTATTCGGAATTCTGCCAATCTACATTGAGTTTGTGCCATCTTGCATATTGCTAGCATGCTCAGTTTGGGGCTACATAAGCAACTTACTAGAAATGAGAAGAAAAATTAGTATTTTCCATTTAATTTCAACTACCTTTGCTTATCTTGACAGATACGCGTATTTCGTCCACATTGTGCAGACTTCTTCAGTGTCTCGTACTAATAACTCGACTAGCAATTTCAATTCAAAGATTTTTCGCCCGGGCTAATTAAATCATCCATTGAAGGGTGTTTTGATCAAAATTCGGTCGACTTAAACTTGACGCATTTCCTTTCACCGTGCATTAAAAAAAAAGCATTTTAAAGATGTGTGCATCATGCCTCTATTTTGAGATTAGCAGTTCAGTTATCAAAATGTCGTCGAAGGAAGAGAAGCTACGCATACAAATTTTGCATGTGCATGGCGAAAATCCAAACTACTCTCTTGCAAAGTTGGCGAAATTGTTGAATGTGGCTAAATCAACTGTTAGCAACGTACTAAAAGTGTTCGGTGAACGTTTGTATGAACAGCCAGAAAAGTTGCAGCGACGACAAAAAGAGTTGCCCGCTGTTTCGAGCGGAACCCCAACCTCTCCGTCCGAGATGTCGCAATGAAGCTGGGAGTGGCGCCTTCAACCGTGGATAGAGCTAAAAAACGAGCTGGACTGTCGACTTCAACGAAAGTGGTGACTCCAAATCGCGATGATAAACAAATCACGTCGGCCAAAGCACGGTCGCGAAAGTTGTACACGACGATGCTGACGAAGTTTGATTGCATGATACAGGACGACAAAGCTTCCTGGACAGGAATTTTATAAGGCAACCGGACGGGGAAGGGTGGCAGATATTTTCAAGCACATTAAAGTGTCAAAGTTTGCGAAGAAATATCTGGTGTGGCAGGTCATCTGTACCTGTGGCTTCAAGAGCAAGGTTTACATTACGACCGGAACCGTCAACCAGGAAATTTATCTGAGCGAGAGCCTACAAAAACGTTTAGTGCCTTTCCTGAAGCGACACATTTGTTCCGTTCTATTTTGGCCGGATTTGGCATCTTGCCATTACGGAAAAAAGGCCATGGAGTGGTATGCTTCCAACAACGTTCAAGTGGTGTCCAAGGACAAGAACCCTTCCCACACGCCAGAGCTCCGCCCAATTGAACAATATTGGGCCATCATCAAGCGGAACCTTAAGAATACTCGAAAAGCTGCTGTGAGCGAGAAACAGTTCAAGGCAAACTGGTGTTCTGCGGCGAATAAAGTGGACAAGGAGACTGTACAAAATCTTATTCGCATTCGGTAAAAAGGAAGCTCAGCTGAATATTTCTCCTGTATTCTGTATAAACTGAACTTGAAAAAGAAAAAGAATTTAACTTATTAAAAAAACTTTAATCGACTCACACACATTACTGTTTGACCAAATTTTGATCGGAACACCCTTTAATACCAAGAGTATGTTGAGGTTAAAGCATGGATTAACCGAACTGATAGCCGGTCTTTTTCAACAATCTTGGTCACCAGTTTTATGCTAGTCTCTATTATAAAATCTCTATTTTTGTTTTTGATGAGAACTCTAAAAACTCCTTTCTTAGACAAAATGGCATTGTTTTTTTGGTATTTGGTTGGTGATTAGTAACTTGTAACTATAAACTGACATTAGTCGTTTTCAGCTCGTGTTTTTGCCTCGTTTTCGCGCACTTCGTTCCGTTTTTTCTATACAGAACAGTTTTGTGTTTACAATTTATGAGTAGGAAAACAGTGTACACGCAATGCATATACATAGATGATGTGCTTTTTCAGTTTTTTTTTACCCTAAAATGTACTTCACACACTCTTCTTGAAGATGAATTAGCAAGATTCGATATAAAGAAAAACAGTTTTATATTTAAAATAATATTCTACAATTTTGGTAGGGATACCTTATACATTTTCTACCATTATAGGACCAATTAAACATAGTGCCTCATTTTTCAGCTTATTTACTTCGTTTATCCTGACACACATTAAAAATCCATCGAGAAACATACCTAAACAGAAGGCAGTGTTCAAATTTATTTTACAGAAACAATTTTCCCATACAAATAAGTGGTTATTATTAGATAGCCTTGGTAGATTCCTTGGATTTGATCCGGTTCATCTGACGAGGATGAATAAGCAACTTGAGAAGAATTCCACTTTGAAACAACTACTGAGTTGTTCACTTTAAACTGTTAAAATAAATTATAAAATAAATATTAAGGGCCACAGCAAAAAGCTGTTTATTATGGCTAAGCAAATAAAATCCCTTTATCCATGAAATTGGCTGAAGAACTTAGTGTAATCACCCTCCATTTTTGGTGCTCTTCCATTCTCGAAAGTAGTGAAAAGAATGTGATTCGGCTACTTTGCCACGTTGTCGTATGTCTGCTTTCGTAGGAGCTACGTAGGACTACGCTATTAAGTCTTACCTAAAATTCTACCTTCAATCCAATTTAAATCTTCCTCAGGATACGTTTTTAATTTCTTAATACTAGCTGATTCAACAAGTTGTAAAAAGAGGATCATAAAATTAATTGCAAATCAACATCAAACATTTTCGGTGTCATTTTGAATGCGGCCTTCGGTGAGATCTTTCTGATTATAAATATGTTACGAAAACCTACATTCAAATAACTTTAAATACTAAAACTAAATTTCCAAATCTGGAAGTACCCTTAGCCAAATGATATCGGTAATGTTCACATGCATGGTTTATTATATGTGCACGTGATCTCGGAATGGGCTCTCCACACTCTCCAGACATTTCGAAAACAGTTGCTAGATCTGCAATAGAGCTATCACTTTCTAGCTCTCGGATTAAAGCTGCTTTCGCATAAAGTATTGCTGCAAACAGATTTCTGCCATAATAGTTTTGGCGGCCAATTGTTGTTCTATTGCGTACACATACACATACAAAGTTTCACTCATGTTAAAGCACTGTTTTCAATTGTATCACGTCTGGAGTTTACCTTCTATCTAGAAAAAGTCCCAGCGTAACGAAATCTGGTCCCTGAAAGCCGGAGCTCTTCCCTTCTTCCGTCCCGGTTGGTTATTCGTCAATGCTTGATTTCGGATTCGCTTTAAATTCCAACATTTTGGGCACTGCCAATCACAGCCCTCCAAAATTGGCGCATTGGAATGCCAAAGCCGAGATAGCATGGTAATTTGTAGCGTGTTATTGTGCGCATTTGAGTCAGTGTGGACTGAGTTTCGTAAGCAAAGTCGACGCAACGCTGGCTTGCCACGGTATAGCTCCCAGCGAATGATGATGAACGAATCGTTTGCAGTAAGTTGAACACCACTGTTCTTTCTCTCTTTAGCATTTCGAGCTTATTGCTTTCACAATTCGCTTATTGTGGCTCTCAACTTAGTCTTCTAAATGCACTTTCACAGTTATTAATTGGGATCTTTCGATGACAGGTACCTTTTTTGGATTGGTATGGTTGTGTTTCAAGTTCAATCATACCTTATGTCCAGAGAGTCGAGAAATTTTCCTGAACGAAAAATTTCTAGACCACACCGGGAATTGAAGCCAGCCTATGTCTTCATCCTTTATCGGCAAGCTAATGTCAAACACTGAAATCATTTCGGCTCGTCTCTGCGGCTTTGGTCGAAGCAAAATTCTTAAGAGCTGACGCCCGTCAGTTATAAAATCAGACCACGGAAACAAAGCATATTAATTTTGCAGCTGAGAGGTGTGGTTACTACTGTATTAAACATGGAATGAAATATAATGAAATAAAAGACGAAGATAATTTAAAGCATTTGCTACCCGGTTTTGAGGACCCGGAAAGGGAAAACCATATTTTCAACCTGTTCATATGCAAATTTGTACGAGAGCAAACGCAAGTAATTTTTAAAATAAAATTTTTACTACTTATACTAATACCACTTAATTCAAATCTTAATGCACAAAATTTGTAAGTTTTTTCTGATCAAATGGTACATGAATGATGTCATACTGTTCATTCGAACGAGAATTACTACACTTTGATTGTTGTTTATTTTGTATTCTCCCAATGCGCGGAGTAACGATCTATGATGAAATATGTAAGAAGCAGGACAATTCCCCATCTACATGAGAGGCGCTAGGAGTGCACAGTAATTTATTGCTAGAACGGATAGAAATGAAGAGAAAGTATTGATAGTTCTGTATAGCGAAACGACAGGCTTTGAAATTGAAAGATACAAGTTGAAAACGAGCGGAGGGCTTTTTGAACGGAAGTACACCGATCGGGAAGATAATCTTTTACCAAGCTACCCAATGCAGGGTAGGCAAGGGGGAGTATCCTCATTCACTTCTGGTTTGAGGTACGTTAAGTTGATTATACTCACCTCGAATGATTATACCCAAATCGAAAGATAAACTCATACTTAACATTTACTTCACATATAATCGAAATACTTCATATGTGTGTTGTGTATATATGAGGTGATAGACGGAAAAAGATCCGTCTGCGAAGTAGTGCTCCAATCCATAACGAAGAAGCAAATTAATTCCTGACTAAACCTTAGCATCAAATGGGTGTTAAACCTATAAAGGCAATATTTAATAGGCAACTGTTAGTACTGTCAAAACATTTATGGTGAGCTCAGGATCAGCAACGTACGTGCAACTTTCGAAGGTGTTAAAGTTCCTGACCCGGATCAATTCCTGATCGGTTAATCCGATAACGCCACGTTCCAATGAATTGTTTACACAAACGGCATCTTCTCATTAAGCATGCGACAGAAATTTGGATCCGCTGGCGACGGAAATATATGTATTTACAATCTGGAGCCTCGGATCAAGTGGTGAACAACCGGCGAACAACTGGAGAAAGATCAGCTGGTGTTGACTGAGAATGGATCCAGCTCAGTGAGAGTTAGTAAGAATAAAGGGTGGAACAGTCAAAACTTAGTCGACTCAAATATGACGTAGTTTTTGTTAATCGTGCATTTAAAAAACATGAGCTCCCCTCTTTTTGTAGGTGTATGCGTACAAAATGTTGACTATACTTTGTTATTACTTTTTCCTATTCAGTTGGCGACGAGGCAGCGTGTAGCGTATCAAAAATGTGCACGCAAATCTTAATTATTCCCACGCCAAATCAACTCATATTGGTAAAATTATGGTACCATTCTCGCAAAATAGCGACCAATGGTAAAGGGTTATGTGCCTGATCGGATACTACCGTTCAATGCCCTCCGCTCGTTTTCAAACTTGTATCTTTCAATTTCAAAGCCTGCCGTTGCCCTATACGGAACTATCAATACACTTTCTCTTCATGGCTATTCGTTCTAGCAATAAATTACCTACATTAATTGTTATGTTATATATTCTCCGTGCGAGGAGTAACGATTATGATGTAGAAGGAGATGTTCGCTCATCACCATGAGGCACCGAGAGTGAACAACAATGTTTTTGGCTAGAATTAAAGATATGAAGAGAAAGTTTTGATAGTTCCGCTAGTGTGCGGCAGGATTGGAAATTTAACAGATGTTTTATGAAAATTGAGCGAAAAGGGCATGTGTACAGTGGTACTCGAACCAACGACATTTTTGCCTAACATCCCACTGCGGGGTAGGTTAAAGCACGGACTAAATCCGCCGATAGCGGAACTATCAAAACTTTCTCTTCATATCTTTAATTCTAGCCAAAACATTGTTGTTCACTCTCGGTGCCTCATGGTGATGAGCGAACATCTCCTTCTACAATAAATTACCGTCCACTCCTAAGCGCTTCGCATGGAGATGAGAAATTATCTGCTTCTGACAAACTTCATCACTTAATATTGGCAAATCAACCGTGACGGATGTTATAAAAGTGTTCGGAGAACGTCTGGTGACTGCCAGAAAGTCGACATTGGGAGGAAACCGAAAGCATAAAGCAGCAGCGATCGGAAGAATAGCATTAGCATTAGCATTAGCATTGACGTTTGCACACCTCGTGGATGGAGCTACGATGAGGAATAATTCGTTGAAGACATTGCATGCCACCATGAAACGAAACCTGATTACGGTTACTGTTACCTTTCTTCACGCAATAATCTCCACGAAGACACTCCTCGATCGCTCACCTGGTCAAGTCCATGCAACCGTTGGTGATAGAGAGGATTTGGTATCTACTTTAAGAAGACACGGGGAACCCACGTAGCCTTCAGTAGATACCAAAGGTAAAAGGAAATTAATAGTCGGAGAGAATAGTTAAACAGAATGCTCTGTTTGGTGTACAGAACAAAAAAATTCAAAAATGGTCGTTGGGAGCATCTTGTCCAAGAAGGTTAAGTGATGCTCCATTTCTCTTCAAACGGTTGGGACTATGGCTTATGGTTATAGCGCCATTACTCGCTCTCTGAAAAGAGAAGAATGTCACCGAGATAAGTCTATCCACTTCCATTTAACATTTTGCCAGACATGTTGAATGTCGTAGAACCACTTCTCTTTGCGTACCACGGCCTTACAATAGTTTGAAAATTTTATAATTATCCTGACAAGCAGCAGCGATCGGAAGAATAGATGACAATATTTTCAAACGCAATCCCATCTTTTCCATCAGAGGTATCGGAAGCAAATTGGAAAAGTCCCACACAACAGTGCAAAGAGCAAAGAAACGAGCCGAACTGTCAACATATAAGGTTACAGCGACACCAAATCCAGATGATAAGCAAAACACAACAGCCAAAGGAAATTGTACACGAGTTTGTTCTCCAAGCTTGATTGCATCTTAATGGACGATAAAAAAAATACGTCACGACTGAGTTCAAGTTGCTCCCAGCTCAAGAATTTTATACGGCTACCGGAGAAGGAAACGTTCGAGCAGAGAAATTGTCAAAGTTCCCGAAAAAATACATCATTTGGCAGGCGATTTGCACCTGTGGACTAAAAAGCGAAAGTTTTGTGACAACTGGCACTGTCAACCAAGATATTTATGTAAAAGAATGCTTTCAAAAACCCGGATTACCTTTCTTGAAGAAACATAGTTGTTCTGTGCTGTTTTGGCCTAACCTCGCTTCTTGCCACTACGGAAAATTGGTTCAGGAATATCGCCAATAGTGTGCAAACGTTACCCAATGAGAAAAACCCCTCCAAACTCGCCGAAACTGCGCCCAATTGAAAAATATTGGGCAATCGGAGAGAGAAACCTTCAGAGAACTAAAAAAACATTTGAAAGTGAAAATCAGTTCAAGGCAAATTGGTGTTCAGCATCAAATAACGTGGATATAATAGCGGTACAACAGTAGATGGAAGGTGTGAAACGTAAAGCCAGACAGTTTGCATTTAGAAAATCGGAAGCCTTGCCAAATAATTTTCCTGTGTTTTGTAGATGATGAACTTCAAATAGAAATAAAGATTGATGATTTATATAATAGACTAATAAGTGTGCACTTAATCATTTAGTGGAGCTGAACAAATATTATCAATACACAGAAAGAAATAATTAATTTTAACAAACGCGTAAAATTCTCCCTCGCTTAATTTCGAGCAAAAGCAAACGCAGACAAAGGATTTGTTTGCAATCTTGCATACAGCATACAACATTTTTTACAATATTCCATACAACAGACCTGGTTCGAGCGATATCTGGCTCAAATTAACATGAAAAATCCCATTAATTTATGCCAAATCTAGCATTCCTTCTACACTCAGTAGCAAAAAAAAAGCCGAGCAAAATTTTCCTTCCAAAAAACGCGTTGTTCAACCTTTTTGTCACTTTGTCAATTATCAATATTTTTGGCCAAAAATTTCACAACACTATAACCAATGTATAGACCTTATGTGACCAAAATTTCATGTTGATAAAATTTATAGATTTGAAGTTATCATAACATATGTGACAAAAGTCATTTTTGGACATAGCAATTTCAAAAATCCGTATATCTGTGAAAAATTTAGATACCATATTATAAATTTCTCCATAGCTTAAAACAATACATAAAATTATGTGGACAAAATTTAAACTGTTTTCAACTAGTGGTTTGGACTACAGCTGGTGTCAAAGTTGACGTAAAGTACTGTATACGTAGTTTTCACAACCAATTCATATTGAATGCCATATTTTTTAAAGTCTTCGTGGCTTACACTAGTTATTTGGGATATTTCACGCGTAACAAATCATGTGTATTAATAAGATGAATTCACCTCGGCTGTTTTTTTTTGCACCGATATTTCAGCACTGGTTATAGTGTTGTGAAATTTTCAGCTAAAATTATTGATAATTGACAAAGTGACAGAAGGTTGAACAACGCGTTTTTTGGAAGGAAAATTTTGCTCGGCTTTTTTTTTGCTACTGAGTGTATGTGCATTACACAGCTAAAAAGAAACATTGAATTTTCTGCGTTATCTAATGCACATAAAGGGAATGCTAGATTTGGTAGAAAATAATGGGATATTGAGTGTAAATGTAACCCAGATAACGCCTGAATCTAGCCTGCTTTATGAAAGATTGCCAACATTCTTGTATGGCGTATGAAAGATTGCAAAGAATTTCGTTGTTTACGCTTCCTTTGGCATGGAATTAAACGAGCGGAAATTTAAAGCGCTTGTTAAATTTAAATATTTTTTTCTGTGTAGATAACGCAGAAAATTAAATTTTTCTGTGCGTGTAGGTAGAGGAATGGTTCCTCAATCTTAAGCTGTTGAAGGTGTGCCCATTGCTTCACCTTTCGTAGCTTCCTTAGGACACTGGATGTTTCAAGCAATCTGCATATACCCCGCCCAACATTAACACATTTCATCTGCAGTAATGGTTAAGTTTCACCGGTGTACAATTCTAAAATGCAACAATAAACATAGGTAACATAAATATGAGGTAGCTTTACTGCCAATTTCCAGGCTGGGTAAAACCAGTGCCCTAAAATGGCAATCACGTGACATACTCGACATCAGCAAATGTGCGTAAGACGTGATCTTTTTCCCAAATCCAAAGAGCCAATTGGTACTTTGCATAGCCAATCGATTCATCCTTAAAATCATTTGAAATTTTCCCAGCCTATCAGCCATACAGTGGTGCTGGTGATCACCATGTGCAAAGTATTCAATAGTTAGTGTTTATTTTCGCGTCGGAGGCGCGAAAATGCCTTCCTTTTAGCTCGGCTTTGCTCTGAATTAAATACGTGCTTGCGCTGCCGTTGTTGTTTTCGTTACATTTGCGCTCATTGCCACCAATTTAATATAGTTAGTCAGTTGCTCGGCGGTCGGTTCTACGATGTTGTGTGTTGTTTTTTTGCACCTACCTGAACCTTCTGCTACTAGAGGTAGCTATTTTATTCGAACAACCGTTGAGGTGCAGTCACGAACAGAAGTTGCGCTTAGCGCTTCTTTAGCCGACAAAGGCCCGCTTGTTTCATCATCAGCAGCATGATAATCATTCTTCGTAAGGCATTCCTCAAACTTTCCAATCGGCTCTTCTTCCTCACTGGGGTAAAATATTCTAATTGCTTCCCTTTCTCTTCGCTTACAGACTCCGCCGACGGTCAGAATGTGTCAACAGGTTCACCCACAACTGCATCGCCGAGTGCAGTCTCCAGCACAAGCAGCAATGCCGGACCAACGACGATTACGACGGGTAGCATAAGCTCGAACACATCGAAGCATCCCCATCACTCTACCTACCGCCGAGATAACGAGACAGCTGCAGCCCAGAGCGAATCTTCTCAGTCCTCAGTCGTGAAGATTGTCGGCTTCAGTAGCCGCCTAGTGCCATCGGGTGAGAGTGAGGATGATGATATCGTGCAGACAACGATCAATCCGAACAACCCCCACCACCACTACCATAACAAGTACGACAGTATGTGATAACGAAAATGAGTCATCCGATCGAGAAGTGTCACCAAAATTTGTAGTCGGAACGAAAAAGTACGGCCGGCGGTCACGTCCTCGGGAGGACTGCAACGGAGTGGATTCATCGTCAGATTTCAGCAACTCAGACAACGAATCTGTCCCCCAACAGCAACAGCAGCAAATATCACCTCCATCGGCAGACAACGCCTCAAGTAAAACTCCTCTTCCAAAGTCCAACGATCTGCTTCGCAGAAGTGACATTCACGGCTCGAAGCGACGTCGGCCCATGAGCGGAAGCAGGCTCAAGCGTTGTGCTTCACTACCAACGCATCGTCAGCGACCGGATCTCGGCAAACTGAACGCGAAAAACGTTCGTGATCAATTGAATATGGATCAAAAAGTAGATAAGAAGATCTACTTTATGAAACTGTCGGAAAATTTACGGGACATTTGGAACTCGCTCGTTGGAACAGGTCACGGAGATCTGCTCAATCAAGCTCAGTTGGAAATTGTCTGCGAGAGGGTGGGCCTCCAAAAACTCCCAGCCAAGCTAGCCGCCCGGGAAGTGTTTGCAAAGCTATCGTTACAGCCAATTGAGGGAATCAGTTTTGACGATTTCATTTCGTTGCTGCAAAACGACTCGGGCATCCTTCCCATCGGGGGCGGCGACATGGAACCGACAGTCGCTGGTACGTGTGGCACTGCAAGCATGCGAGTGCGCTTGTTTGACGAGAGTGACAACTTCAAGGTTCAGGAACTGGATCGCGACAGTGTGGAAGAGACGGTTGGATTCACAATGCGAATGCCAGGTAGGTTTGTGGCGGCGGGTATTGGAGGGCGATAACGTTTAATATCACGGAACATATTTGTTTTAGCAGAATGGACCGCGGAGATCGGCTCACTGTCGGTGGCCATCATCATCGATATGTGGGAGGCGGCTGGCATTGGCGAGCCGAGGAGTTTGCTGCAGGATCTCGGTTTCTATGGCGAAGAGGTGCAGGTAACGGAGCTAATCACAGCACTGGAGGACGAACAGCAACGGCTCGGTGATGGCAACGATACGTCTGTGGTTGTGAGGGTGAGTGGAATGTGTTTTATTCGTTTTTTTTTCGTTCGCTTCAGTTTGAGTTAGCGATTCGCCCACATGCCCGTGGACTCGTGTGGAATTTGCATTTGTTGTTGGCGAATTTCAACTACGGGAGGGGTGCGGTGTGTTTTGATTTCTGTGCTCTTGAGTTTCTAAAAATCTATTGAAGCCTCCTGGTAGTGCGAGCAAGCTAATCTTGTACATGAGGCTGGGTTGTTTTGAATAAATTAAGTGTCTCCGTGGGTGGCGTCTGCCGTGATTCGTATATCAGTCCCATATGAAAAGGAAATCAAGCAAAGATGGCTCGGACATGTGATCTACGACAGTCTTCTTGATGTCAACAATTGGTCTGAATTCACGAGATAAGCAGTAAGGTTGTTCAAAATATTCATTCAGTCTCATCCCACTGAATCGATTTCAAAGCACGTACTGATGCTTCTCCAAAAAACGGAGTTAAGATGGGAATAAGTAAAGAATACTAAACGTTTTGTTCTCACCATCCCAGCTATCTGCTGCCTGGCCTTACGGAAAATTTTTCCAACAACAACTGTATCGGTTTGGCCGGTTTCTAATGAAACGCCTTTTGGGTTTGGATATCAGAACAGCAATGAACAAATTTTCTCGTTATTGGGTTTATTAGTCATAAACAATTGTCGATCTACTATAGAATAGGGCCTATCAACATTTGTAAACAATCACTTCTGAGCTCTCTTTCTCGTAAGCTGTAGGCTTCACACGCAACCCTAAGGACTGTATCGAAAATAAGTTATCCGCATATTTTTCTTTCTAATCATATTAAAAATGATTCAAACAATTTGAATTTGAACACAGTGAAGACCGGATGAAATTAATATTATTCTTTCAGGAATTCGCGAATTTTCGATCGAACTCTTTTCATCAAATTCCGGACAAGTGTTTCATCACATGTTTTGGACGCCTTAGTCCAAATTTTTTGAACTTCTACATATTCTGAGCTGCTTTACCAGTCTTTTTGAAGGCACTCTTCACAAGTGCCCAGCGTTCGATGGGCCGAAACTGAAGGCAATTTGGCGGACTGAAGTCTTTCTCATCGAAATTACTACCCTTTTTCGTGAGCAAATTGAGAGTTGTTTTGGTGTAATGCGCCGACGCTTAATCCAGCCAAAACAATGAAGGAGTACTATGCTTCTGATATAAAGGCAGCAACCTCTGATGCAGACACTCAGATCGATTTATTTCCGCATTGACAAATTTCTCCACTTGAATCGACCTGTGCATCGCCTAAATCCTCCCCTACGATGACAGTGTCATATCGTGAACTTGGACAGGTTTTTGAGTCTTCTTTGACATGGGTCTCGTTGTATACATGCATCCGGTCGCTGCAAAACTCGCTAATACAATTTCCGGGACCTTCTTGTTGCGCGTTGATTCTGTTCTGTACTTTGTTTGGCGATTTTCTGCTTCTTGTAGGTCTTCGCTGGATCCTGCTTCATCAGCCAAATCACGCATCGACATTGATTTGTTCTTCCAAATTAGAGCTACCACTTTATGATCCAGTTTAGCGTTGATACGGGTTTTGTGCCTCTTCCTGGCAGTTCATCCAAAGAACAGTGTTTCCCAAACTTGATGAATTCCAAAACGCTTCGCCAATTATCGCATAGTTACACCCTTTTCACGTAACCATGTGTCCAAAACCTTAGGTTTCATGTATTTTTCAATGTGTGACATTTTGAAAAAGGTTGAATGCAAACTGTGCGCGCAAGTAAGCAAACATTCTGCTATATGCTTGCGTAGAAACTATAGACATTCAAATATATGTATTATGTCAGACAGTCAAGCAGCTCTAAATGCTTTAAAGTCAGCAACATGCACATCTAAGCATGTTTGGGAATGTGTTCAATCACTTCAAACATTGTCTTGTCGTATTCAAGTCAATCTATACTGGGTTCCCGGTCACTGCGGAATTAGTAAAAATGAACGAGCCGATAAACTAGCAAGATTCGGATCGTCTCTTCAGTTCGAAGGACCTGAGACCTTTTGTAGTTCATCTGCTTCTTTTCTTAGAATGGAGCTCAAAGCTTGGGAATCTTGGAAAGTGAATGAAAACTGGAACAACACTTTCACAGCTAGGCAATCAAAGCGGTTCATAACTCCAAATATTTCTATGACTCGCAAAATACTTGATCTTTCTGAAAAAGATCTAAGCATATATACTGGCCTTTTAACAGGCCATTGTCCGAGCCGCTATCACTTGAAGGTGATTGAAAAAGTTCAAGATGATTCATGTCGCTTTTGTGGTATGGAAAAAGAAGATTCGGAACATTTATTATGCCACTGTCCGGCAATTTTCATTAAAAGAAATCAGTTCTTCGACAAAGGGCTAATAGAACCCCTTGATATTTGGAGAACAAATCCCAGTACAGTAGTGCAATTCATTCAAAGTGTAATGCCGTGCTGGGACAATGCTCTTAGTTGAGCGTTGACGACCACTCCTAACAATAGTGGTACGTCACCTGGACAGAGCTAAAAAAAGGGGATATATCACAATGGATCTAAAAAATGGTCGCAGTGATGAAATACCCGACAAGGAATATAAGCAAACGAGGGCACTGTATGCTATGATCAACATATTAAAACCACCACAAATACACGCGTACAACGCAAATGCACGTGGATAGCTTATTTTCGATACATTGCTTTCTTCTAACAGACTTATTAGCTTCTTAGCACCATCCTGTACTTTGCAGATAAGTATTCTGACTTCTGCAATTGACAGTAACAGCGAGAGTAACGTTTGTTCTCGGATAGTGCGCTTCTGGATCAATCTTCGCTAGTTCGTAAGCGCTATTGTCAAACGAGTCTTCTGTTAACCTTTCTTCCAGCATGCTCCACTTACTTCTACAGGTCTACTCAAATTAGGGGCATCTCCAGGTTGAACTTCCAGCTTTCGCGGTTGAGCCGGTTTAACTTTTCAATGGTGAACTTGCATCCGTCCATCTTGTAGTCTTTCTCCAAATCCAATTACGGCGGTATCCTTCTTGAATTCGACTTCTTTAATAATGATCTTTGTGAATTATTTCCAAATTAACAGGCCCATCTCCATTTGGATGGTTTGGCCGTAGTCTGTCATATAACGGCTTATCGGTTTGACTATCAGAATAGTAACGAACAGATTTCCCCTTTATTGATAAGTCATAAACAATTATTGGTTACGGACCTTACCAATCGGACCAAGGCCGGGTTGTATATAGAAGTTTGGTCCTTGACTGCACCTTGCCAGCCTCGCAGTCTGCGAAGGGTTCCCATTCCACCATAGTCTACCGATTTTAGCGGTGTGAACGAAAGGAGGTTCTCCCAATTAGCCTCCTCCACGTTCCGTTTTCCATCTCCAAAGTAGATTGTACGCAACATTTTTCGTTCAAAGACACCAAGAGTTGATGCCGCAGAGGACTACCGGTCTAATTAAATAGCAGCAGTAATGGGCCTTTGTATCTCTCTACTGGTGTCGTTAACGGCGGTCATCATCTTCTTGCCCTCTCAGAGATTCGAAGGGACTCGCTGAGACTTGCACAATACACATCACTTGATTAGAGCTTCCTTTTCCCGGAGGTTTTTGGGCATCTCGGGATTCGGGAAATTTAAATTCTATTTCCCGGGCAATCCCGGGATCCCGTGAAAATTTTAAATTGTCTACACAATGTTCTAGCATTAGTCATATGAAAAAAGCATTAACAAATGAAAAAAAAAAGTTCGATGGAGACATAAATATTATGCAAGAACTGTGAAAATTTACGACTTCCTCTTGAAAAATGATTTAAAAAATGTAATACATTGATACTTCCTTCAGAAATTTATGCTTCTTGGTGCAAAAATTTTCCGAATTCGGAGAAAACTTGCTCGCTGTCAGTAGAGGTCGATTTGACGGATTTCAAGCATCATGGCTTCCTTATGAATAATTTTTCTTCAGTCTGCTGACTCTATTAAGTGATTTTTTCGAAATGTTCTATAATAGCACTCTCCAGTTCCTGCTGGAGAGTAAGTTCCTCCGGACGCAGCGAAGAAACTACTTGAATTTGATGACATTGCACGCCACCATGAAACGAAACCAGTTTTTGATACGTTACTTCACGCAATAATCTCCACGAAGACACTCCTCGATCGCTCACCTGGCCACGTCCATGCAACCGTTGGTGATAGGGAGGATTTGGTATCTACCTTAAGAAGACACGGGGAACCCACGTAGCCTTCAGTAGATATCAAAGGAAAAAGGAAATGAATAGTCGGAGAGAATAGTTGAACAGAATGCCCTGTTTGGTGTACAGAACGAAAACGTATTTAAAAATGGTCGTTGGGAGCATCTAGTCTAGAAGGTTAAGTGATGCTCCATTTCTCTTCAAATGGTTGGGACTTTAGCATTAACTATAGTCCTACCTCCCTATGGCTTATGGTTATAGCGCCATTACACGCTCTCTGAAAAGACAAGAATGTTTAAATATATGAGAACGGGCACTGCGCACACTCACACATACACGCATATATACACATATTCATGGTTTTAAAGTAGCTTCAAACCGTTTAGACATAATGAGTAAAAATAGAACGAGCTTACCAAGTCAGTCGTCAGTTCAAAACCGTTTTGTTTCGCAGTCCCAATCTTAGATGGTCTGCTAGACGAGCGTCAACACAATCCTACCCGTTCGGCTGCTAAAGCGCTTAATCTCATCGTCCAAATAGTACCATTAAAACGCACAGCAAATCCGCATCTTCGTGCTAGGCTGTTTCAAGAAAAATGTACCACCAATATCTAGGTGTTGGCTATCTTCACAAAAAAATTCTTTATGAATTGAAAGGGAATCAAAGACAAATGGACACAAAAAAAAACAAAAAGTAAGGCACAAATCATCTATGAAGCAACATCAACAAAACAACACCATCAAATACAATGATACTGTTAACAACAACAAAGATTGAACTGCAAAACCAGATACCAGCCAAATGGCACGCAGCGCTGCATGAATCAGATCAGCTCAGACTTGGCCAAACGTCCATCTGAAAACCGAAAAATCTGAAAAAATCTGAAAAAATTTACTTTTTTTAACCCCCCTCCCCCCTTTGTCACGTTTTTTGTATGGACCTCCAAATTTTTTTGTACGGATCGTCACGTTTTCTCAAACCCCCCCCCCCCTTACTGCGTGACATAATTAATGGACCTTCCCTTACCAAACGCTTCCATATAGAGTTAAATAAAATGATAATTTGTACTTTATCATTGGGAACATGCTAGATACTAGAAAGATTAGTTTATGCTTCTTTTGCCAGTGGGTGGACTTTTGGCATTCGAACTAAAAGTATGGCAATAACTTTAATCTCGCTCACTAAAATTAAGATTGAAATTTATAGAATCATACATAGTTTAATAGTACATATTGAACAATCCACGATTATTCATCCAAAACTGCAATTGACGGACCTGGTAAAAAAAAAAAACTCCGTAGATGCATTTCGTGCCTTCTGGCAACTTTGCTTCTATTGATTTCCAAGCTCATCGATTAAGCAACAACCGGGGGAGACTTGGTCCAATAACCAATGATTTCATTATCTCCAATCCGCTCAACCTATTGCAATGGTTTGTCATAAAGTGGATGGATAATTATAATTTGAGATAGCTCAAGGCAGGCGTCTTCCAATTTTGGCAGATCGACAGGCAATCGTTGGAGACCCACCTGATACCTCATAAGAAGATGCCTAGAGGCAGACCTAAAGATTCCCCCATTTCTGCAGTCCCGCTTGAGTACCACTTGGTTGGAAAATGCCTGGACAATGCTTACTATTGTTATTTCGCGTACCTGTAGATGTAAAATAGATCCTACTGTGATTCCTAGCCTCTAATTTAGTTATATCTATCCCTACCTTTCCGTGGTATGAGTAACCATAGGGCTGCTCTTTTCGAAGGTTGCTGTCTATCTCAGCGCCTGCTCTCCATGTCTCCATGGGCTGATCAATGCCCTCGTGCCACCGTGAGACTCTTGAAAGCGCTTTGTACAATGGTCCTTTGGCGAGAAAAGGGGTTAGGGAAGGCCCTTGATATTCAATAGTTACAATGAATACATTGATATTCAATAGTTACAACACATACATGAAACATCCGAATAACTCACAATAGGGCCTATTCGTTTGATATCTTTGCTTTCCTGCAATTTGAATCGGCAAAGAAGATTTTCCGGCAATCAACGTTGGCCTATTCTTAGGATCCAGGGGTTCGTAATATCTGGATGGGAAATTAAAGATA